>CM060970.1:15666149-16176149 GCA_030765045.1 Tenodera sinensis
CCAAGAAGACAAGTTTTGCACCCTGTGCAAATCCTATCGTACCGCCGGCATACAACATTACAAATTGTGGTCCGCGAGCAGCAGGTGGTTTAAGAACAGTGGATAACCCAGCCAAAAGCGCTTCTTTAGGAGTTTTTATTGTCCTACCCTTCCAAACTTTTGCTACAGTGTGCCCTACATTTACCCAACTTTCATCAAGGTACACGATTTTCCTTACCTCTTTGCTGAATTGTTTTATTTTCCGTAAATAGGAATGCTGCCACACTATATCACTTCTCTCAATCATAAGCTATTTATTTCCTCAAAATCAAATCCCATTTCCTTCACTAAGGGATAAAAAGTTGAATATTTAAAATTTGGCAAGTCCTCATCCTCATTGACCTTTTTCAACACGGACAGAATCGTAGGGGGAATAGTATGAAACAGAAATTCATGAAATTTGTGTCGTATAGAACTGCGTACAAAATCACTATATATCATTATATTTCACCTCCCTGCTGGTTTTGTATGCATGCCCCGTTTGTCCTCTTTTCCAGTGTAGTGATGGGACCCTTTTTACATTCTTTTCTTAATCTAAAAAATGTAGGCCTGCTCACATCAGGCGCCTTATAAAGTTTACTAACAATAAATGAGTCACAGTGTCCGGGGTTCTTTTCCTTTAAATAATCAAACACCCAAAGAATTATCTTCCTTTCATAGAAGTTTGAAAACAGTGTTGTTGTAATTAATTTAATTTAAAAGGTGAGTTAATTAATAACACTGAACAACACTTACAACATATTTTTCCGGGACGCGTTTCGAAGGTTAACTTTCCTCCATTATTGAGTTATTGTCCGGTTGATAATGGAGGAAAGTTAACCTTCGAAACGCGTCTCGGAAAAATATGTTGTAAATGTTGTTCAGTGTTATTAATTAACTCACCTTCTAAATTAAATTAAAACCCAAAGAATTGTTTTTCGTTCGCCACTTTTAATAATTTCGCCTTTTCTTCTGCAATCCATTGCGCACTGATCACTTAACTGCAATGCACACGATTACCAGAGAGCTTGTAAAACACGCTCACACCTCAAATTCCCGAAACCTATTGAAAACCTCCACTGAAGTACATTCCTTATCGGCCCTACAACGGCCACACATCTAGTTTCCATCATCTGCAAGACAGGAGAACCGGGTGTTGTTGGCTGTGTGCTTGGCGCGCTAAAAACATTTGCCTTTAATTGGTGATTTATGGATGACTTGTTACTGGAGAAGTTCTATATTTATATAAAAAATAATTTCGTTATTTCTTTGACAAGTTTGTCGCTGGACGTTTTTAGGTGGACTTACAGAACGAGAATTAGCCAGCGACGACATTTTCCAGTGTATAAACGAAGAAGCCTAACACTTTGTTTTAAACTTTTTTTAAAAAAAAATATATATGTTTAGACATATTGATATAATCTAAATACTAACGTGGCCTATAAAAGCAAGCGAATAATCCAGATTTTTTTCATTGCAATTATTTCGGTTTAAAACCATAATTTGACGTTTGGAGCAAGAAAGATGTTAAAAAATCTGCTTTCAACAAAATTTTACATTTTATTATTTAAAAAAATGTACAATTGGATAAAAGGTTTATCGTGCATACCATATTATTCTTCGGCACATTTTACACCGAAAGGCATGTTCATACTTTATCTTAATCACATTTGAAAACACGCAAATTTGGCAACGGCGCATCTGATTCTTCAATAAGAATAACACGGTCCATAGGAGCCCGTTGTGCCTTCATGACGTGAAAATAGCTATAGGTACCGAGCTGCTGACACTGCGGTGACCTCTTTTTCTTTGTTGACTTGTCTCTTTGGTGTGTTTGTACCCATAAAAGCTTTAAATAAATTTTATCCCCCAATCCCCCCCACCCACCAAGGAGCCCAACGAGGGGTTATCCCACTGGGATGACAGGGCTACACAGGGGATATAGCGGGCTCGCCATCCCACTCACCCTGGAGTTGAGTGCAATACCTAATCGTGGCCGATTGACTAGGGGTAGGTTAGTCCCTAGCCTCCCGTTTAGATGAAGCAGAAACCAAAGAAGTGTATCGGAAATGCGCACCCTCCCCGGATTCAGAAAGAAATTGTCCTGGGCTCAGATACGCAGCCCTCAAGCACCAGGATAATCCTTTCCACCGACATGGGTCTCCACGCACGGCCTACACGTGGGTGAGCGTTTTGACTGACTCCCTCACCACGAAGAGGAGCCCACACTGAGGAAGTCAGATACGGCAGAGGAAACAAATATGAAAGCTGAATTGGAAAAATATAAACTACGGAATGCAAAATATGGAAACAATAAATGGAAGCCAATTTGAAAATCTAATCTCCGAAACGGAAAAGATGAAGAGGCGAGTGCCCAACATGAAGATAGATATATCAGAGAATACTAACAAGCGACTGGCTGGGGTTAAGGAAGCCATGGAAGAACTCAACGGGTAAAGGACCTTGGCCAATGTGTTAACGTCCTGGAAGATACAGTCGACGGCAGCACAAAAGAACTGAACTGAACTTAACAATGGAACAAATGCTCGACAAAAACCTCAATCTAGTTGGATATCTATGGGGGAGGCCTGCGCTCAGCAGTAGAGTGAGTGTGTTGGGTTTAAGGGCCCGTCGACAACTTGGTCATTAGGGCCCCGAGTCCAAAAGTAAAATTATGGATGGTCAAGTGTTAAAATATCACCCATTAAAAACTAAAAATCGAAAGTTTAAATAGATAAAAGTAGCTAAACAAGTATTAAGACGTTTCATTTAAAATGCTAAAAACTAAAAGTTAAAATTGCTACAAAGCAAAAACCGCTAAAAAAAAAAAAAAAAAAAAAAAAAAAAAAAAAAAAAAAAAAAAAAAAAAACCTTACACTTGCTTCATAAAATCAATTGTGGAAAAACTGACAAGAGTGTAAGGCCCAGGCCAACGGACTGGCACTCACGAGAATATAGCGGACAATCAAGGGCATGTGCGCCGGAGACTGGAATATTACATGTACAGACAGGCTCCGGATCACCACGCAAAAGGTGTCCATGCGTAGCTCGGGTATGGCCTATCCTCAGGCGGGTTAAAACTTCTTCCCGCCTGGAATCCCTGCAGCTGGTCTGCCAGGGTTGTACTGCGTCCTTGATTGTCCGTAACTGAGTACCAGATAACACTTCCCAAGATTCCTGCCAGAGAGCAAATAGATGGCGACGGAAATATTTCTGCACATCTATATAGGGGAGCATACGGGTAGAATACTCCGGAAGGCGACATGCAGACTTCGCAGCCGCATCCGCGGCCTCGTTGCCCGGAATACCCACATGGCCTGGGATCCACGTAAAAACAAACTGGTATCCGTGAGACAGTAGCTGGGAGATCAACGTCTGGATTTTAACAACCAATGTCGAAGTGCCGATAAACTGTTGCAGGGCCTGGAGAGCACTAAAAGAGTCGGAACAGATGATACAACTTCCAGGACCTGAACTGGAGATAAAAAGTAGGAAATAAAATATGGCAAATAACTCGGCGGTAAATACTGAACTGGCGTCTGGTGGGCAGTACGTATGAGCGTCACCGTTGTATATAAAGGCGCAACCCGTCGCACTACCCATCTGGGAGCCATCGTTCAGCACTAGATGTTTTACAGCTGAAATGATAGTGTTTATGAAATGTTTGTATGTATTTATATATCTCATGTATCTCGGAAATGACTTTTAAGAATTGCGACAAAAATGTTTATTTAGTTAATGTTTTGCCGTTTAGGTTTATCTACATAAGTATCTTCTCCCACAAAAAACAGAGGTGAAAAATGCCGAGCGAAGCTTAGTCGCACAGGTACTGAAATATAAAGAAATCAATCAGCAGTTGCAGGGCATTTCTGATCCATTAACATCAGCTTCACTGTGTACCACTTTCAGTTTCTGAACTTTTTGATCAAGAAAGAATAGGTTTAATTTAAAAGAACAGTGTAGAGTGTAAAAAAATTCCTGTACAGATAAGGCCATTCATGTGCGATATGCAACATATTTAAAGTACTACTGTAATAAGAAATGAGTTGTATAAACCATTTTCCACCCCACATATAGAGACAGAGTAATTTAGAGTATCTCTGATGTTTCAAGTGAGAAGATATATTGCTTCTAACCTTTGTTAAAGCATTTATGCATTGTAACAGTAAAGATAGCATTCAATCACATATCATAGATCTACGAGGTGCATCCAGAAAGTAAGTCCCGATCGCATCCAGAGATGGCACCACCAGATGGATAGAAATGCGCATGTGCAGGAGAAGAGAGGAAGTATATGGTAACATTGCAGTAAAGTTTCAGTTTTGTGACAGCAGTAGTTACTGCTCTGTGCTAAGAGAAAATGGCTTCTCAAATATTGTCTCCTGCCAAATGCGAGGTTCGTGCAGTCATCCGATTTTTGCATGCTCAAAAGCAATGTCCAGCAGAGATCCATCGTCAATTGTGTCATGTGTATGGACAGGGCATTATGTGTGACAGTATGGTAAGACAATGGTGCAGACAATTCACGGAAGGAAGAGCCAAGATTCAGAACGAAGACCGTGATGGCTGAGCGTCCCTGGTGAGCCAGAGGCATTACGCTTGTGCATGGCAATGCAAGACCCCATACAGCCTACGCCACATGAAATGTGTTGAATAAGTTTGGATGGGACCCGATCTTGCTCCAAGTGACTTTCATCTCTTCCGTCTCATGAAGCATTTTCTGGCAGGAAAACATTTTCACAGTAACGCTGGGGTGCAGAATGAAGTGACTTCATGGCTGCGGACATTGGCGGCAGAATCCTGAGTTGGGCATACAATTAATGGTGTACCGTTACAACAAATGCCTCAAAAATGTGACTATGTTGCAATGTAGCCAGTGAGTCTATGTAATTATTCCAATAAATATTTCTTACTTAGCGATGTTCTTGTTCTCTTTATCGGTCATCGGGACTTACTTTCTGGATGCACCTCGTATATGCAGTACATTTAGTAAAGAGTCTCATGATCTTACCAAGTGAACTAATACAATAAAATTTGTTCTCAAAAGAAATTTTAAATTTTTATGAATAATCCATTTCATTTATTTATTAATAAATTCCACTGTACATGTTAGTAGAATTGAGTAAAACAAGAAATTATCTAAAACATATACTTACATGCTCTTCCTCCTTGCCCAGCAAATTCATAGCCTTGGTATTCAGATTACGACCAAGTTTCTCACTCATTTCCTCCAACTTTGTCTTGCGTTTGGCCAGCTCTCTCGGGTTAACTGAATTGAAATCATAGTCTGAGCTACGGAGGTTATCGTACTTGTCACGCAGCCAGTTATATTTTTGTTCCAGTGATGTAATCTGAAATAAAATATGTCATCATTAGGAACAGAGAAGGTAATGGAACAAATGATGCCAGCAATTATAGAATGTCTATGGAGATGAAATGGTTAAAAAAGCATATATAACTGAGGTATATTGTATTGCAATATTTTACAAGGGGTATTCGGAAATGATTTATGACAATTTTTGTGCCTTATTTATTAGTGAATATGATTCAATGTAAATGGGATCTCTGAATACACTCCCCAGTAACACGGCCGTGCCATAGCAGAGTGGTTATACCATTTGCTTCTCACCAAAGTGGCCTGGGCTCGATCCCAGGCAACCGCATGTGGGGTTTGAGGTGGACGAAGCGGCGCTGGAGCGGGTTTCCTCCAGGTTCTCCGGTTTCCCCCACCAGTGCTCCACCTTCATTCCATGTATCATCAGTGTCACTGCCTGCAGTGCCATAGTAGTAAAAGCGGGCGTTAAACACTACAAAAACAAACAAACAAACTCCCCATTAATGTCAATACAATGTTGCCATGTTCCTGGCCATGAAACCATTGTTTAGTGGTAGTAAGAACCACCCATAGACAGCTGACTGCAATTTCTCATTGTTGCCAAAGCTTTTACCTTGCAGCGTATATTTATATTGTAGAATAAAGCATAATCAGATGGAGCTAGATCCAGTGAATAGTGGGTGTAGCACAATGTACTCCTGTGATGTCAACTTCGTAGTCATGGCATTGCTGGTGTGGGGCCATACACTGCCATGCTGGAGGAGCACTTCTTTCAAACACTTTCCCTGTCAGTGTCGTTGCATCCTATGTCTAAGTCGTGTAAGCGTGATCACAGTACACCCTGCTGTTGACAGTTGTTCCTTATGGAATCAGTATGCTACAAGTGTTCCAAAAGATGGATATCAATAGCTTAGTTGCAGATGGAGCACCATGAAATTTTATAGGACCAGAATGTTTTCATACCAGTATCAATTCATTGTCATAGGAGTGAGTGGGGTTTCAGGGCCCATCGACAGCTAGATCATTTGGACCTTAGGTCAAAATTTAAAATCTAAAAATACTCACAAACTTCTCAGCATAAAAGTAAAACGTTAACATACACAACTAAAAAGCATAAACAGCTAAAAACATCAGCCTACAAATTAGCACTCTAAAGTAAAATCCTAAAGAGCAACGTAAAAGATGAAAGCTAAAAATACTAAAATACCAAACAGTTAAAACATTAAAAGGTAAAATGTATCAATAGTTAAAAACAGGGTTAAAACCTAACAAAAGAACTAAAAGTATGTTACACTTGCATAGCAAAACCAATCTGGGCAACGAACCGCAGAGTCTTGGCCACAGACACCGGATTGACACCCAAAATTGAGGCTACTGTAGATCCCAGACCAATTGACTGGCGCGCACGAGCGTGTCTTGGACAATCCAGAAGCACGTGTGCGACGGTGAGGCGAACATCGCATGTCGGACAGACAGGTGCCGGATCACCACGCAGAAGATAGCCGTGAGTGGCTCGCGTGTGACCTATCCTCAGGCGGGTAAGAATAACTTCAGTCCGTCTGGAATCCCTGTAGGTCAGCCAAGGTTGCACGCTCTTTAATTGTCCGCAGCTGTGTGCCAGCCAACGCTTCCCAAGACTGCTGCCAAGCCGGTAGAAACTGGCGATGGAAGTACCGCTGAGCATCCGTATATGGTATAGTGACGGTGGAAGACTGCGGCAAATGGCATGCAGACTTAGCTGCCGCATCCGTAGCTTCATTACCCGGAATGCCCGTATGGCCTGGGATCCATGTAAACACTAACTGGTATCCTTGTGAGAGCAATTGAGATATGAGTGTCTGAATTCTAAAAACGAGTGCAGATGTGCCGAGGAACTGCTGCAGGGTCTCCATTGCACTTAGACAGTCGCAGCATATTATAAAACCTCCAGGAAATAAAAATCAAGCAGTAAAATATAGCACGCAGCTCAGCAGTATACACAGAACTGAAGTCCGGGAGGCGGTATTGATGTTTCTCACCGTTATATATGAAACTACATCCCGTAGCACCACCCAACTGGGAACCATCGGTAAATACCGGAGTGTAAGTCCGGTAACGTCCCAGTAGTTCGGTGAAGAGTTGACGAAACACCGACTGAGGGGTGGCCACCTTAGCACAGCCCGAAGGCGCAAGGCCAAACCGGACTCGATGAAGTTACTAAGGGGGAGAGCGGGTAAAAGACAACCGCTCTACAGCAGGCATTCGGAGCTCATGAGCGGCAAGTAGTTCGCGAAATCGAATACCGCTTGGACGGGATACAGTTGTATTCCGAAGACAACGTTGGGTGAGTTCAGGGCGCAATACAGATTTAAAGAAAGGGTGACCAGGGTGAGCTGCCAACCTGGCCACTTGGGAACTTAATAAAATCGAGCGCCGAATAGTCAACCTACAGACACTCAACACGACTAGTACGATAGGCTACAGTAGCTAGACGGATACCAGAATGGTGGACAGTGTCTAAAAGGCGGAGTTTAGGGGTGGACGCCGCGTCATAGATAAAACTGCCGTAGTCCAGTTTGCACCGCACCAGCGAGCAATAAAGCCTCGACATCACAGTGCGATCGCCACCCCAAGAGGCCCCAGATAAAACCCTGAGTACCCGAAGTGAACGATCGCAGGAAGACCGAAGCTGACGAATATGCAACTCCCAAGTTAGCTTGCTGTCGAGGTGAAGGCCCAGAAACTTAACGTGCGGAACAAACGGCAGACGTGTACCACGCAAATAAAGATCAGGTGGAGGGTGTACACCACGGAGTCGACGAAACTGGATACATTGCGTTTTCGTAGCAGAGAACTGAAATCCGGTGCGAAGGGTCCAGTCAGCGATGAAGGTTATGGTCAGCTGCAGTTGACGCTCGAGGTGCTCAAGATTATACGAGCGGTAATGAATCGCGAAGTCGTCAACATACAGTGACATCGGGATTCCGCTACTAACAACTCTGGCGATGCCGTTAATGGCCACGGCGAAAAGCGTTACACTCAGAATCGACCTCTGGGGTACACCAGTCTCCTGGATCTGTTCTTGTGAGAGGGTATGGCCAATGCGTACACGGAATCGGCGAAGTTTTAAAAAGTTAAAAACGAAGGTCGCTAGATGACAGCGTAAACCGTAGTCATGTAAATTACGGAGGTTACCATAGCGCCATGCAGTGTCGTAGGCCTTCTGTAGGTCGAAGAAGACCCCCCACGACGTGCTGCTTCGTGAGAAAGGCATTCTGGATATAAGCCTCCATGCGTGTCAGGTTGTCGACACTGGAACGATGGCGACGAAAACGGCACTGAACATTGCTCAGCAGGTTATTCGTCTCCAGCCACCACACTAAACGAGTGTTAATCATTCACTCCAAGGTCTTACAAACGACACTCGTTAAACAGATAGGGCGGCAGCTAGAGGGAATTATCCGGTCTTTCCCAGGCCACGGGACAGGGATGACAATACCCTCGCGCCAGGAAGATGGGAAAACCTGCTGAATCCAGATACGGTTGTACATGCCCAACAAGGAGAGAGACTCAGGTGGGAGATGAAGCAACATTTGTCGGTGGATCTCACCAGCACCAGGAGAAGAGTTCTTTGCGATAGACAGAGCATGGGCCAGTTCCGCTTCCGTAAAAAGAGCGTTGTATGGTTCACTCCGCAGATTCCTTGA
The DNA here is from genome assembly GCA_030765045.1 of Tenodera sinensis. NCBI lineage: Eukaryota > Metazoa > Arthropoda > Insecta > Mantodea > Mantidae > Tenodera > Tenodera sinensis. The sequence continues at coordinate 15,675,189 of CM060970.1, forward strand.
TGGGTAAAAGGGCGGTATTGTAACTTTGCGTTTGGCTATCGGCAGCGAAAGAGTCGGCGACATCTTGCTCACTGGTTTAAGTGGAGCCCTGTTCGGCAAGACCGGGAATTATCGTCCGGAGACACTTACCGTACCACACCTGTTGTGCAGCACTGAGACCGGAAAGGGAACAAACTTGACTCCCATGAGCTCCGCTTTGCACTGCGAAGTACATAACGCGCCCTTGCGCGAAAGAAACAAAGTTTGCCTCCGTTGGATGTAAGTGGAAGACACGTAGAGTACGCTTGCGTGCTTTAATAGCCAAACGGCATTCCTCGGTCCACCAAGGTACAGGAACACGTCGTGGGGTAGAAGAACCTCGAGGAATTATGGAATCCGCTGCGAGCAAGATAGAACAGGTAAAATATTCCACCATTTCATCTATGGTGGCAAATACTTCATCGTTCAGGTGAATGAGGGAACGAAATTTCCCCCAGTCAGCCTTGGAAATAATCCAGTGAGGAAAGCGTGTTGGCACGGAATGGTGGCCGGATAGGTGAATGTTAATGGGGTAATGATCACTGCCATATAAGTCGGAAAGTAGCGACCTGTCAAGTAGTGGTACTAGTGACGGAGTACTAGAAGAAACGTCTAGCGCGGAATGCGTACCATAGCAGATGATAAGTAGGCACACCAGTGTTTAATAGGACTAAACCGGACATATCGCAAAGGTCTGCTACAAGGCACCCGCGAGCATTGTCAGTGTCGGAGCCCCTGTTAGTGTGCTTGGCATTTAGATCGCCGAGAAAGAGTAGTGGCGGAATCTGTGCCAAGAGAGCTCGAAGATCGTTCTCGTGTACAACACTGACGGGTGACAGATAGACATTACAAACAGAGAAACAGACGCTCTGCAGCTGTACACGTATCGCTACAGCTTGCACCGGTGTGTTACGTGGTATGCTGGTGGTAGAGATGTTATGTGCCACCAAAATAGCCACACCACCACTCGCTCGCCCATAAGCTGCAGTCATGTCTATATGCCGAAAAACCACGAAGACGCAGAGCGTGGTTAAGGTGCAAATGGGTTTCTTGTAGACAGACGATTGATGTAGTACGTTGAGAAACTAGATACTGTATGTCCGGAACAGGTGCCCGGAACTCATTAACATGCCACTGGATTACTTCCACGGTAAAGAAGAGATTAGTGATTGGTCTTCATCTTTATCTTTACCTTAACCGACTTCGGACGGGGGAGATGAATTTCGCCATCCTCTGATGACTCCTCAGATGTTCGGGAGTCTGAAGATCCACTGCGGCTCGCGGAACGGGAACGGGCGCGGGACTTCTTGGAGGATGTGCGGCCGCTGGCGCGAACAGTAGATCTAGAACTGTGGCTGTCGACAGGTTGGCTACGGCTAGCTGTCTTGTGTGCTGGAGTCTGCATGGCGGAATATGAGTTGCCAGTGCAGGTGTGGCACGAGAAAGTGGAGGGACACTCGCTGGTAAGTCCGTCTGTGTCGAAGCATCGGAGACGGGAACGTATTGGACAGCAACAGTGTTGATAGGAGTGCGGCGAGCAGCAGACGCGTAACCTGTGGTGGTTGCAGGTTTTAGTTGCTCGAAGCGGCGACGCGCTTCTGGAAAGGTTAGGCGTTCTTTGACGCGCAACTCCTGTATTGCCTTTTCGTCCAAAAACTTCGAACACAGACGCGAGCTAGATGGATAACTCCCTCCACAGTTCACACAGCAAGGGTCACGGGTACAGTGGTGTCCTCATGAGCTGGTGAACCACAACGGTCACAAAGGGCAGGATTGTTACATGCCTTAGTATGCCCGAACTTCTGACACCGAAAACAGCGCATAGGGTTCGGAACATACTGACGTACCGCGGCTCGTTCATTTCCACAGAATATATATTCCGGCAACTGGGTGCACTTAAACGTGCGGAACACCGTGCGTAAAGGAGACTTCGCCATCCTGCTTCCGAGTGAGGCGGTAGGCTTGACACACCCGTTGGTCAGATAGGCAGCTTACAATTTCCTCATTTAAATGACCGTCCAGACTGGAGGTGGTGACAACTCCTCTGCGTATATGAGTGAGTGAGTGATTAGGGTTTAAGGGCCCGTCGACAGCTAGGTCATTAGAGCCCCAAGTCAAAAGATAAAAAACGTAAAAAACTCACTACCACTTGAAACTCAAAGTTAAATATTAAAACGGAAGCTAAAACAGATAAAAGGTAAAACAGTTAAAACGTAAAAACTTGTCTAAAAGGTAAGCTCAAAACAGTTAAAACGTGCAAAGTGATCTAAAAAGGTAAGCAGATAAAATGTAAAAGGAGAAAAGTAAAACCACGAAATAAAATTTAAACCTGCTTACCACAGCCAATACTGCCGACGAACCGCAGCACTGAATCAACAGCTACCGGGTCGTCGCCTAAGATCTACTTTAAAGTGCAACCCAGGCTGGCGCTCACGATTGTAGCGCGGACAATCGACTAGTACGTGGACCACAGAGAGCTGAACGCCACAGGTGGAACATAACGGCGCCGGCTCACCACGCAGATGGTGTCCATGCGTGATGCGCGTGTGACCTATTCTCAGGCGGGCCAAGATGACTTCTGCCCGCCTAGTATGCCTTGAAGATGTTATCCAAGGTTGCATGGTGTCCTTGATCGTCCGCAATTGAGTGCCAGTGATATCCAACGCTTCCCATGATTGTTGCCAGACAGATAAAAGATGGCGACGGAAGTACCGTTGTACATCCGTGTAAGGAAGACTGCGTGTAAAAACCTCCGGCAAACGGCAAGCAGACTTAGCAGCCTCATCCGCCGCTTCATTGTCTCTGAACGAGTTTAGCGATTTGTGTGGGACTACCCGGATGGGGCAGGAGCCCAACAAAGTCGCTTTTAACAATTTCTGGCACTGGTCTGCGGTACTCACTTCTACCAAAAGCGTACCGACTCGAACTCGGGTAGCGTTTTTAACGGGGCCATAGATCCTGTCGATTTCTCACTATATGTAAAAAGGGCTAATATCTTTCATTCTTTTCCGTTCACATGCCAAGGTCATAACTAAAAAACTGTCGAAATGGGAGGGTTTGCGCAGATGCATATTGAAATTGGACCCCCATCCGGAACCGTCGGCGTCAGCCTGCCACTCGAGGGTCAAAGAAAAGAAAGACACGAAAATCTCCACGGTCTGTGCCGCCATGGAGACCCCTCCATGACTGACCACAAGGCGTACTTCAGAGGAGCTACCCTGCGATCTCCACTGCTTGTCCGCATGGGTAAACGGTTCACCACGCGACACTCCGGTTTTATGCCCCCACCACAGGAATAACCACCTGTGGCTCCCGCTTTAGGCCACGCTGCCTCAACGGAGTCAGCGTGGATTCAGGGAACTTCGGGTTGATTACACCGGGGTTCCGTCAGCGGTAACACGTCCGGCCGGCGATACTAACCCGACGGCACGTGGCCGTCGGGAAATTAACACCGGCCGTGCCCTCAAGGAGCTACTTGAGTGTACATGACGTGTGTACGGACTCCGCACCTAAGGCTACACATGGGGGCAGTGGAAGGGTCCGCACAACCTTCGCGCCTGAGACCTCCGAAGAGCACACAAGTTGGGGGCCGCGCCGAAAACCGTGGGAGAGGGCCTCGGAGATAGGAAAGATCCCTGCCGGTGAGGCAGGAGTTATAAAACTGAGACCTTACTAACTAATAATCATAATAATCCTAGAAGAGGAACAGGGTGATGAAGAGTAGCGGTCAAACCAGCTACACGTGGCAACAGTTGATGGACATTGTAGGGGTGAAATGAGGGCGAGCGGCTCGGGGCCCCGGGTGCGCCAAACCCGGAGCTACCATGGTAGGTCCCCCTGGGGGTTTACACAAATAGATGCAGAGGGGTACGTCATCCATGTCCCTGAGCAAGGTGGAAGCAAATGCTTTCATAACGGAGCAAGAAATTGGAGCTATATATTTTGCACTGCAAAAGTTCAGGCAGTATGTTTACAACACCAAGATCATATTATACACAGATCATATCAACTTGTCCTTCATAAAGAAATGTAAACTTACGAGTTCCAAGATATCTCCTATATATATAAAATTACTTCTTACGACATTGAAGTGAGACATATTCCTGGGAAGGAGGACATTTTCAGGGACCTGCTATCTCGACAGTTAGTTGACAAACAAATTCCTGAGACTTTGTCACACCCTCAGAATGAAGTCAGGCTAATGACAAACTGTCTAGAAAACAGCAGTAGACTGTCGAACAAAGTTTAACATAGCAGCATTACAATATGAAGAGCAATCTTTAAGAAAATTGTTGGAGACAGCCCCAGGAAAAGAGAATGTTGGTTGTACGATAGCCAAGCACAATAATGTTTTATAGAAGTTGCATGGGCACCCTGAAAAGAAATGGAAAGTTATGGTACCACAAGAACTGGAAAAGGAAGTAATTGAGACCTTCCATAAAAATCTATCCCATCCGGGATGCAGGAGGACCGCGATGGCAATCCAAGAGTATTTATACATTAAGTGAACTGACCGAAAGGTTAGGAAATTTGTTGCCACCTGCAAACTGCCAAAAAGTGAAGCCCATCAACGTGAGATAAGACTGCGAACCCCAAACAGTGATAAGGGAAGAGAAAAATGCACTATTCGTAATGTTTCACATCTTGACAAAATTTGAAGATCAAAAGGAAAACCTGCATAAATAAGATTTTGAATGATTGGATCCCAACATACAGACCAATAAAGACCATACTATCTGACAACACCATTGTCCATAAGAGCAAGATTTTTATTTCCTTCTTAAAGTACATCATAATTTACAATTCGTCTGTATATTACCCACAGGGTAACCCATGTGAGAGAGTCATGCATGACCTGGGTATATACCTCAGGGTTCTGTGCCTTGCAAACCACCGTGAATGGTACCATAACTGCAAGACTATCAAGAGGATATTAAACCACTCTGTTAACCCAACAACCAGATTTTCACCACATGAATTAATGACCGGGGATATTAAACCACTCTGTTAACCCAACAACCAGATTTTCACCACATGAATTAATGACCGGCCAACCCCCAGAGTCCTTGGTGCTTAATGTTCCAACCACCATCAAATGTAAAGAAGAAAGGCTCAATGAAGAACCAAAGAGCATGGAAGCCTTTAGAAAGATCAGGGAGAAGGCTAAAAAGAGAATCGTCAAGATCAAAAAGAGGAAGAACCAATGAGATCCCGAGATAGGGGACGAAGTGTTAGCAAAACAATTTCAGTTATCAAGTGCCCACAGGAAGATCTATTGGAGAATGAATCTACTATACAGGGGAACCTTGAAAATAACTAAACAATTTGGCGATCATACATATGAATCTAAGGAAAACAAAGTAGTAGGAAGATATAAAACATTACTAAAGCCTTACAAAAGAACCAATGTAGGGACAGGTGAAAATAAAAATGGTTCCTAAAGTAGGAAAACAAATGTATTGGATATTGTAACAATATATATACATATATATCTGTATATATTAATGTTTAAGTTGTTAAGATAATTAACATATAATCATCGAGAGGCATTCATCGGAATGTATGCAATGTGTTGTTTTGTTTTGTATTCTTTTCACTCTGTGTTTAACAATTACCTGCATTCCGACGAGAGGCATTTGAGGCGATATTTCTATGTAAGCCCTCTAAAATAATCTACTACAAAATTATAGAGGCGGCAGAAAGGCCTCTTAAACTTAAGAATTGTAAATATAGTTGGTAAAGTGAAGATTCAATTGTCTTCTTTCCATAGCTTGGGTAGGTGTCACATCGAAAAAGACAACGTCCACAGAAATTTAGTAATTTATTTGTATAAAGTGTTTTTTAAACAAACATTTATGGTGGTGGAAGAATGTAAAATAACGATGTACAGAATAAGTGTATACTCTGCAAAGCGGCACAAAATAGAGAGAAGAATATGAACTTATGAAAATTTATTTGTGGAATTGTGGACCCCGTTGCGTGATTCAAATGGACGCCAAGCCATGAGATTATGTAATTTTGTATTTATACATTGAATTTGTGTTTATAGTCAAATAAAGAAACAAATACTTTAATGTGGATCTATAGAAATAATTAACTATTTGTTGACCGGTACTGCACCCAAGATACTAATAGTGGACAAAAAGAGTTATTCAGACTCACCGTTGAACTAACTCGGCTAAAACGAACCATGCTATCCCTTAACCATATCGTAGATGGTACCCAGCTCCCTTTTTAATCATTACACACTTACAAGGAAAGGAAAAAGATAATTTTTGCAAATGTTTATCTCAACTAAAATGAAGATATAGGGATAAGAGTTTGTAGGAATGCTTGTTACAAGAGTAGAAAAAGTCTTGTGAGTGCAAGATGCAAGATTTTTTGCTAATCTATCAGCCTTTTCATTCCCCTGAATTCCACAGTGGGCTGGAATCATTGTAAAACTACACATTTTCCAAGTTTTTTAATGGTTTGGATTATATTTTGTATTTCTAGAATTTTTTCCATCTTTGGATAGGATGTTGATGCTACAGCTTGAATTGCCGCTTTGGAATCTGACAAAATAACAATATTCTTGTATCGTTGCAGCCAAATAAAAATGTTTTGGAGTGAAAGATAATTAGATAAAACTTCATCATCAAAATTTGTAATATTTCTTCCAGCATGTTGGTAGGAAGAGAAGAATTCGCACATTCTGCCAGCTCCATATTTATCTAAGAGGGATCCATCTGTATAAATATGTGTCCATTTTACAGAAGGGTAATTTGTGTGTAAAGTTTCTAAAGCTAAAACCTTAGCCATGTCTGGAGGAGTTTCTTTTTTATTAATGAAATTATTTAAATTTAGATTATAATCAATGCTGAAATTATCAACTGGGCTGATACTGTACATTATGTTCTCTTTGTTTTTTTGGTATTTCTAATTTTTCTATCATGTTTGCTATTTCTTGTATAAATCCAACTTGTGTTTTCATAGTTGGGTTAGATTCTTGATATTTTGCCTATTTATCTAAATCTGGAAGCCCTTTTAGTTTCCCATAGGTAAGTAATGCTTGTTAAATTATAACTGGTTTCTTAGAAGTGACAATATGTACAGCTTCAATTGGTGTAGTATTTGTTGCCCCAGTTATTAAGCGCAGAGCTTGGTTTTGTGTTTGTTCTAAACAAGCTTTGTTAGATTTTGACACTTACAAGAATTACACCATACATGTAAAGTAATATTTCAGCTTGTCCTCTCCTTGGCATTGTAATGAACACTGTAAAACAACATAGAATTGTTTTCAGTCACTCAAATTTCTTGAACTTACCTTGAGAACTTTACAATATTGAAATCCTCAAACTAATTCCCAGGTTTCACTAAAACGCATTTTGTAGTTATGTCTAAAGCCTGTCCTAATTCCTTGAGTCTCACTAAAACAAAACTGAATGAATTGTTTTTGTTTATTTCTAAGCCTGCAAAGTCAATTTACCTTAATTGTATGGTTGATCAAAATTAATGTTTGCAAAATGTAATTAAATTCACTTTAACCAAATATATTCTCAAAATCCACTAACTTTACTTTTTTTTTTTTTTAAAGGATAAAATGATTTTAAATGTAATATATTCAGCTGCCCAACAATAGATCCCCCACAAATGCCATATATTGAAAGTAATCCGAAGTGGCAAACAGGCGAACAAAACAAAAATGAAGTTATTCAAGTCGGTCAAGCCATTTTCTAGTTTTTGCAAGACTAACGCATGGCAATTGATACATTATATTAGAGACTATACGCTTCACTTATCTTAATATTTGCTGCAAGTTTGAAATTAATATTAGAATGGCACCGATGATGCAATAGAACTATTGTTACTGCTTATAATTTCAAGAACTTGCAAAAATATTAAGATAGGTGAAGCTTATAGTCTCTAAGATATTTGTTATAATAATTATAGAATTGATTTGCTTCAGTAATAGATTCAGTTTTTAGCATTTTATTGTTGTGTAATGTTTTGCATACAGACCTGTTGTTGGTTTTCCTTTGCTTCCTGTTCAATTCGTGTAATTTCATGCTCCAGCTTCTTGAGCTCCAGTGCAGCTTCCCCGCTCTCTTTCACTATTTTCTCCTTCCTCTGAATTCGTTGTTGTATCTCTTTGCTGATCTTGTTAATGGAGCTCTTCTGGGCCTGCAAGTCTTTCTGAACTTGTTGAACTGCAGACTAAGCAAACCCAAGTTATGGTTTAGTCAAAGCTGCAAACTTCTTTACAAAGATTAGGGGAAGAAAAGGAGCAAAAAATAACATCAAATGAAGAAGTAGAAAGATTTTACCGAAGAGTAACATTTATGCAAGTGAAAAATACAGATCTCAGATGTCGGTCTGGGTGGCTCAGTTGGTTAGATGCTGGCCTACTGATCCCAAGGTTGCGGGTTCAGATTCGGCCCAGACCGATGGTTTTTAAGTGTGCTTGAAAATGACAGCACCATGTCAGTAGATTTACTGGCAAGTAAAAGAACTTCTGCAGGACAAAATTCCAGCACATCAGCAATGTAATTGACAGTGTTATTACTAGGGCTTGGATTTTTAGGTGGTAAAAACTTGGAAAATATTTATTTTTTAAGTACTGAAAATGTCAAATATATGTGTTAAAACAAATAAATTATTTTTATAAGATCTGAATGTGTGAGCTAATACTGATACAAATGTACGTGGTAACCACCAGATATTATTCCTGGAAGGAATCATCAAGTACTGTAGAGTTACACATGCTTCCTCAAATTTTCTATCCCAAAAATTAACAATCGTCATGAACATATGTCTTGAATTTCAAAAATGATTTCCCTCGTCAAAAGAAGTCTAGCATAATTATAATGTGAAATGTCGCTCACTAACATCAATTTCTTCACACTGGCCATCCAAGATATTGACATTTTACATATGTTAAATATACTAAGTATTATTTTTAAACACTTCCTTGCATTTTCTTTTTAAGTTGTGTGGTACCAGAGAGAACATTCTGTCCCCCCCTCCCCCACATCCTGAACTACTTCTCTCAAAGGCATTTCTACTGATTCCAGTTTCTTTATGGAATCACTAAGGACATGAAGATTTGAAGAAATGTATGTTGTCATTTCTTAACATAGTTTCACTTAGAAGTTCTTGAAGAATTTTAATTGAACTGGCAGCTTTACAATTTAGTTCATTTATGACAGCAGCAAAACCATCCAGGTTTACTCCGTAATGTTGAACAGTGGACAAACATGCTCTTCAGTGAATCGCCACAGGTGCAGGAGAGTGGATTTTTCTTCTGAAAAAATTCAACCCTTTTAGATAACTTGATGAACACTTTTTTCCCCATTAGAAATAAATTTGCCAATATCAGCAAACATGGTTCTAATTTCCTCATTAGTGCTATGCAATCTGTGCATGACACATGTGATAAGAATCATTTCAGGATAATTACAAGTCCTGCTGCTGCCTTGTTCATATATGCAGCATCAGTCCAAACTAACAAAACAGTCATATCATATACCATCTGGCCACAATATCTGCATTGTTTCATTAAATATCTGGCAACAGTCACATTGTTTACAGGAGGTGTATTTTGGCAGGTCAGTACAAAAGATGACTTTGAAATTTCAAAATTGTTCTTCAATACCTCTGCCCACAACAATATTTCCAATTTTCCTGCAAGTAGAACCTGGAGTTTCCTCTATGTTCACCCATAGTTTTTCATTAGCACAGATTCTGCATATACATCTCAGTTTCTTGGTAGCACCTGGGAAGGTAATGTTTTGGCAAAGTTGATTTGCCAGATATGTTAATATTTGTACACTTTGTCAGAAATATTTTAAACTGAGGTTGTTTCACTTTCAAAATGGGTATGTGTGCTGAAACTAATGCTCTGCACAAATCCTCACAATGCACTGAAAACTTGAAAGGTTCCACTGAAGTACTTAGCATAGATTTTTTTATAGTGTGATATAGCTGCTTTATATTTGTTACCACTTGAATGTTGTGTTAACTTGCGAATGTTGGTCTACTGTTATAACTTTACTGCATGCCTGATAATATAAGATTTTACCATCACAACTGAAAATACCCTTAAATTCCACAGCATGTTGTGTGTGTGTCTAACGCTCTGGATTTAATTATAGATCATTCTCCGCCTGGCTTCCCAATAGTTGGAAATTAAATCATCTTAGATCTTCACATACTGCTAGATGGTTTTTATCCATAACCTCTTCTTTAACGCAGCATATTGTTGCACAGTAACTTGCACTATTTTTGGCTCTGGGAATTTAATCCACTGGAACTCAAAACTATCAATATGTTACTTTCCCACAAAACTAGGAGGTTGTGGATATACAAACGACTAATTAACTACAGTTTAATGGTCACCTACAAGTATCAATGTATAGACTAGTGGTCTGTGAAGAGATAACAAATGCTTAAACAAGCACATGACAGAGAAGGAATTCCCTGTTCTTATCTTGTGAGGTCATGTAGCTTGAGAAAGTAGGATGTTCATATTTTCTTCCAATTTAAGGGATACTATAGCTCACATATCAGTTCTTCCTATAATGAATAATAAATTGCAACTTCAGACCTATGTAATTGAGCATTAAAGAATTTGAACGACGATCTGTTGTGAAAAAATATTAAAAAGAGCCATCCTTTATGCAATTTTTGTCAGCAGCCAAACCAATAAACAAAGAATGGATCAACCGGGAGCTAGCTCTGCCCACCCATGCTAAGCGTATAAAGCCTGTGAAACTAAAAAGCTCCGTATCAGTTGTTGCCGAGACTATAGCAGAGTTCTACAGCCATGCCACTGAAGGTGTTTGATGCAGCTTCAGACAAAATGCCTGGAAGGAGTTTTTCCACTAGACCATGACCCATAAGCCTGAATAATCATTTTCTATTTAATGACACCAGCCGTGAAAGCTTACACAATTTTATTATGTTATTTATTGAGAGTGACTTAGATTACCTCTCTGAACAGGATGCAGAAAAATCAATGTGCAGAGTTGAAAGGCAGTACCGAACCAAGTACCTTGAGGCTAGGAGCAAGCTGTCGCAAACGCACTACAACTGAAGCACTGCATGAACATAAATGAAACATGTTCATTTGTAACTGCCTCAGTGCTCTCATGGTTACCATGCTAGCTTCCAAATCCAGAGGTCCTGGTTTTGGTTCTTAGCTGGAGGATGGGACCTTTTCTTTAGTTGGGATTATTTCCCATCCTCCCTAGAGTTTGGAAGTTTTAATGACAGTGTAAAGGTGTCTGTGAATTTAATGTTAATAAGAACAAGAAAAGCCACTAAATCCTGTGCAGGCAAGGGCCTCCTACCTAGCTCAGATTTACATATGGGGTGGGCTATTCCCTGTATGCCTAGCTCAAATTTCCAGTCTTTTCACTTTACACTACACTTTTAGTTCTAAGTTCTGTTAGCATTTTGTTCTAAACTTAAAATTGTAATTTTTCACTCTTTCTTGTTAGTCATGTCCACTGTGGTCCAATTGCTTCCACGAAGTCCTGTGCCCATCTCCTTCTTGGTGTCCCTCTTCTTGGGTCCCACATCGTGGTGGCATAGGCCCATTTATCTGCAAGTAGTCTGGCAACGTGTCCTCCCCATTTACATTTGAGTCTTCTTGTCGCTTTGTGTACATCTTCGATGCCACTTCATAATCTCAGTTCTTAATTCCTTACTTTGTCTTGTTTAATTTCCAAGATATTTCTCTCAATTTTATCTCCGGTTTTTGTTGCTTTGTCAGCGTCCAGGTTTGGCTAGCATATGTTAGCACCGGTATGATACAGGTTTGTAAGATTTCCAATCTTAATCAAATGTTAATGTCTTTGTCTAGGATTAGGAATTTGAGTACCCAGAGTTTCCCTCATGATTGAATTATTCGTTTTTGTCCCCTTTTTCTGTTAGGCTGACTTCTTGATCCAAATATATGTATTTGCTGCAATATTGAATTTGTGTTCCGTCTTTATTATTGGTGTCTCTATGTCGTTTGTCATTGCTTTGTCTTTGTAGGGTTCATTTCTAGTCCCATTAACACACTTTTAGTGCTCTGGTCTTCTGCCATTTTCTGTAGTTCTAAGGCAGATTTTGCAAACAACACAATATTATCTGCAAATCTTAAATTTGAGAGCATTCTTCCATTGATATTTATCCCTTTCTTCTTCCAGCTTCTGAAGATCGTCTCTAGTGTGCATGTGAAGAGTTTGAGTGAGATGGAGGGGGGGGGGGGGGTCGTCCTGTTTGACCCCTCTTTCTCCATTTGTCTTCCCTCGTGCTTTGCTGTTCCTGTATATTTCACTTAAGATCCTTATGTATTTTGAATTAATAGCTATCGTTTCCAGTGCATTCAACACAAAGTTGTGTTCTGTTCAATCAAATGCCCTTTAAAAATCAATTATATATATATTCTTTAACTGAACTTGTACGTTTTTTCAATCACTGGTTTATTGTGTGTATGTGATCTATAGTGCTATAGATTGTGCAGACGCCTGCTTGTCCCAGTGGTTGGTTCTCATCCATTATTTTTGTTAATTGGTTTGTAAGTATTTTTGCAAATATTTTGTATAAGCTGGGTAGTAGACTGATTGGTCAGAAATTGTTTAGATTGTCTCTGCTTCCTTTCTTATATAATAATATCATCTCACAAAGAAAAACAAAATGTTGTTAGCTAATGCTGAATTTCTGACAATGAAGTCATAATCCTCTTGCTCTCCAATATTTTTTACTAATGGATGGGGCACTAGAAGTGGCTGGGCATATTTGAAGGTGGTGTCGATCCATTTCCTCTTGCAGATCACATAGAGGACAGAGTGGTGAAGAATATATCCCAATTCTGTTCAAATGTTTTGCCAGACAATCATGTCCTGTAATCAACCTGAAGGTTGCTACTGCTGTTTTTCGAGGATACTCAGGAATTACTGTTTGAATGTTTGGTAGTTCCCATCTTTAATGTTTTGATTTTTCATAGAAATATTTTGCAATAATTTTTTTTGAATTCAGAGTTGACTAATCTTTAAGCTGCATAATATGGTAGGTTAACTATAGATTTTTGTACACTGCTGGTACCCATTTTTGCAAGAAAATCAGCTTTCTCATTACCACTCAGTCCACAGTGAGCTGGTATCCATTGGAAGACTAGGTGTTTTTGAAATGCTGTTAGATGGGTAAGGATTTTCCAACATTCTATAATTGTTTCGTTTTCTGGTGACAACTTGGTAGTAATTGCTATAATTATTGCCCTGGAATCTGAGAGAATAACTGCTTACTGAGAATGTGAAATTCTGTGGAAAGAAAGCTCTCCTGAGTCTTTAGTGTATGTGCAAAATTTCTCTTGTTCCATGTATTGAATGGGAGTCTGATCAACTTTTCGTGTTGAATAAGAGCTGCTTTTTCTATTTCATATTCAATAGGGTATTGGTTGGTTAGTATTTCCATAGCTGGTATTGGTGTGGTTTTGATAGCACCTGTAATTAGTCTCAGACTTTGGTTTTGAAAGATTTTTGTATTTGCTGTTACAAGAACTTCACTGCAGTAAGCAAATAATGGCTTTATTTATACATTGTATGTTGTGTTAAGAGTTGCACTGGAATATCCCCACTTCATTCCTGTTAGAGGTTTTAACAGTGAAAGGCGCGTTTCTGCTCTTTGTATTACATTTTCTATTTGTTTGGTCCATGTAAGTTTGGTATCAAATATAACTCCCAAATACTTTGCTTCCTTTGTTTCTGGTAATTGTTGACCCTCAAAATTTAGTTTTATTTGTAGTGGCTTCTTTCTTAGTGAAAAGATTTGGTAGTTTGATTTTGTTGTATTAAAAGTCATTAAATTTTCTTTGGTCCACCTTTGTAGGTTGGTTAAGGATTGTTGCATGGTATTTTCTAGTTCTGTACTTTTGCTTTTTGGTTTTGAAGTCCACATTACTAAGTCATCAGCAAATAGTGCATACTTCACACCTGATTTTTGTATTTGTTGTGGCAGATCATTAATAAATATATTAAAAAGTGCAGTGCTGAGCATTGCACCTTGTGGTAAGTCACGGTGTACTTGTTTGTATTCAGATATATTTCTTCCATATCTGGTAGCAATAAAGCATTGTGTTAGGAAATGACATGAAAACATTGAACCTTGTATCCCTATTTTTTCTACTTTCTTTAATAGTTTTGTTCTGCATATAGAATCATATGCACTTTGAAAATCAATAAAATCTGATACATTATCTTCCTTTCTATTGAAGGAGTCTTTGATTTCTTGACTGACAAGTAAGACTTGTTCATTTGTAGAGTGGAACTCTCTGAATCCAACTTGACATGGGGATATTAAATTTTGTGATTGTAGAAACCAATTCAACTTGTTTGACACCACTCTTTCCATCACTTTTGCTATTATGCTAGTAAGAGCTATTGGTCTATAATTTTTTATTTCTGATGCTGCTTTATCTTTCTTCAAGAATGGAACAATTATTGCTTTTCGCCATTCAACAGGTACAGTGGCATTCCAAGATAGATTGTAGAGTTTTAGTAGTTGTTTTGCTGTTTTTCGAAGGTTTTTTTATGAACTCTGGATGTATGTGATCCGGCCCAGGAGACTTTTTGTTTTTTAGATTATTTTTTGCAATGTTCAGGTCTTGCATATTAAAATTTTGAAAAAAGATATTGCATTGAGTGTTAGGATCACATTCTCTTTCTTGTTTCAAATCTTTCTTAAATTGTTTAAGTTCCCTTTTATTATTTCTTGTTACTTTATGTGAATTAGCATAATATTTATTGAATGTTTCGGCTGTGACTGCATCATTTACTAATATTTTATTGTTATGTATGATAGGTGTGCTGTTGCTTTCTTTCCTGTGCTTGATATTTTTTATGAACTTATAGGCTTTGTTACCATCTGTCCTATAATCCATTTTTTCTAAGAAATTATTAAAGTGATTCTTTTTAGCTGTATTAATTTCTTTTTTTAGTGAGGCACATTTCTTCCGCCATATTTGTGTATCCGATATGTTTTTTATTAAAGTTTCACGGGCGATCAGCCGTGTGAGGTTTGAAAATATTGAGCTTTCGGCCATTGTAAACTCCATGGCCTTCGTCAGAATGAAATGACCGTTATTTTCCCGCTCCCCCTATATATACAATGTTAGATGAGAGGGGGTTGCGTTGCCCTGGCCAATGAGCGGGTGACGATTTGTGATTGGGCCTGCTGTTTAGGGCTATGTTTGTCACCGGCCACAGTGTTTTTTTGAGGGTCAGTACTTGGACCAGAATCACTATAGTTGCTGTTGTGAATGTGTTTCATGGCTATTGTCCAGGCAGGGCTTAGCTGAAGACCGCGGTCCCTGTTGTAATTGTTTGGATGTAGTTTGATTTGAATGGCTTCCTTAATGACTCTGTCCCAGTATTTATGCGTATGCTCCAGAACTTTGATGTCTTCAAAGTTTATTTTGTGGACATACTCTATACAATGCTCGGCCACTGCTGACTTATCTGGTTGTAGGAGCCTGATATTGCGTTGATGTTCTTTACACCTTTCTTCTATTGTGCGTCCTGTTTGGCCTACATACACTTTACCACATTCGCAAGGAATCCTGTAAACTCCTGGGACCTTGAGTCGAAGTGGTTCTTTTACCGGTCTAAGGTATTCTTGGATCTTCTTTGGAGGTGTGAAGAAGGTCTTGATGTTATACCTAGCGAGTATGCGGGAGATCTTGTTTGAGACGGAACCGTAGAATGGTATGTAGGCTTTGTTCGGCCAGCTATCCATCCTTTGAGTGAGGCGTTGGGGGTTGTTTAGATTGTTTTCAACCTTCTTACGTGCCTTTTTGATGTCGTTATCACTGTATCCGTTTTTCAGCAATGTGTCTCGTAGGTATTTCAGTTCCTGCTTAATGTGGTCTTCATCCGCAATATCGAAAGCTCGGTGAAACAAGGTGGAGATAACTGTCTTCTTTTGAGTAGGATGGTGGTGACTGGAGGCGTCCAAGTAGCGGTTGGTGTGTGTTGGTTTCCTGTATACCGTGTGACCTAGGCTGCCGTCCGGCTTCTTGTAGACCAGAACATCTAGGAAGGGGAGTGAGCCATCGATCTCAACTTCCATGGTAAACTTGATGTTCGCATGTAGGTTGTTGAGGTGGTCTAAGAAGGTGGAAAGTTTTCCTTTTCCATGTGGCCAGATAACAAAGGTATCATCCACGTATCTGAAGAAAGCCTTTGGTTTGTCTGAGGTGGTATCCAGGGCAGTATGTTCAAAGCTCTCCATGAAAAAGTTGGCAATAGCAGGTGACAACGGTGAACCCATGGCTACCCCATCCGTCTGTTCGAAGAACTGGCCATTGTAATTGAAGTACGTGGAAGTGAGCGTGTGTCTGAAAAGCTGGGTGATGTCTTCCGGAAACCGTTCAGATAGGAGCTGTAGTGAGTCCTCTAGCGGCACTCTAGTGAACAAGGATTCCACATCAAAGCTCACCAAAATATCATCCGGGTCCACTTTCAGCGCTGAAATTTTCTGTATAAAGTGACTGGAATTTGCAATGTGGTGTTGACAGTCACCCACCAGCGGATTCAGTAACGTAGTAAGATGTTTGGCAAGCAGGTAAGTAGGTGAGCCTATGGCATTCACAATGGGTCGAAGGGGTACTTCAGGCTTGTGAATCTTTGGCAGTCCGTAGAGTCTAGGTGGAGCTGCTGCGTGTGGAATGATGTTTTTCTGTACTGCAGTGGTTAGGCTGGAGTTTTTTATGAGACTTGTAGTTGTTCTGGTGATCTTGGTCGTCGGATCCTTATCCAGTTCCTTGAAAGAGGGATCTTCAAGTAGTTTCGTAATTTTCTGGTGAGAATCCATGGTGTCCATGATGACCGTGGCATTGCCCTTACCAGCAGGAAGCACAGTTAGAGTCGCGTCTTGTCGCAGTGCTTTCAGCGCTCTAAATTCAGCAGATGAGATATTGGCCCTGGGTTTCTTGGCTCTTGCTAATGTAAGGCTGACTTCGGTGCGTATTTCTTCAGATATGTTTTTTGTTTGTTCAGCTGTATTTCTAGCTATATCCCTTAGCTTTTTCAGTTCTTCTAACTGGGGGTTCCAAAAGGGTTTGAAATTTGTAATTCTTCCATGAGCAATATGTTTTTTTGTGGTTTCTAGGATGACTTTACAGAAATTTTAGTTCATATGATCTGGTTGGTCATGCAGCTGTGAGTTTGTTTGTTCTTTAAATTTATGTTCCAATTCAGTTTTATATTTGTTCTAATCTGCCTTTTTGAAGTTCCAAAACAGATTCGTGTGATGTTGACTGTTATTTGTATTATCTAGTTTTATATCAGCAATTACTGCTCTGTGACCAGAACTTGGGTCTTCTATAACTTGTGTTTTAATTTTCGAAACAATATCTGTTGTAGCTAACAAGAGGTATGGGTTACTGCCTGCTCCAGAGTAATGCATGAAGGTTGTGGGATCTTCTTTACTATAAATCAGTCCAAAAGTTGTGGTATTCAAACATTCCTCCACTATCTTCCCCGTAGAATCCACTTTTTCATAACCCCGTCTTTGGAAATGGGCACTGAAATCCCCAATTACGATGGTTTTATTTAATTGGTCAATAAGTGAGAGATCTGGTTAATTTCTGGGAGGATTGTAAATACTGTAGACATGTAGATGTGTTTTGTTATCCCAAAAATTTAGCTTTATTAATTCAGATTTATCTGTGTTATCCATTTCTTTAACAATTTGTAAGAAGGATTTAAAATCCGTTTTGACTCCAACTAATATTCCACTACTTATATGTCTATTTTTGGGTAGTAGGTGTAGTAAAAAAGCAGTAAAATTGAAGTATTTAAGTTGATCATTTGTCAGATTTGCTTCTCGTATGAAAAATATATCTATGTTATAGTCAAATACAATTTTATTGAGTCCTATTATTTTTGCTTGTGTGAGACCACCCGTGTTTCATTGTAGAAGTCTGATGTTAGATCTTATATTAATATAATGTTTTGGTTCTCGAGAAGTAGTCCCCGCCCGGAGATCCGAATGGGGGACTATTTTAACTCCGTAACATTTTACCCCTCGAGTCATGTTTGATAAATATTGAAGAGACTTAGCAGTAATAGTAACAGCATTTTAGAGAGCACCATATTTTTATGTTTTGGCGGTCACATCGCTCTCTCACAACCCCCAGAATGTCTGGAGGACCACACCTGTCGTTGGTTTACGGGTCTCACTGACCTGGCCGGGAGAGTTATCAAAATAAATTCACTGACTATATCCTCTGATTACCAATCAGAGGACGTATTACATGCCATGACAGGTCAGCATGTTAGGGGTTAATATTTTATAGAGAAGTTAGAGAAATGGAGAGGTTCAAAAAATAAAGACTCCTGAGCCCTCGGGAACCCTAATAGCATCGGGATCGGAAGAGAACAAGAGATGACCAAGGTAATGTCATGTATAAAAGCTACAGTTAGGAGTAAAACACCAGTAAGTGGAAGTAATGTTCTGCTCAGCTTGGGTACCTTGTGGTCGCCATTCAGATATCCCCTACACGGAGACCCCTGAGGTGATCTAAATACTATTGCTACCTGCTTTTTCAGCATGTAGATTTTAAGATGGAGAATCCCCCTGTGCCAATTATTTGTTTTGGAATAAAAGTGACATGTCCTATTTTTCGTGTTCATTGCAGAAGTACGAGTGAAGGTTTTTCTCTTAAAGTTCTATTTATTCTGGTTGATAGTGAAATGTAGTAATGTTAAACATACAGAGAGATTAAAGCTATAATCTAAGTTCCGTGGCTGTAAACTTTTAAATCACCTATGTCTAGAAGCTGTCTAATAATCTGACCAATACACCTCTCTCTTCTCCTGTTTGATAGAATTACAGAATCTCTCCCTAAAAATGCAATACTTCAAAAACGTTATATTTCTCCTGCATGAATAAAAATCTGGCTTACATATTATTAAATATCTTACAGTGCCTATGTAGCAGTGCATCAACCAAATCAGTGTGACACAGAACTAATTAACAACAGACCATTAATGTAAGCAATATCACCTACCGTCATGTGACTCTCACCTTCAGGATCATCAATAAGGTCACGAACGTCTTTAATAAATAGTGTACAGACAACTTTTAATGCCTTTATTGAGCACATAAACTTCATTAAGTCGTCTGCTTGTGGTATATCAAAATTCATGGCTATGTAAACATTCTTCACAATATGTAGCTTCTTCCAAATTATCAGTTCTGCTGTTGTTTTTGCGTGTTTTAGTAATTTAATATCCTGTTCTATGGTGTGCTGAGTTGACCGGCTACGGCTGATTTGTCCATCTGTTTGAATGTTATGTTTCAAATGCGCTCCTTCAGTCGTGTTTTAAGATTTCTTTTAGTTTGGGTGATGTATATTTTTGGGCAACGGTCTTTGAAATGCGTCCAGACAAAAATGAGCATATTTGAAACTATAATGTCAATAGGGTGACTCATTTACTTCTAAAACATTTGAAAAGCTTTACTGTCTATATCACTTTATATAATAATCAAAGAATATATTAAATTCTGAAAACATTCTTATACGGTAGGATTAAAAGCAGCTCCTATAGATTATAAGTATATTTATGTTCACTTTTCTTATTAACAAAATTATGTTTTCATAATATTTTCATAACATAATATAATAAGGAAATTTACCAAATGTTTAAACAGCATGGAATACTTTTGCTTCCTTCTAAAACTCAAATTACGTAATACGTTTCCTAAACTTTTCTAAATAGGACAACATTTCAAATTATAACAAGTCTGGCACTTATCAATTTAGATGTTTGTATTGTGACAGGGTTTACATTGGTGAAAGTAAATGTCATTTGTAAACAAGAATAAAACAAAATTTTAGAAATATTAATTATAAACAAATGAATAAATGAGCTAAGGGAGATCATTTTAGGTCTTTAATCATGAAACAAATCCACAGGTCAAATTATTACAGCAATTAAACGGACCCGTAGCTTTAGTGGTTTGTGAAAAGACATTTCTTTGGAAGAATAGAAGCACATAATGAATTTTAAACCACCGCCCAATGATTTCCAACAAATTTGTTTTGCTTCAGTAGTTGGTAATATGATAGGAAAAAAGGTCACCTAATATCTTTAACGATTACGACCATAATAAACAAAATAATACCGAACAGGTGAATGAATGATTCAGGAAACTTTGGCTTATCTTTATAATATTCACAACTTACCAAAGACAGGTGAGGCTTACTCTCTAATTATTATATTTTTCCCGAATATATAGCTTGAACTTTTTAATTAATTTCAATATCTGTGCAAATAGTGAAACTGTGGCCCAGCAGCTGTACACATACTGCCATAGTTTGCAGCAGTGTGTTAAATGGTATGCAAGTGACAGAGATTATGTGCCACCACAGTAGTAATATCACCACCTGCTTGCCAATCGTCTGCAGCATCATGTCTAATTGCCCGAAGATCAAGGTGTAAACTGTGATTAGGCTGCAAATGAGTTTCTTGTAGACAGAAGATTTAAGGTGATCGCTGGGAAATTAAATGGCGTATGTCCAGAAAACGTGCCTGGAACACATTATCATTCCACTGGACTATTTTCATGCTACAAAAGAAATTCATGGACTGTCTTGTGACTCCTCTGATGTCTGGAAGTCTGAAGATCCCCTGCGACTTACTGAGGGAGACCAACACTTCTTTAAAGATGTCATTACTCGCTGTATGTTTAGGCTGGGAACTATGATGATGGGATTGCTAGCACTAATGGACAGCTTTGGAGCTACCATCTGTAGTAGTAGTAGTATGGTTTTAGGGCGCACAACTACAGAGGTCATTAGTGCCCAGACAAAACAAAAGCTAGAACCCGTTTATTGTATAACAATTAAAACAGTAAAACGTCACCAACACAGTACCTGGAACACTAAAATGTGAGATAAAACAAAAGGATAAAATAACTGTTAAACCTTTCATGCCTGGTGTGTATTATAAGATACATAGGCTTTTTTTTTCCTATTTGTACTAGTTTTAACTTTTTTTTCTGCTATATTCTTGTTATACTGTCTGTCACCAATTCAAAATACATACTTAAGACGTTTTGAATTGTAAAACATTCTTTTTTTACAATTTATATTGTAGTGTTTTTTTTATAAGAAAAGAAGCAAAATCCATGCAACCGCAGTCAAATGATACCCCGTCATCATCCACGCGTGCCATCACACCGATTATTTTACGTGGGCCCTCCCCGTCCTTTACCACAGGCACATTTGACTGCGGTTGCCGAGACTCGAACTCACGACCTCAGACTTTGAGTGCATGGCCAGTGTAATACGTGTTGCCATAACGATCATGGCTATTCAAGCCAGCAGGCTGAAGGTGTCCCAGACCGCCTAATCTAAACCGGTTTCGAATTGGAGGAAGAACGGCATAAGTAGCAAAATAATTCAGGCATAAAAGGATTAAAATAAGTCGCTGCGAGAAGTTAAGATAAAAATGGCAAGTAAAAAAAAAAAAAAAAAAAATGCGAGTTAACCACGTTTGCCCATACCACAATTGCAAATAAAATGTAACACTCGCTCTACAGCACATGATGTGTCTCCCGGCACCTCGACCAGGGTCGCTGGCAAACCCTGGGATTCCCGCAACGGAGTGAACAACTGGCACTGAATTAGAATATGCCGCACCGTCAGGGGCTCATGGCTGTGAGCACAGAGCAGTGCAGCATCTGAAGATAGGTGACGATGACTAAAAAAGCAGTGCCCAATACGCAGTCTTGCTAAAATCGCTTCCTCCCGACGAGAGATGCGCGAGGAAGTCCTCCAGGTGACATGGAGGGGCTTCACCTCCCTAAGCTTGTTCCCCTGAACATTACTCTATTCACTACGCCACCGTGAAACGAGTGCACGACGTAAAAATAAGCTAAAATCATTAGAGGGAATACAAGCGCTAAAAAAACCTGGGGGCTAAAACTGCTGCCTTAGCAGCGGCATCGGCAGCCCCGTTTCCCTGCAGGCCTACATGACCAGGTACCCACACAAAGGAGACGCAAGTGCCAGCACTGGCGAGGGTGTGGAGGTGATCCTGGATACGCTGCACCAGTGGATGATAATTGTACAGCGTCCTTAGGCTCTGGAGGGCACTCAAGGAATCCGAACAAATAACGAAGCGCTGCATGGGTTGTCAACTTGGTTTGGTTTGGATTTGGTTTAAGGGCGCTCAACTTCAAGGTCATCAGCGCCCTTAAAAGATTCATGGCAATAGCCAGGTATAAATTTCACTCAAAAAATAAAAATACTAGAAACAACAAAATATACAAAGGTAAAAAGCAGTGGCCATAGCCAGATATGAAACAAGGTGATAAATATGTCCAAAAGCAGAAACAGATAATTAAAAAATTCTAAATCCTCAAATTAATATTACACTCCGCTAAAAAATTAAAAACTCTATCAACCGCTGTTTTGCCGTCCGCTAGAACTTCTGCAAGTCTGGCAGGCAGCTGCAGAGAATCCCGAAGGTGCGCTAGAGAGCAACACTCTAGCAACACGTGGCGAACTGACAAAAGGTTGTCACACAGCGGACATAGAGGCGCAGGGTCCCTTTTAAATAGGTAACCATGCGAAAAATTGCAGTGCCCTATTCTTAATCGAGCCAAACTAACCTCCTCCCGACGAGATGTGCGACAGGAAGTTACCCAGTTTATCGGAAGTTCTTTCACTTCTCTAAGCTTATTACCGCGGAGAGTTGACCACTCGTCGTGCCAGGACGACAGCACCGCTCTCCGCACTTCAAGCCTAAAGTCTTGCGAAGTAACACGTGAGATGGTAATACTGGGTTCTGTAGTTGCCGTCTTTGCTGCTAAATGTGCCATTTCATTCCCCGGCAAACCTACGTGACCAGGAATCCATGCACACACCACGTCAACGCCAGAAGCGTGTAAAACATGGAGGGCATCCTGGATACGTTGTACAATAGGGTGGGAGTTGTACAACTGACAAAGGCTCTGCAGTGCACTAAGGGAATCGCTCAAAATCAGGCAGTCACCTAATTTACGACGGCGAACATACAAAACGGCTCGATAAATTGCATAAAGCTCTGCAGTAAAAATGGAGGTGCCATTTGGAAAACCGAATGTATATGGTTCGGTTCCATAAACATAAGCACATCCAACACCGTTGGAGCCCTTTGACCCATCGGTGTAAATATATCGACGGTCAGTGTAGCCTGACAAAAATTCTAAGAAACACGTGCGGATACTTGAAATAGGCATCGTGGACTTCTGGTGTATGGTCATCCCAAGATCTACATGGGGCGTACCAGATAGCCAAGGGGGGTAAAGTCTCTCGCCCTTGGCGAACATCACAGGCAGTTCCACTCCAAGCTTCACTAGGAGCTCTTGGAAACGGAACCCCGCAGGCTTTGGATTAAGGGAGCTATTTCTATATCGTTCTCTTAGCGTGGTGGTGAAACAAGAAGCGAACGTTGGGTGCTTAGGCATACATCTAAGTGCACAACCATAATTTGCCAAGAGAATCTCACGCCGATATTGCAAAGGAGGTTCTGCGGACTCCGGTAAAGGCTCACCACTGGGCTTGTTGGAAAAGCTCCTGTTGCAATGCGGATGCCCCTATTATGGACCACGTCTAATCTTCTCAGCACAGATGGTCGTGCTGAGGAATAAACAATACACCCATAGTCTAGCTTGGATCGGACCAATGCGCGATATATTCGCAACAAAATTGTCCGATCCGCTCCCCACGATTTGCCATTCAGTACTCGCATAATATTTAGGGAACGGTCACATCTCGCTCTTAGCTGTGCAATATGCGACGACCAACTAAGCTTCCTGTCCAAGATCAAACCCAGGAAGCGCGTCTCTTCTGCGAAGGGAAGTTCATCTGGACCAAATCGGAGCGAAGGTGGTAATCGTCTCCTACGGCGCCAGAAATTAACGCAGATTGACTTCTCAGTTGAGAAACGGAAGCCGTTTTTCATGCTCCATTCTCTAAGGTTGTCCAAACATTGCTGCAGGCGCCGTTGTAAGAACGCCGTGCGCTGAGAAGTGCAATAGACAGCGAAGTCGTCTACGAATAGGCATGACGAAACTCCAGGTGGAACACATTTCCAGATGGAGTTAATTGCTATAGCAAAGAGCGTGACACTTAGCACCGAACCCTGAGGTACTCCCTCCTCCTGAACAAAAGAATTAGAAAAAACCGAGCCGACCCTTACTCGGAAAAAGCGGTCCTTCATAAACTCCTGAATGAAAAGTGGTAGGCGTCCACGTATGTTCCAGGCATACAGGGAACGTAGAATCCCTGCTCGCCAGCACGTATCATAAGCCTTCTCAAGATCGAAAAATATGTCAACGGTTTGACAGTTCTTCATAAAGCCGTCCATTATCTGTGTCGATATTGACACAAGATGGTCAACAGTTGAACGGCGTCGTCGAAAACCACACTGGATGTTAGTCAGTAGGTTACGACTTTCTAACCACCATACCAATCGTCCATTGATCATGCGTTCCATCACCTTGCAAACGCAACTGGTGAGGGAAATAGGACGATAGCTGGAGGGAAGATGACGGTCCTTCCCAGCCTTCAAGATGGGAATAACGGTGGCCTCCCGCCAATTTTCTGGGAGTATACTGTCAACCCAAACACGGTTATAGACCTCAAGCAGGAATGCCTTACCTTCAGGAGAGAGCTGTTGTAACATTTGTACATGAATACCGTCCGGTCCTGGTGCTGAACATCACGAAGATTTCAGGGAATGCTCCAGCTCCGCCATGGTGAAAAGGCGATTGTAATCTTCTACGTTTCTAGAACGAAACGTGAAGCCTTGAGATTCCACCTGAGTTTTAAATGGAAGGAACTCAGGGGAGTAGTTTTCCGAGCTAGACACTTGTGCGAAAGCACTGCCAAAGGTATTGGCCACTTCAAATGAATCAACAACAGCTCCTGTGGCTGTTTTTAGTCCCGCTATTGGTATTTGGGTCGTTTTAGCTGCAACACGCCTTAATCTATCCCACACAACCGAGGAAGGATGTGTGTCGGTTAAATGAAGCTACAAATTTACTCCATGATGACTTTTTGCTATCCTTAATGACTTGTCTGGACCTGGCGCGCATTTTCTTGTATTCGATCAGGTTTTCCAAAGTAGGGTGACGTTGGAAAACCCTAAGTGCACGCCTTCGAGCACGAATGGCATTCCGACATTCTTCCGTCCACCAGGGGACGGGAAATCGACGGGGGTGTGTAGTCGACCGCGGAATCGATTGTTCAGCAGCAGAGAGAATCGTCTCCGTGAGATGCTGCGCCAAATTATTCACTGAGTCGTGCTCGTTGTACGTAAAGACAGCCAACTGGGTGTAGAGGTTCCAGTTGGCATGGTCCAAACGCCATCTGGGCATACGTGAGGAACATGTAGGTTGCGTCAAGAGACTAATAAGACATGGGAAATGGTCACTAGAGTGTAGATCAGAGATGACATTCCATTGTAAGGAGACTGCCAATTGAGGTGAACAAATTGAAAGATCAAGGTGTGAAAAACTGTTATGAGTGTCAGAAATGAATGTAGGCTCTCCAGTGTTGAGGAGAGCTAGGTTGTGACTGTCCAAGAAATCGGAAATGAGTTTACCTCTCCCACAAGCGCGACTTGAACCCCACAGCGGGTGGTGCGCATTGAAGTCTCCCACCAACAGGAACGGTGTTGGTAACTGGGAAACTAGATCTTCTAACTCATTGTGAGAGAAGTCATGAGACGGAGGCAGATATAGATTACAGATGGTGAAATGGATGTTTGGCAGTTTAATCCGTACAGCAACTGATTGTATATCAGAGTGCAAAGGTAGAGTTTGCATATATACGTCATCTCTGACAAGTATCATAGCGCCGCCATGTGCTGGTACACCCTCTTCTGGTGTGACATCACACCGTACTGGGGTGTATCGCCTTAGATGGAAAGCGTCTCGAGGACGCAGCTTAGTCTCTTGCAAACATGCGACCAGAGGTTCGTTTTCTTTGAGCAAGAGCTCAAGTTCTGGCCTTTGAGTTCGAATGCCACGTACGTTCCATTGTAGGATAGTCATATTGCATTGTGTATGGGATAGGTAATTCCAAGGTAACTCTTCATTACTTTGGAGCAGGCGGTTGTCGAACTAATTTAGCCCTTTTCTCTCTTGGGCTGACGTTCTTTTCGGACGCTTTTTCGCGCCTCTTTTCCACTGGGGGTCTCCCAGTGTGGGCAGATTGGTCCAAATCCATGTCCTCTGCCGAGGACGTGCGTCTTCCCATAGCAAACTTGGGTTCGACTGTCTCGAACCGGTTGCTAATGGGGACCGGCGAAGATGAAAGACGCCGGTCTGAGTCCACCCCTGAAGATTCCCCAGAAGAGGATCTTCGAGGGGATCTCCTTGGACTCTTATATCCCTTTGATGTACTGGGATGAGCCTTATCTTCCTTGAGGAAATCGTTCTTTGTGTAGTTCTTCTTAAACTTTATCGGCGAGCCATTGTAAATAACAGGTTTGCTAGTCTTCTGTGTCGAGTTTGGCAATTTCGTTGGTGATCTAACAGTTGAATTTTTTTCACCAACAGATTTTGTACACGTTGATACAGATGTGCGCGCTGATGTTGAAGGCTTTGGTATAGAGCTGCGGGCAACAAGTGTTTTTTCAGAAATTGTTGCCCCATTGAAATCGCTGGTCTGAGTTGCGATCTCTCTGCTTGGTACCGCTTTAGCTGCAACTGAGCTATAGGTTCCGGATCTGGGAACAGAGGGTTGGCGTAGACGCAAGAGCTTCCGGGCTTCTGAGAAGGGCACCTTCTCTTTGACCCGTATCTCTTGGATCGCTCTTTCCTCTACAAAGCGGGGGCAGTCTCGGGAACTAGATGGATGTTCACCTCTGCAGTTCACACATGTAGGAGCTGTAGTACATGCACCATCGTGGGATTCATCTCCACATTGAGGGCATGTAGCTAGTCCCTTACAAAGCTCGCTGGTATGTCCAAAGCGCTGGCACTTAAAACACCTGAGTGAGTTCGGGATGAACGGCCTAACTTCGATGGATTCATACCCTGCCTTAATCCTTTGGGGGAGATCTACCCGATCAAAGGTCAGGAACAGGGTATTAGTTGGCTTTAACTCACCACCTTCTTTACGTCGAACCCGGTAAACGTGTATGACGCCTTGTTCCGCCAGATTCTCTTGAATCTCCTCATTGGATAATCCTTCCAATGCACGGGTGTTTATCACACCGCGCGAGGAGTTCAAGGTTCTGTGCATCTCGACGCGTACTGGATAACTTGCTAGCATGTTCGCTTTCAATATCTTAGCTGCCTGGGTAGCTGAATGTGCTTCAACCGGGAGCGTTCCATTGCGAGATCTAGTGCATGATTTTACTGGACCAGCAATATTATCCAAACCCTTTTGAATAGTAAATGGGCTCACCGATAGAAATTTTTTATCTCCCTCAGTTCTAGATATTACTAAGTAGCGAGGACCACTCGACTCTGCTACTTCCTTTACACAGACTTTACTTTGTTTGGTTTTGTTGTGAGTTTTCGTACTCATGGCGATGTTATCCTCCACCATTGCAGATGTCTCCGATGGCATGCTCACATCCTGGGCGCCACCCCGACTTAGGTGAGAGTCCTGGCCTGGACCTTGCTCACCCTAGGGTCTCACCTCCCAATCTATAGATAGAGGGACCCAATCGCCTTCAGGAGTGCATCAGCTCATGCAATGTCCCCTCCCCGGGACTGACCTTTATCAGCGGATACGTACAGATCCTACATGATAACCAGGGGCTGGGACTTACGCGATTACCCAGTCACCCCTTGCGTCACCCCATCCTCCAACCCGCGCGTAGCTTATCCGTCAGACTGTGTACAGGGAGGTAATAGGTGGGAGGTCAAACACAAAAGTGGACCAAAGTTGATTGGGCGTTTGGCATGTGCCCTCTCACCTCTTGGAGGAACCCAATCGAGAGTATGGCTCGGGGCCCCGGGTACGCCTAACCCGTACCTACCATAGCAGAACCGTAATCTAGCTTCTATCGGACCAGTGAACGGTATAATCGTAAAAGAACTGTCCGATCAGCTCCCCAGGATGTGCCACTTAAAACATTAAGAGAACGTTCACACCTTGTTTTTAAGTAGGAAATGTGAGAAGACCAACTAAGTTTTCGGTCAACAATCAATCCCAAAAATTTCGTCTTGTCTGCGTAAGGGAGTGCATCTGGGCCGAGACGGGGCGAAGGCGGGAGAAACGCCTTACGACGCCAGAAGTTTACCCAGACGATCTTCTCGGCGGAGAAATGAAAACCATTTTCGACACTCCAAGTGAACAGTCGGTCCAGACACAATTGGAGACGACTGCGGTACTGCGTTCTCTTGACTAAAAACACGGGACAAAACCGAGCCCACCCGTACCCGAAACACTCTATCCCGCATAAACTCCCGAATAAAAAGGGGCAGCCGACCACGAATACCCCATTTATGGAGGGTACGAAGAATACCGTACCTCCAGCAAGTGTCGTAGGCCTTCTCGAGATCAAAAAAGACAGCAACCGTTTGGCACTTGCGTACAAATCTGTCCATCATGTGCGTGGAAATAGAACTAAATGGTCGACCGTTGAACGGAAGCGACGAAAACCGCACTGAGCAGGTGTTGCGCTTCAAGCCACAACGTCAGTCGCCCGTTAATTATCCGCTCCATCACTTTGTAGATGCAACTAGTGAGGGAGGTTGGGCGAATACTGGAAAGTAGATGCCGGTCCTTTCCAGGCTTTAAAATCGGGACGATGGCGGCTTCTCGCCAAACGGATGAGAAAACAACGAAGTGCCAGATATGGTTAATTACTCGTAAACGATACTGCTTGCCAGGCAAAGACAGGTGCTGCAGCATCGAGATGTGAACACCATCCGGCCCAGGAGCGGCCTGCCTCGAAGAGACCAGGACCCGCTCCAGCTCCGACATAGTGAAGAAGGCATTATAACACTCCCGGTTGTTAGAGTGAAAAGAAAAATCATGCGTCTCAGCTCGCTGCTTGATTGGTAAAAAGTCCGGGTGGTAGTGTGATGAGCTAGACACCTCTGCAAAAGCGCCTCCAAGGGCATCAGCGACAGCCGTAGGGCAAACTACAGTGCCATTACTGATCTTAAGACCAGGCACCGCAAGTCGCGAAACTTTGCCGGTTATGCAACGAAGCTTGTCCCAAACCACCGGCGATGGTGTGAAGCAGTTGAAGGATTCCACAAAGCGGTGCCAGGATGTCCTCTTACTGGCCTGTATGATACGAGCACGGGCGCGTAATCGCTTGTAGATGATCAGATTATCGAGGGTAGGTTGACGCTGATATACCCGCCGCCCGGTATTCGTCGATCCACCAAGGAATGGGTAAACGCCTCGGTTGGGCCGACGACCGAGGGATAGCACGCTCGGCAACGGCTTTGATCACAGTAGTAAGATGATCCACCATCTGGTCAACATCGCCGAACACACGGTCGTCGAAAACAGCTAAGTGGCAAAAAAAGAGGCCAGTTAGATCTACGTAGCTGCCAGACGGGTACACATGACGAGGGTACGTAATTGGAAAGCAGGCTGATCACGCAGGGAAGGTGATCACTGGAGAAGGTACCCGAGACGACGTTCCACTCAAAACGATGGGCAAGCTGTGCTGTGCAAACACATAAGTCCAGGTGAG
Organism: Tenodera sinensis; assembly: GCA_030765045.1. Taxonomy (NCBI): domain Eukaryota; kingdom Metazoa; phylum Arthropoda; class Insecta; order Mantodea; family Mantidae; genus Tenodera; species Tenodera sinensis. Next base: position 15,704,903 of record CM060970.1, read on the forward strand.
AAAGAGTGCCTGTGGAATCAGAAATAAAAGTAGGTTCGCCAGTATTGAGAAGACTGAGCTGATTACGATGGAAAAAATCTGCAAGGTGCTTCCTCCTTACGCAAGCCCTAAAGATCCCCAAAGAGGGTGATGGGCGCTGAAGTCTACCAACAGCAGGTAGGGAGCTGGGACACTAGATCAGGTCCCCAATGGCGAAGGGGGAAGAAGGTGGGAGATAAACGGAGCATACTGTAGAACAAAAACCAGGTAAACTCACAGTAACGGCTACAGCTTGCAATTTAGTAGTGAGCATAATAGGCTGGTAAAATACGTCGTCGAGGATCAGCAGCATGACACCCCCATGTGCAGGAGTACCAGACTCCGGTGGTAAATCACATCGCACCGGAGTAAAACCAGGAAAGGTGAAAGCATCCTGCTGGTTAAGTTTGGTTTCCTGCAGGCAGAAAAGACTGGGGGATAGCGAATTAGCCAACAGTAGAAGTTCTGATTTATGCCTGCGCACGCCACGTGTATTCCACTGTAAGATAGACATCCTGTGGAAAAATGGGAAAAGCTCGTCACCGAGTTAATTTAGTCGACGGCTGTCGCTTCAGTTTGCCCTTCTGATTCCGCGTGGGACTCTGGCTTTGTGGAGCAGAAGGTTCATGCTCCATAGGCTCCTCGGATGGAAGAGGGTCAGTGTCACCAGAAACCTGAGACAGAGGTACAAACCGATTGCCAGTGGTCACGGGAGGTGGAGAATCCCGCTCACGCGACTGCGCGCCCTAGTCTCCTGGGATTGAGATCGCCGAGGAGGTGAAGGAAAAGTGGCCTTAAAGGCACACTTTCGACTGGCAGAGTTAGAAGGCTCTTTACGAAAATCGGAGCGTTTCGGGGTGACTTTGAATTTCCGAGTTTCACTACTTATGGGAAGGATCGTGGAGCTGGTGGAAGTGGAAGCTGGTACTACAATGCGAGGAGCAACGGTTGTGGAGACTATAGGGCAAGTTTGAGTACCCATATTCCGCTTTGGCACTGGTGTTGAAACAATTGAACTAAAAGTACCAAACTTCAGGAGAGGAAGCTGGCAAGCTAGATGGTGTTGGCGGGCTTCAGATAAGGAGAGACGCTCTTTCACCCGCAGCTCTTGAATGGCCTTCTCATCCTGGTATCGTGGACAGTCGCGGGAAGTCGCTGGATGGTTACCTCGACAGCTCACACAGCTAGGAGCCGATGGACAAGCTCCCTCATGAGAATCCTTACCACAATTGGCACAAACCGCAACCGAAGTCTTACAGGTCTTAGCATGGCCATAGCGTTGGCACTGGAAACAACGCATAGGCCGCGGAATATAAGGTCGGGCCGGAATAACCTCGTAACCTGCCTTGATCTTCTGAGGCAACTCGAGCCGATCACAAGCGAGAAACAGCGTGTGGGTATCAACCTGCATGCCATCACGCTTAGCTCTTACACGGTAAACTTCAGTTACTCCTTGGTCCGACAGATAACCTGTATCTCCTCCTCCAGCATACCATTCAAAAGCTGGGTAGTAATGACGCCCTTAGAGGAGTTCATGCTTCGGTGCTTCGCAACACGGATGGGATATTCGTGGAGGAGTTTGGCCTTCAATATCTTCTTTAACTGCTGGGCAGTGTAGCTCTCAACAAGTAGTGAATCGGATCACAGACAGGTGCAGAATTTTACAGGACCGGCAATTTTCTCTAGACCTGACTGAATAATGAAAGGGTTGACCTTCAAAAATGACTGACCATCTTCCATCCGGTGAATAACTAGGTAACGTGCCGATGACGTGTATACCTCTTTTTCAACCTGCACTTGCTTGCAGCGTTTAGGAATATTGGTTGCCATAGGAAAAAGGCTAAAAATTTCATCCCCCAGTGCTCCCCACCCACCACGGAGCCCAACAAGGGGTCATCCCACTGGAATGACAGGGCTACACTGGGGATATAGCGGGCTCGTCCCACTTACCTTGGAGCTCAGTGCAATACTTAATCCTGGCTGACTGACTAGGGGTGGGTTAGTCCCTAGCCTCCCGTTTAGGCGAAGCAGAAACCAAAGCAGTGTATTGGAAATGCACACCCACCCCGAATTCAGAAAGAAACTGGACCGAGCTCAGCTACGCATCCCTCAACCACCAAGATAAACCTTTCCACTGACACAGGTCTCCACGCACGGCCTACACATGGGTGGGCATTTTGACTGACTCCCTCACCACGAAGAGGACCCCACACCGAGGAGCTACCATCTGCATCTGGTACAAGTGTGGCACAATACAATGGAGAGGCACTCGCTGACAAGTCAGTCTGTGTTGTATGGCAATGGAATTTTAAGTATGGCGAACTGCTGCCAAATAACCATGACAATAGCAGGTTTGAGTTGTTCAACTCTGAGAAAGGACCGACGAGATAGAGAAGATTCCTGTTGGTGAGATAGGATTAATAAATCTAAAATCTTTTGAACTAATAATCATAACCCTAGAAGATCAAGGGGATGATTTATAGCAGCAAGCAACCATAGCAGCTGCTCATGGCACATTTAATAATGGTGGAGGGGATGAAATGGCAGTGGGTGACTTGGGACCTCATGCACAACAAACCCCTACCTACAGCCATAGGCCTTTAAGGGAACCTTATGAATAAATTAGATTAAGAGATTAAGTTATTTGTCTGAAAAGTCAATCATTTCCTAACAACTCACACAATGCAAAGTAATTATAATTGACAACATATTTCTTATGTAAATTTCACACATTCCAGTTATGTTTTCTATGTAGTTCTTCCATCAATATACACACATACATGTAGATCTGAAATTGTGTAGCTCAATTTAAAGCAAGAACTGACTTGTGAAGAATAAGCAATTACACATAAGAACCAGAAGATATTAAACGAAGATGAAGTATACCAATATCTGTGTTAAGAGTGGCACAGAATAATTAAACATGCCAAGTGAACTGTGACTCACAATGAAACAAGTTATAATGTATCTCATTAGCCATAGTATTGTGTGTGATATTAACATTTCATGATACAATCACTCCACAGTCACTAAAACTGCTTCACTTGAAGACTGACTCCAATAAGATGCATCCCAAAATATCTCTGTTGACACATACGGTTCTCACCACAACGACAGTATACACACAAGTATGCACTGCTATGAATGAACTATTCTTCCCTTCATGTCTCAAAAGCTGTCCCTTTTCTCGCGTTCAAGCCTTTATACTGGGAATGATATAGGATGGGTCTTTCTTGAAATTTACAAGCAAGCCGACAACAAGAACATTACAGAATTCCTTTGTTCTGGCACACTGATGGCTGTCAGTCACAAATTCACAAGCCACTCTGATTTTGGTTCAATTTGACGTGCACAGCCATCACACTATCTTGCATTTTTTGATTCTCCAAATGATTCAGCTGCTGCCTTATCACACAACATATTCTACAAGTACTGCAAAATTAAAGCTTTACCTCATATAAATTTTATCCACCAAAGCTGCATTTCTGTATGGTAAGACTTTGTTGATATATCATTTGGGCAAATGTGATGAAATTTATTCAGAACGAAAAAGAATTTACAGGATACTTGCAGAAAATAACTGTGTTATCAGACCCTGGATGTTTATGACCTAAAGATGTTAGAAATGTAAACAAATGCAAAGACTGACAGAACAGTAAACAAGTGAACATCATTGAAGATGAAGTGTTCCAAAGACAAAGCTGTGTGAATACGATGATAAATGCTAAAGGCGGCACACCCCCTTTGCTCACATGAAAAGTATTTGTTGTCTCAACTACTGAGTACTGAAACATAAGCATACATACCATCCAGTACACTTCACATAAACACACCTAGTGACAGTGACTAGTGCTGTATAAGAGTGTGTTATGTTTACAACTGACATGTCACAATACGAGATTCTAACATGACTAATTTATTGTTGATACATGTAGTTTATGCAACTACTTGTTTTTATTTTCAAACTTCTGTTTAGTTACTGGCTTTCTACACCATAATTTTCTGTACACATAAGCACAAAGATTTAACATGGACTGTAACATAGATATAGATTACCTTTCAATTTATTCTAACTTACCTTGGCTTCTGCCACTTCTGTTTTCATTTCCTCAATTTTGGCTTTCAGCTGCTCGATATGCTCTTGAGTTGCTTTTATTTGGTCTTGGCCAGTGGTTATTGATGTGTACAATTCCTTTATTTCCAGCTTAAGAGTTTCAAACTCCTGTAAATAAAAACCAGCATTCATTCAACACTCGTTCCATCAATATTAAAGAAATGTGACATAGACAGCTCAAGCCAAATTATCATGCCTCACATGATAACTGAAGTTTCTTTCTAGTTTCCCATAGTTTTCTGACCACCAGAAGATGGCGAGCCAAAGGAAACATTTACTACTGTCCCCATCAATGTTTATACACACTAGTATCATATACAATACCCAAAACAAAGAAAAGATTCCTACTGGTGAGATAGGAGTTAATAAACCTAAGAACTTACAAACTGATAATCATAGTAGGTCTAGAAGAGGAAGATGAATAGTAGCAACATAAGCAGCTACAACGTGGCAACAGTTGATGGACAGGGAAGGGGTGAAATGGTGGTGAGCAGCTCGGGATCCTGGGTGTGCCAAACCCGTACTTACCATAGTAGGCCCCTGGGGGATAATCCTCCAGATGAAATAAAGAATAAATTAATGAAAGTGGTATGTTTTAAGTCCTCTCAATCTGTATATATGTGTTAAACATATACAGTACAGTTACTACAAAACTTGGCCAGCAGGAGCACAGCATGTGTGACCTTCACTGCATCTCCATCACATGTGTGTCAGTCTTACTTCTGTTAGGTAAATGTTAAGTGCTATTCTAGTCCAGTTCACACATCAATAACATTAGGGGTGTTTAGAAATGTTTTCAAAATGAATTAGTTGCAGTATACAGTACAACAAAGTGTTTATGTACAATACTTATGTGCTTACATCATCTTGTAGGGAAGATGTAGGGTAATTTGAAAATAAATTTCCTGGTGTGCATGTTCCAAGTAGAGAGACCATTTGTTTGCTGGTAAATAAATTCAAGGTGACGGGAACAATGTGTGATAGGAAAAGAAAGGTAAAAGGGCATGTGCTTATGAACCAGAAACTAGATGAAATTGGAGAAAGCTCAAAACATTCACTTCGAAAATCTCTTAGTTGCCTTGCACAAAAACTACATTTCAAAAGCTTCAGCACGGAAAGCAACAAAACTTGCATGATAAAAACATCAGGGTATACTGTGCAATAATTTGATACAGAATAATAGGGCCTATTTTTTATGAGTGTATCATAAATAGAGAATGATACAAAAATAATATACTGGTAAACAGGGGGGCTTCTTCCTACCTCCCATGCAATTGCTCTTCCTAGACGTCACGAGGAGGGTGGCTGTGCTACAATAGCCAAGGAGGGCAGGCAGTACCGATATTCACACGTGCAGTTCACATTTTATGGTATAATTCACAACCTGTCATACTATCTGAGTATCTCTACTCTACTTACCTGGTTTTCTGACATGAAATTTCAACGCAGGCGTTTTAATTGAAAACAAAGCTCTCATTTGGTAATATTTGTAAAAAGAAATGAAAATGATCTATAGGAAGAAGGAACAACAAAGTGTGCCACATAATCATGCAATTGTTATTTTGTTAACAACTTCCAACACACTTTTTTCACTTTCTTCAACATTTAAGTCATAATTGCAACGTAGCCCTTACTAAAAGGCCTTTTAATAATGTAATAAACGAAAACAATGTGGGACTGATCTTCTTTCGCTATTAAGGCAGTATTTTATTATCTGAGCTGTTCTAAAAAATAACTAGGTGGCCAGTCTGTTTTAGTAATATGAAAATACAACACAGAGCAAAATGGAATAGTGGAGTAGAGTGTGGAGCTTAAGGGCCTGTCGACAACTGGGTCATTTGGGCCCCAAGACAAATTTTAAGGTCTAAAACAAATTAATGCAGTTAAAAGGTGAAAATTATAAAAGCAGTAAACATGTAAAAAGTTAAAATGTGAAACTCTGTTGTTGTTAGCTGATGCTGGATTTCTGACAATGAAGTCATTAATCCTCTTGCTCTCCAAAATTTTTCACTGATGATATTGAAGAGAGCAATAGCAGTAATAGTAACCACTTTTTAGAGAGCACCATATTTTTATGTTTTGGTGGTCACATCGCTCTCTCACAACCCCCAGAATGTCTGGAGGACCACACCTGTCGTTGGTTTACGGGTCTCACCGACCTGACCCTGAGAATTATCAAAATAAATTCACCGACCATATCCTCTGATTACAAAAAAAATCTAAAGGGCAAACATTAAAATAAAACAGTTAAAACGTAAAAACAAGCGGTACATCAAATAAACTGGGATTCTTTGTCTAAAAACCGTAGAATAAAACACCAAAAATAAAACAAGTTTCACAAAACCAATTTGGGTGACGAACCGCAGCACCTTATCTACGGACACCGGGTCGTCGCCCAGAATTGACCGCAAACTAAAACCCAGGCCATGGGATTGGCGCTCTCTAGTATATCGTAGACAATCAAGCAAAACGTGCGGGTCGGACAGTTGTACGCCGTACGTCTGACACACAGCGGCTGGGTCGCCACGCAAAAGATGACCGTGTATGGTGCGGGTGTGACCGATTCTCAACCGGGTGAGAATGACCTCCGACCGCCGCGCATCCCTGACGGATGTCGGCCAGGGTGTTACTATGTCTTTGATTGTCCGAAATTGGGTGCCAGATACCTCTTACCACGACTTCTGCCAGAACGAAAAAATATGGCGCCCGAAATATCGTTGAGCATCTCTAAAAGGCAGAGTGCGTGTGGATAACGACATGCAGACCTTACAGCCGCATCCGCTTCCTCGTTACCAGGAATACCCACATGGCCTGGGATGCATATAAAAAAACAAACTGATATCCGTGAGTCAGTAACTGTGAAATGAGTGTCTGTATTTTAACTATGAGTGCTGAAGAGCCGAGAAATTGCTGTAAGGCCTGGAGAGCGCTCTGAGAGTCGCAGCAAATCATAAAATTTCCAGGACCTGAGCTGAATATAAATAGTAAAAAATAAAATATGGCGAACAGCTCGGCGGTAAAAACAGAACTGGCGTCCGGAAGGCGGTACTTGTGAGCCTCATCGTTATGCACAAAACTACAGCCTGTAGCACCACCCACCTGGGAACCATCGGTAAAAACCGGAAGGTAAGTCCGGTAACGTCCCAGGATCTAGGTGAAGAGTTGACGAAACACCGAGTGAGAGGTAGGTACTTTAGCATGGGCTGCAAGCTCGAGGTCGAATTGGGCACGGTGGAGTTGCCAAGGAGGAAAGCGACCATGGCAATAACGCTCTACAGCAGGCATTCGCAGAGAATGTGTGGCAAGCAGTTAGCGAAACCGAATACCGCTTGGGCGGGATATTGAGCTATTTCGCATATAACAGTAGGCTAAGTCTGGACGCAATACAGACTGAAATGACGGGTGACCAGGGTGAGCTGCAAACCGTGCTACGTACGAAGAAAGCAATACCGAGCGTCGGACAGACAGTGGAGGTTCGCCAAATTCAGCATGCAGACACGCGATTCGACTAGTACGGAAAGCTCCAGTAGCAAGACGGATACCAGTATGATGAATCGTGTCTAAAAGGCGGAGTTTAGAGGAAGATGCCACGCCATAGATAAAACAGCCGTAGTCTAATTTGGACCGGGCCAGTGAGCCATACAACCTCAACATGACGATTCGATCGCCACCCCAAGATGCCCCAGATAAAACCCTGAGCATCCGAAGCGAACGATCGCAGGAAGCACGAAGATGGTGAATATGGTGCACCCATGTGAGTTTGCTGTCGAGGTGTAGGTCCAAGAACTTCAGGTGCGGGACAAATGGTATACGCGTGTCACGCAAATAAAGGTCAGGAGGGGGATGCACACCACGAAGTCCATGAAAGTGTAGACACTGAGTTTTCGTAGGGGAGAACTGAAAGCCAGTGCGAAGAGCCCATTCGGTGATAGAGGATATGGTGAGCTGCAGTTGGCGTTCGATGCGTTCAAGATTAAATGAGCGGTAATAGATAGCAAAGTCGTCAACATACAGCGACATCGGGATTCCCCTACGAACAACACTGGCGATGCCGTCAATCGCCACTGCGAAGAGCGGCACACTGAGAATAGACCCCTGGGGTACACCATTCTCCTGGATCCTGTCATGAGATATCGGCGTAGTTTTAAACAATTTAAAATGAGGATGGCCAAATGACCGCATAAACCGTAACCGTGTAGAGTGCGTAGTATACCATAGCACCAAGTGGTATCGTAGGCCTTCTGCAGATCGAAGAAGAAACCCACGACATGCTGCTTCAAGAGAAAGGCATTTTGTATATAGGCTTCCATGCGTGCCAGATTGTCGACACTGAAGCGATGGCGACGAAAACCGCACTGAACATTGCTCAGCAGGTTATTCGTCTCCAGCCACCACACTAAGCGAGTATTAATCATACTTTCGAAGGTCTTACAAACGACAGTCGTCAGGCAAATAGGGAGGTAGCTAGAGAGAAGTGTCCGGTCCTTTCCGGGCCGAGGGATGGGGATAACAATACCCTCGCGCCAGGAAGACAGGAAAACCTGCTACGGTTGTAAATGCTCAGTAGGAAGGAGAGAGCCGCAGGTGGAAGGTGAAGCAGTATTTGTTCAGTGGATGTCATCAGAGCCAGGAGAGAAGTCCTTTACGAGAGACAAAGCTCGTGTCAGCTTCGCTTCGGTGAAAGTGGCGTTGTACGGTTCACTGCAGTCACTGCTAAAATTGAGGATTATCCGCTCCGCAGATTCTTTGATTCCCAGAAAGGCGTAACTGTAACCTCGGGTTTGGCTGTCAGCAGCAAAAGAATCGGCAAGGGCGTCGGCGATGTCCTGCTCGGAGGTATAAGTGGAGCCTTGTACAGTAAGACCGGGAATAATGGTCCGGTGACACTTGCCGTAGATACGTCAGACAGCAGTCTACATCCTTTGTGCCTAAGTACGACATGAAAGGGAAGAGATGTAGGTTTCTCAGGATCTGCGCTTTGCACTCCGAAGAACAAAACGTGCTCTGGCACGAGAATGTTTAAAAGCTATAAAGCTGTCTTCGGTAGCATGTAAACTAGTGAGCGAGTAGGGTTTAAGGGCCCGGCGACTTTTTGTTTTTAATTAACGTCCTCCAGCATTGTGTCATATCGGACGAATGAATGAAATGGGTGAAATTGTACTCAAATGAGCCCGCGGTCCATAGAGCTTTAAGTTACCCGACATTCGTCTTCTCAGGGTAGGGAAAACCTCGAAAAAAAAACCTTACCCGGATAACTTTCCCTCAGCGAGATTGGACCTCGCGACCTCTTGAACGTGAGGCAGACACGCTAACCATCACGCTGCCGAGGCGGGCAGGGCCTGTCGACAGCTAGGTCATTAGGGCCCCAAGTCAAAATTATAAAAAGCGGAAAACTCACCACCGCTTAACACTCAGCACTAAAATTTAAAACCGGAAAGCTAAAACACAATGCTAAAAGTTAAAAATTGAAATCGCATCTAAAAAAGTATGCTAAAACAGTTAAAAAGTAAAAACTGAGCTAAAAAGGTAAGCAGGTCAAAACCAGATAAAAAGTAATTACAAGTACAAAGTAAAACCACGAAATAAAATACAAATTAAACCTGCTTACCAAAGTCAATACTGGCGACGAACCGCAGCACTGTGTTAACAGCTACCGGGTTGTCGCCCAAGATGGACTTCATAGTCGAACTCAGGACAAACAGCTGGCGCTCACGAGTGTAACGTGCACAATCAACGAGAACATCGGCCACAGAGAGCTGAGCGCCACAGGTGCAACATATAGGCGCCGGCTCACCACGCAGACGGTATCCATGTTTGATACGTGTGTGACCTATTCGCAGGCGGGCCAAGTTGACTTCTGCCCGCCTGTTATCCCTTGAAGATGTCATCCAAACCTGCATGGTGTCCTTGATCGTCCGCAATTGAGTGCCAGTAACAATCAACGCTTCCCATGATTGCTGCCAGACTGGTAAGATAAGACGACGGAAGTACCGTTGTACATCCGTGTAAGGCAGACTGCGTGTAAAAACCTCCGGCAAACGGCAGGCAGACTTAGCAGCCTCATCCGCCGTTGCATTGCCGGGAATCCCTACATGGCCTGGGGTCCAGGTGAAAACAATTTGGTATCCACGCGAGAGCAACTGTGAAATGGGTGTCTGACCTTTCACAATTAGTGCTGACATGCCGACAAACTGTTGCAATGCCTGCAGTGCGCTCAGCGAGTCGCAGCAGACGATAAAACTTCCAGGATCGGAACTGGAGATAAAAAGGATGAAATAAAAGATTGGAAACAGCTCGGCGGTAAAAACGGAACTCGAGTCTGAAGATGGTACTTGAGTCTCGCCGTTATGCACAAAACTACACCCTGTAGCTCCATCCCCTGGGAACCATTGGTAAATACCGGAGTATAATTCCGGCAACGTCCCAGGATCTCGGTGAAAAGACGATACACCGATGGAGTGGTAGATACCTTAGCATGCGTCGAAAGCTCCAGGTCGAACTGGGCACGCTGTAATTGCCAAGGAGGACAGCGGCCATATAAATATCGTTCGACAGCAGCCATGCGGAGCGCGTGAGTACTAAGCAGCTCGCGAAACCGAATACCGCTTGGGCGAGAGATCGTGGTATTCCTGAGATAACGGTGAGCGAGTTCCGGGCGCAATACAGGGTTAAAAGACGGGTGAATGGGGTGGGCTGCCAAACGGGCCACGTAAGAACATAATAAAAACGAGCGCCGAATAGAAAGTGGAGGTTTGCCAGAGTCAGCATACAGACACTCGACACGACTAGTACGGAAAGCCCCAGTAGCTAGACGGATACCAGCATTATGTACAGCATTTAAAGCACGAAGTTTAGAGGCGGACGCTGCGCCATAAATAAAACTGCCGTAATCTAGTTTGGACCTTACCAATGAACGATACCTCAACATGACAGTGCGATCTCCGTCCCAAGATACTCCAGATAAAACCCGGAGCACTCGAAGCGAACGATTGCAGGAGGCACGAAGTTGACGAATATGGTGCTCCGATGTGAGTTTGCTATTGAGGTGTAGGCCAAGAACTTGATGTGCGAAACAAACGGCAGGGGTGTGCCACGTAAACGAAGATCTGGAGGACACCACGAAGTTGATGAAAGTGAACACATCGTGTTTTCGTAGGGGAGAACTTAATGCCGGCGCGAAGGGCCCAGTCGGCGATAGATGATATGGTCAACTGGAGTTGACGTTCTATATAGTCAAGACTATAAGATCGATAATAGATCGCAAAATCGTCAACATACAGTGACATCGAGATTCCCCCACGAACAACATTAGCAATGCCGTTAATGGCAACGGCGAAAAACGTTACACTAATAATCGACCCCTGGAGCACACCATTTTCCTGGATCATCTCTTGTGAGACCGTATTCCCAATGCGGACACGAAATCGGCGCAGGGCTAAAAAGTTAAAATGAAAGATTGCTAACAGACCTTGCCAACCATAACCGTGAAGAGTACGGAGGATACCATAACGCCATGTGGTGTCGTAGGCCGTCTCCAGATCGAAGAAGACACCCACGACATGCTGCTTCAGCAGAAAGGCATTTTGTATGTATGCTTCCATTCGTGTCAGGTTGTCGACACTGGAGCGATGGCGACGAAAACCGCACTGAACATTGCTCAGGAGGTTATTTGTCTCTAGCCACCACACTACGCGAGTGTTAATCATCCGTTCCAGGGTCTTGCAGACGACACCCGTCAGGTATATAGGGCGGAAGCTAGAGGGAAGTGTCCGGTCTTTTCTGGGTCGAGGGATAGGGATGACAATACCCTGTCGCCAGGAAGACGGAAAAACCTGCTGAAGCTACATGCGGTCATAAATGCTCAACAAGAGGGAAAGAGTCGCAGATGGAAGATGAAGCAGCATTTGGCGGTGGATGTCATCAGGACCAGGAGAAGAGCCGTGAGCGAGAGACAAAGCATGCACCAGCTCCGCTTCAGTAAAAAGCATGTTGTATGGCTCATTAAAGTCAGTGTTAAAATTTAGGCTGATCCACTCCGTGGATTCCTTAATGAGTAAAAAGGCTGTATACTCTGTTCATCTAGAGATTAGAGGAGACGTAAACAAAGCCACGTGCGTTTTGACCACAGCGCGCCCTCTTGATGCTTTCGCCGTGTAAATAGTCCCTTGAAGAAATACTGTTACTAAGGTCTGAAATGTCACTTAATGTTTGTTAAAGCATGAACTAAGTGTACTAAGCATAGTTAAAGTGTAACAATACGCAGTTAAGTGAATCTGTAACCAGCCTAATTCATTCTGCGCGCGCATTATGCAGTATGAAAGTAACATGGCGGAACAAGTGAGTGTTGTAAAACATAAGCGCGGAAAACCGTTTTGAAGTGGTTAAAAGACAACAATATTGAACGTATTTAACAAGTTCTGCGAGAAATATCCCGAACTTGCTATCGAAGACGTGATGAAATTAACATCCGAGTTTACCAGTGTGTCAGTTGCAAGTATTTACAGTAAAAACGAAAAATCGTCAGTTGGTGAAGATAGCGGTAAAAAGCGACCACATGCCAGATAAATGGTGGATGTAGTTTGCGACGAATTTGTGAGATCTGCAATCCGTCGAAAAGTTCACCAGTTCTTTGTTAAAACAACGAACCCCCAACTTAAACAAAGTGCTGTTGGCAGTTAACTCTGATCCCGATCTTCCAGATTTAAAACGAACTTCCCTCCACAAGCTGCTTCTGGAGATTGGTTTCGAGATTGTGAGCAGGAAATGAAAAAGTGTTATTGTGGACAGAGAATACGTAAGTAGCAGTTAATTACCACGTGCTATATGTTATTTGGATCAAGTAAATATATCCTTTTAGTAGTGTAAAATGCATATTATAACTAGGCGTAGCGGTAGGTAACTGTGTTGCGTCATTGTGGAAGCACGTGGCCGCGGAGTGATACAAACCGGTGCTTTGTTTATATCTCCTCTAATCTCTTGATGAACAGAGTATAGCGTAGCTTTGAGTTTGGCCAATAGTGGCGAATGAATCGGCAAGGACGTCGGCGATTTCCTGCTCGCTGGTGTAGATGGAGCCCTGTACGGCAAGTCCGGGAATGATCGTCCGGCGACACTTACCGTACATACGCCGAACAGCAGTCCACACTTTCTGAGACGAACTGCAACGGGAAAGGGAAGAGACGCAATATTCCCAGTTTTGCATTGCGGACGACAAAGCGCGCCCTTGCACGAGAACGTTTGAAAGCAATAAAATTCGCTTGCATAGGGTGTACACAGAAAACACGCAGAGCCCGCTTCCGTGCTTTAGTAGCCAAACAGCATTCCGCGGACCACCAAGGCACAGGAATGTGACGTGGTGTAGATGAACCTCGAGGAATGCTGGAATCCGCCGCGAGAAGGATATAACAGTACTGTATGCCCAGGACAAGAAGGCAAGTCTTAGGAATGTGTAGCGTAATCAATTTGTGCTTCCCGCACGGTGTTTATGACTAGTTTCCGAGTATGACAAGGATGCTAGGCTCGTTTAAAATACACAATGTTGTCACATAACACACCGATAGCTAGAAATATGCACTATCATACACTCATTTCCTAGTAAACAGGTCTGCTACCGGAGTAGATACACAGTTCAAGCCCCCTCTGCCCTTCATTCCCCTCCAGCCTTCTTGTCGTGGGCATACAGTAAAATATTCCACAATTTCGTCAATGGTGGTGAAAACATTGTCGGTCAAGTGAATGAGGAACGGAATTTCCCCCACTCAGCCATGGAAATAATCCAGTGAGGATATCCTGTGGGCACAGAATGGTGGTCGGATAGGTGAACGTTAATGGGATAGTGATCACTGCCAAATAAATCGGAAAGAACCTACCAATCGAGAAGAGGTACCAGCGACGGGCTTCAGAAAGTAACATCTAGGGCAGAATGGGTACCATAGGCAGAGGATAAGAAGGTAGGGGCACTACTGTTTAATAGGACTAAGCCGGACATATCACAAACGTCTGCTAAAAGGCATGCACGAGCATCGTCAGTATCGGAGCTCCAGTGAGTGTGCTTGGCATTCAGATCGCTGAGAAAGATGAGCGGTGGCGGAATCTGTGCCAAGAGAGCCCTAAGGTCGTTCTCATGTACGACACTGACGGGTGGCAGATAGACATTACAATCAGAGAAATAAAGGCTCTGGAGCTGTACACGGACCGCTACAGCGTGCAGCGCCGTGTTAAGTGGTATGCTGGTGGCAGAGATGTTATGCGCCACCAGAAATGCAACACCGCCGCTTGCACGGCTATCAGCCGTAGAGTCATGCCTATATGCCGAAAAGCCACAAAGATGGAGAGCGTAATTAGGCTTCAAGTGGGTTTCTTGTAGACAGGCGATGGATGGAGAGAGTTGAGAAACTAGGTGCTATATACATATATTTAAGATGCTCTCGGGCTTCGAGCCAGGTGTAGTGATGAAGAGACATCGACGAAGCCCTAGAGCATCTTGAATATGTTCGTCGCCAGGAAAGCTTAAAATCATATTTTAGGTGCTGTATGTCCGGAACACGCGTCTTAAACCCATTAACGTTCCAATGGGTTATTTCCATAGTGAAAAAGAGATCAGTGGCTTGTCTTCATGTTTTTCTTTATTACTCTGACTTTGGACCAACGATATGAAAGTCGCCGTCCTCTGGAGATTCCTCAGATGTATGTGACGAAGATCCCTTAAGGCTCGCGGAGCAAGAGTGGGACTTTATGGAGGAGGAGCGACTGCTGGCGCGAACAATAGGCCTGGAAGGCTTTTTATCAACGGACTGCCTACGGCTTGTGGACGCCTTATGAGCTTTCGTCTGTACGGTTGTGGATGTAGTCGCCGATGCAGGTGTGGCACGATTCAGTGGAGGGGTAGAAGCATCTGCAACAGGAACGTGCTGTATGGCGACTGTTTTAACAGCTGCGCGTGGGGCGGCAGAGGCATAGTCCAAGATGGTCGTGGGCTTGAGCTGCTCAAATCTGTCACGCGCTTCTGGAAAGGTATGGTGTTCTTTAACACACAGTTCCTGAATACACTTCTCACCCAGAAACTTCGGACACTGTCGAAGGCTGCATGGATGACTCCCCCACAGTAAACGCAGTGCGGGTCATGGGTACACGCCGTGCCCTCATGTGTCGTTAGGCCACAACGCTCACAAAGAGCAGGATGGTTACATGATGTTTTGGTACGTCCGAACTTCTGACAGGAAGCAGCGCATAGGGTTCAGAACATACTGCCGGACAGCGGCACGTTCGTAACCGCAAAAGTCATATTCCGGCAAAGACAGTGCCTTTGAACGTGAGGAACACTGTCCGCAATGCTACTTCTTTACCATCTTGCTTGCGCGTGAGCCGATTCGCTTGGCAAACTCACTGATCAGACAGGCAGCTGACCATCTCCTCATTAGTGAAATTGCCGAGACTAGAGCTGGTGACGACTCCCCTGCAGGTGTTGAGACTTTTGTGGGGGGCTACCCGAATAGGGTAGGACCCCAACAAACTAGCCTTTAGAACTTCCTGGCTTTGCTCTGCATTATTCGTTTCAATCAGTAGCTTACCGTCGCGTAGTCTACTCGTATTCTTTACTAGTCTACATATCCTGTCCACTTCGCGCTTAATATGGAATGGGTTCAGGTCCTTAATCGTTTTACCTTCGAATGCCAAGGTCACAACTAGAAATGGATCGGGGAAATTGGCTTTGCGCGGATGCATATTGAAATTGGACCCCCATCCGGTACCGTCGGCGTCAGGCTCCCATTCGGGGGTCAAAGAAAAGAAAGACGCCAAAATCTCCACCGTCTGTGTCGCCATGGAGGTCCCTCCATGACTAACCTCAAGGTGTTCTTCGGATGGACTAACCTCCTCCGATCTCCACTGCTTGTCCGCATGGGTAAACCGTTCACCACGCGACACCTCGGCTTTATGCACCCACCACAGGAACAACCACCTTTGGCTCCCCGCTTTAGGCCACACTGTCTCAACGGAGTGGATTCAGGGGACTTCGGGTTGATTACACTGGGGTTCCGTCAGCGGTCACACGTCCGTCCGGTGATACTAACCCCACGGTACGAAGCCGTCGGGAAATTAACACCGGCCGTGCCTTCATGGAGCTACGTGAGTGTACATGACGTGTGGACGGGCTCCGCACCTACGGCTACACGTGGGGGCAGTGTGAAGGGTCCGCCCAACCTTCGCGCCTGAGACCTCCGAAGAGCACACAAGTCAGGGGCCGCGCCGAAAACAATGGGACAGGACCATGGAGATAGGAAAGATCCCTGCTGGTGAGACAGGATCTATAAAACTAAGGCCTTACTAACTAATAATCATAATAAATCTAGAAGGGCAAGAGGGTGATGAATAATAGCAGCAGAAGCAGTTACTACGTGGCGCAGTAGATGGGCATGGTAGGGGTGAAATGATGGTGAGCGGCTCGGGGCCCGAGGGTGAGCCAAACCCGGAGTAGGTCCCCCTAGGGGGGTGATGTAAACTAAAAAGATGCAGAGCACGTTTAGGCGCTTTGATAGCCAAACGGCATTCCTCAGACCACCAAGGCACAGGAGCGTGTCGTGGTGTAGATGATCCACGAGGAATGCTGGAATCTGCTGCAAGACAGAACATGTAAAATATTCCAGCATGTCGTCAATGGTGGTAAAACCATCGTCGGTGAGGTGAATGAGGGAGCGAAATGTCCCCCAATCAGGTCTGGAAATAATCCAGTGAGGATGTGTTGGCACACTATGGGTATGGTAGTTAGTGAGTGTGTCAGGTTTAAGGGCCCGTCGACAACTTGGTCATTAGGGCCCTGGGTATGGTAGAGGTGAATATTAATGGGATAATGATCGCTGCCAAATAGGTCGGAAAGCAACGACCAATCAAGCAGTGGAACTAATGCCGAGCTACAAAAGGCAACGTCTAGGGCTGAACGTGTGCCGTAAGTGGAGAATAGGAATGTGGGGACACCAGTGTTCAGCAAAAGCAAGCCGGATATATCACAGACGTCTGCTATAAGGCACCCACGAGCATCGTCAATGTCGGAGCTCTATGAAGTGTTTTAAGCATTCAGATCGCCGAGTAACAGGAGCGTTGGCGGAATCTGAGCCAAAAGAGCCCGAAAGTCGTGTTCTAGTACGACATTGACCGGTAGCAGATAGACATTGCAAATAGAGAAGCACTGGCCCTGTAGCTGTACACCCACCGCTACAGCTTGTAGCGGCGTGTTAAGCGGTATGCTGGCGGCAGAGATGGTATGTGCCACCAGCGTAGCCACACCACCGCTCGCTCGCCGACCAGCTGCACAGTCATATCTAAATGCGGAAAAATGACGTAGATGTAAACCATGATTAGGCTGCAAAAGGGTTTCTTGTAGGCAGACGATCGCTGAGAAACTAAATGTTATATGTCTGGAGCCCTGGCCCGGAACCCATTACTATTCCACTGGATTATTTCCATGCTAAAACGAATTAGTGGTTGGTCTTTATGTTCTTTTTCACCTTCGCACACTTTGGACCCATAATGCGAGGTACACCGTCCTCTGACGACACCTCCGATGTGCGGGAGTCTGAAGAACCCCTGCGGCTCGCAGAGCGGGAGCGGGAATTCACAGAGGACGTGTAACTACTGGCCCGGTGTTTATGCCTGGAACGATTACGTTCAACAGGCAAAGAAGCAGTCTCAGAGCCAATCGACTGTTGCGGAGCTGGCGTCTGGACGGCAGAAGAGGTAGTCTGTGGTCGTACTGTAGGTGGAGTAGAACTATGCTCGCCAGCTAAGCCAGTTTGTACTCCCACGGAAACCCCAGAGAGCGAACTAGGGCACGTCTGTACGACGGTGTCCTGTTTCGGAACAGCCTGGCGGATAGCTGCAGAAAACTTCAAGGTGGTGGTAGGATGAAGTTCCTGATAACGCTTTCGTGCGTCTACAAAAGTCAGGTGTTACTTAAGCCGAAGCTCCTGGATTGCCTTCTCCTCTAAAAAGCGGGGGCAATCGCGCGAGTTCGACGGGTGTGCACCTCCACAGTTGACACAGGTGGAGTCATGATCGCACAGGGAGCCGTCGTGAGCATTTCGACCACAACGACGGCAAACTGGTGTATCGGTAGATCGCTGCTGCGTATGACCGAACTTCTGGTAGCGAAAACAACCCATGGGGTTCGTGACTTAGGTTTTTTTTTTATTTTTTTTTTTTTAATTAACGTCCTCCAACATTGTTGTCATATCGGGTCGTGACTTACGGTCGTACGGTTGCACGTTCATACCCGCAGAAAATGAATTGCGGCAGTCATACGTTCAAACGTAAGGAAAACCGTACGCAAGGCGGAAGGCTGGTTGTCCTTCTTACCAATTAAACGGTACGCAGCAATAACACCTTGGTCTGAAAGGCAGTTAACTATGTCCTCGTTAGAGAGGTTGTCCAGACTTGATGTAGAAACTACGCCGCGACAACTATTCAAGGTCTTATGCTTCCCCACCTTTACGGGATAATAACCTAGGAGAGTGGCTTTCAGTAGTTTTGCGATTTGGGAGTCTTGAGCCACCTCTATTAGCAAGTTGCCGTCCCTACATCGTGTAACATTTTCTTACAGGGCCACGCATGCGATCTACCTCATTTTGCGATATTTCCACCAAAGGCAGGCCCGACTTTATGACCCTACCACACGAATAACCGCCTGTGGCTCCCCACTCTAGGCCACGTTGCCTCAACGGAGTCAGCGTGGATTCAGGGGACTTGTGGTTGATTACATCAGGACCCAGACAACGGTAACACGTCGGGTCCCCCTGTACACCCCAGCGGCAGCACGGCCACCAAGATACCCACGGGGACCCGGCCCCTAAGAAGCTACGTGGGTGTACATAACAATGGAACGGCTCCGCACCTAGTGTCGCACAAAAGGGGTAGTGAGGAGGGTCCAGTCAACCTTCACGCCTGAGCCTCAGAAGAGCACACAAGTTGGAAGCTGTGCCGAAACCGTGGGACAGGAACCACGGAGACAGGACAGATCCCTGTTGGTGAGACAAAAGTAATAACTCTAAAGCTTAACCTATGTAAAACCATAAGACCTAGAAGAGGAAGAGACTACATCTAAGTAGATGAAAAAAAAAAAAAAAAAAAAGCGTGGCTATACCCGATGCAGGTGAGGGGATGATGATGATGGCGATAAGTGGCTCGGGGCCCCTGGTGCGCCAAACCCGGACCTACCATAGTAGGTCCCCCTGGGGGAGAAAATCAACAATTTTGTTTTAGGAAACAGCGAGGGGCATGCATCTTCAGTAAGTTTGGGAGTTGTTCTGGGTACTACAAGAACGCTTCCAACATTTCGTGCAGCAGTAAATTCCTTCACTATGTGCTTTTCAGAAAAATGTTTAATACATACAACAGCGACACCTCGTTCATAATTATCCCTGTGAGTAGCATACTTGGCTCAAACACTAAAGACAGTATTGCAGCAAATAAAAAATCTGAAATCTACCAAATAGAGTGCAATAAGGGCAACCAGGTGTATATAGGGAAAACTAAGAGGAATTTGGAAATGAGAACAAAGAACATTTCAGATGTATAAAACAAACATTTAGAAAAATCAGTAGCTGTCACCCTTACTTGAAAAGAAAATCACGGCATTAATCCAGATCCAAAATTATCAAAACACATCAGGAAACCAAGAATTGTCAACGTGGGAAAAGATTTTCATCTGGAAAAACATAAACCGAGTTTTAATTTTGATATACAACAAGGCAATCTGTTGTAGAAGTTCCTAAAACCACCAGAACAGTCTACAGGAAGAACCAGTCTCTACAGTTTAGTCGATGTGCAGTTGATAATGGAGAAACGCTAGCCTCTAAAACATGTACTGGGAAAATTTTAAAAGTGAGGGCTGTTTAGTGTTAATAATCAACTCAAAATTCCTATGAGAGGTAGAACTGGAACTTAAAAATTCAATGTCACAACTGGGATTTGAACCACAGACCATCCGCTTACCGGGCGGCTACTCTACCACTGAGCTATTGTGACAAACTGCCAGAATGGCTTGTGTGTTTAAAAACACCAACACTAAGTTTGTTGGCATAAATAAATAATAATTACCATAAAAATTCCTATTTTAATGTGATCCAACAACATTGTCATGAACTTCCAATATTTATTATTATTGAACAAATCTTACTTCTCAGTCAAGAAATCAAACACTCCTTCAATAGAAAACAAGATAATGTATCAGTTTTTTATTGATTTCCAAAGTGCATATGATTCTACATGCAGAACAAAACTACTAAAGAAAGTAAAAAAAAAAAAAAAAAAAAAAAAAAAAAAAAAAAAAAAAAAAGGGATATAAGACCCAATGTTTTCATGGCTATGTCATTTCCCAACTCAATGCTTTATTGCAACCAGATGTGGAAGGAATATATTGAAATATAAACAAGTACACCGTGGCTTACCACAAGGCACATTGCTCAGCACTACACTTTTTAATATATTTATTAACGATCTGCCACAACAAATACAAGGATCAGGTGTGAAGTATGCACTATTTCTCGATGAATTAGTAATGTGGACTTCAGCACCAATAAACAAAAATACAGAACTAGAAAAAACCATGCAACAATCCTTAACCAACCTACAAAAGTGGAACAAAGAAAATTTAATGACTGTTAATACAGGTCGCGCGTTACTTCTTGACGAATGAAAATTTTATATGTAAGGTTGAATGCGAGTCACTACTCAGCTTTTGCGGGAACGTTAGCATTGAAAGAGAGCGGAGGTACAGTCTGCAGTGAGATGACGCACATGCTTCTGAGCTGAACCAGTACAACACTACAAATAAATTTATCGCACTTCCAGTAATATCAGCCACACGTATTATACACTATACCTCTATAACTGTTTCCACTTAACTTTATTGCATTTCTTCTATTCCCGACATTTCTCCCTCGTCTTCCTTATCTGAATTACTGTTATTTTCGTTGCATACATGCGTACTGCACAAAACTTTTGCAGTCGACTGTATACACAAGCACGACAGAGGAAAACAGAGGTGTCTGTTATCGTAGCATAAACATTTGCTGACCTGTTTATTAAGGGTAGGCCTACTCACTGGATTTCTGCTCAAGGTCATTCGTCAAGAACAAACGCGCAACCTATACAACAAAATCAAACTACCAATCTTTTCACTAAAGAAAAAAACCATTAAAAGTAAAACTAAATTATGAGAGTCAACAGTTACCAGAAACAAAGAGAGCAAAATATTTGGGAGTTATATTTGATAGCAAACTTACATGGACCAAACAAGTAGAAAATGTAATATAAACAGCAGAAAGGTGCCTTTCACTGTTAAAACGTCTAACAGGAATGAAGTGTGGATGTTCCAGAGCAACTCTTAACAAGACATACAATGTATATATAAAGCCATTATTTACTTACTGCAGCGAAGTTCTTGTAACAGCAAAAAAAAAAAAAAAAAAAAAAAAATAAAAAAAAAAAAAAATAATTCTAATCTTTCAAAACCAAAGTCTGAGACTACAGGTGCTATCAAACCCACACTAATACCAGCTATGGAAATACTAACCAAAAAATATCCCATTGAATATGAAATAGAAAAAGCATCTCTTATTCAACATGAAAAGTTGATCAGACTCCCATTCAATACATGGACCAACAGAAATTTTACACATATGTACACTAAAGGGTAAGCAGAGCTTTCTTTCCAAAATTCAAGACATCAAGAAGAACTTAGACTTTCCTAATTCAAAGGAAAACTTCATATATAAAGTCAATCTGACACAAACATTAGACATCACATATTATTTACACCTCACAGAAGTAGTTAAGAAAAGTGATACTCCAACTAGCGTTCTAAAATTATTGGTATTAGAAATAATCCATACTAGATTTCCAGAACATGAATGGCTCCATATTTATACTGATGGATCATTGATATCAAACCGAGATGGAGCAGGGGCTGGAGTCACGCGTCACCTCTTTTCCTATTACAAATCTTTAAGTTATGGAACTACAAACTTTGATGGAGAAATTGAAGCAATTTGAATGGCCCTACAAAATCTTTTGTATGGAATCTCACATTTTCATCAAGCAGTTATTCTATCTGATTCCAGGGTGGCAATTATAGCAATTACTTCCAAGTTGTCACCAAAAAACCAAACAATTATATAATGTTGGAAAATACCTATCCACCTAGCAGCACTTCAAAAACACCTAGTCTTCCAATGGATACCCTCTCACTGTGGACTGAGTGGTAATGAGAAAGCTGATTTTCTTGCAAAAAAGGGTACCAGGAGTGTACAGAAATCTATGGTTAATCTACCCTTTTATGCAACTAAAAGATTAGTCAACTCTGAATTTAAAAAAAATTATTGCAAAATATTAGTATGAAAAATGAAACAATAAAAGATGGGAACTACCAAACATTCAAACAGTAATTCCTGGGTATCCTCGAAAAACGGCAGTTGCAACCTTAGGTTGATTACAGGACATGATTGTCTGGCAAAACATTTAAACAGAATTGGGATATATTCTTCACCACTCTGTCCTCTATGTGATCTGCAAGAGGAAATGGATCGAGACCACCTGCAAATATGCCCGGTCACTTCTAGCACCCCATCCGTCAGTGAAAAATATTGGAGAGAAAGAGGATTAATGATTTCATTGTCAGAAATCCAGCATTAGCTAACAACTACAATAACAACAAAAACAAGAGATTTGACAAATTGTCTACAAGAGTTACATTTTTTGTGTAGTGAGGCGATATTTTCTGCATCAGCCCTCTGAAATACCTGAATGTTAAGTTATAGAGGAATAATGCATGTGTTCAATTGTCTTCTTCTACAAAAGTCTGGATTGGCGTCGTGTGGGACACGCGTAGTCCGGGTATAAAATTACGATTTAGCGGCATATAGCATCATATTACACAAATATTGTTGTGTAAAAGTGAGTAGAAATTACGCTACAGAAAAGGAAGACAGAATGAAATATATCTTTGAGTCAGAATGAAATAATAAACGAGTTTTACCAAGTGAATTAGAACTTTGATTATTCTTACTGGATGTTGACCCGTACTACGCCCTGGATGCAAGTATTAGTGAAAAAGAATAATTCACGCTCGCCGCTGTGCTAGCCCGGCAAAGGAAAATCGTCACTCACGCCCCACACCAAATAGCAGATGGTCCCGCCAGTTCCCGGTGAGCGATCAGCAAATAACAGCCACACCGTTACAGTAGTAAGATATTATCTATCTCTTAAAGTTTACTAGTTATGAAAAATTATCTAGAATGAAGAGGACTTCTGGAGACATTGCCAGAAAATTCAAGATGTACGTTTCAATTTGGTATGAAAACATTTTAAACATATGGTATCTTAATCAAAATTGTTAAAGCTATTTTTGAGCAAGTCAAATTAAGCATCTATATCATCCTCTCACCTGTTCTCTTTGTTTCCATTGCTTCCTACTTTCTTCGGATTTCTTTTTCAACCTGTTCATTTCATTTTCAGCTGCTTTTATTGCTTGCTCTTGGAGTTGTTTTGAGTTTTTGAGTTTATATTCTATTTCTTTCACCTTTTTGTTGTGATTTTCTTGTATAGCTTTGCTCTGTTTCAACTTTTCTTTTAACTCAGCTGTAACAGGAATACATCTCCTTAAAACAGTAAATAAACCAAAAACACTATCAGAAGAACTCATGGCAATATCACATATATGTATCTCTTAAATGTAATAATATGAATTATGAGAACTGAAATTACCATCATTAACACAAATAATCTGAACTGAAACCATAACTTGAGATACTTTCCCTGCCTTATCATTACCCCCTGCAGTTCTGTTATCTGTTTTAAGTCACATATTGACAATAAATAAAAGAATGACGAAGGAACTTGGACAGAGAATGTAAAAGAATTTTAACAGAACCCCCTGTTAAAAGACAAGTTCAATGCACAATCATATGCCTACAACCAGTTAATGTAGAAAATTATTTTTTAGACTGGACCGTTAATAAAATGCTCTTCTTGATCAGATTATTCACTTACCTGTTAGGCAAATAAATTTTGTGAGTGCAAATGATATTTACGAGGCACATCCAGAAAGTAAGTATTTAGCCGTGACAAATGTGCATGTGTAACAGATCTATGATGTATCAATCATGTGTCAGCCAGACAGGTCCCGTGTGACATCGGTAGTGCAACAGCAGTAGTGGTAGTGTTTTAGGGTGCACAACTGCCCAGGTTATTAGCGCCCAAACAAAATAAAAACACATAAAAAGTAGGAACTAAACCCTCAGTCTAGGGAAAAAAAAAAAAAAAAAAAAAAAAAAAAAAAAAAAAAAAAAAAAAAAAAAAGAAACATTAAAATGTCACCAAGACAGTGCCAGAAGCTGCAAGAGTACAGCGAACATACAAACACGCACAATGGGATACAGAAGAAATAACCTCACGACTGACTAAAAATATCCGAAATAAAAAAGCAAGTCAAATACGGTGGCCAATACCGCTAAGGCGGATAAAATAGAGTAAACGCTCTACAGCACTTAAAGCGTCTGCCAGTACCTCAGCAAGGGAAGCTCGGAAACCCACAGAAATACGAAACTGAGCTAAAAACTGGCACTCAAGTAAAACATGCCACACCGTCAAAGGCTCATTACAATGAGCACAGAGCGGCGCAGCATACGAGGATAAAAAGGTGACGACTAAAAAACCAGTACCCGATACGCAATCTCGCTAAAATTACTTCCTCGTGGCGAGAGGCGCACGAGGAAGTCTTCTAGGTGACAAGAAGTGGCTTCACTTTCCTAAGTTTGTTCCCCTGGGTCTCCCTCCATGCGCACCTCCATCAGGAAAGGACACCGGTGCATAAAAAGGCGCTAAAATCATCAGCAGGAACATTAAAGCTAAAACACCTGGGAGATAAAACTGCTGATTTTGCAGCAGCAGCAGCATCGGCAGCCTAGTTTCCCTGCCTACATGTCCAGGCACCCACACAAAGGAGACGCAAGGGCCAGCACTGGCGAGGGTGTGAAGGCAATCGCGGATACGCTGTACCAGTGGGTGGTAATTGTACAGCGTTCGTAGGCTCTGAAGGGCACTCAGAGAATCGGAACAAATTACACATCTCTGTAAGGCTTGCCGACGAATATACATATATAAAAGAGCCTGGTGTATACCATAAAGCTCTGCTGTAAAAATCGAGCACTGCGATAAAAGACATAAGCTGAAACTCTGGCGACCGTGAATAACAGCACATCCTACTCCCTGTTCATCCTTCGAACCGTCAGCGTAAATAAAATTATAGGATCCGAACTGCGCTTGAATATCTAAAAATCTGATGTGTTGCACTCACATGACTTTCTCTACTCTTGTACTAACCATTCTTACCAACTCTTATTCCTATACCTTCTTTCTTGATAGTTGAGATAAACATTTGTACAAATTATGTTATTGCTTATTTCCTTGTAGGTGCAGGAGGAATGTTAGAATACAGTAGGCTTTGTGCGATAGTCAAATGTTTGAGATTCTGTTGTCTTTGCACACTTAACATATAAAAAAGATGAACAACGATGATCCATTTAACGAAAGTTCTAAGTTTTCCGAAACTCACACACATAACAAGGAATATCTCCGAAATGGCTCACCCTACAAGAAAATTTATTGAGACATAAATTGTGTATTTTAGCAAGATCTACATTTTTTGTATAATATAATTTGGTCTATCTCTAACGGTTTACCAGTTATGCAAAAGTCGTCCTGAGTAAATACGACTACAGGGGCTATAGCCAGAAAATTCAAGATATACATTTCATTTGTCATAAAAATATCTCAAACATATGACATTTTAATCAAAATCATTAGAGCCATTTTCAAGAAAATCAACATTTTCGAAAAAGTTTCCATGTAAAGGGTAGTTTAGGGTGGGGTTATTTTCTTCAAAATCTTCGTGTCGCATCCTTGAAAGACATTAAACTTAAATACCAACTTTGGTTTTTAACCGACTTTTCGTTTTTGAGTTATGCTGTCCACAGACTGACTGACACACACGGACCTTTTTCTAAAAATGCTTTTTTTTGGATTCACGGGGGCCTCAAAACACGTATTTCCGGTGAAATCTCGACATCGAATTTTTGGGTGGAATACAATACTTCCCCTACTTACCAGTAGAGAAAGTAAAAAGGCGAAGCGAAGAACGGAATCTGGCGTCGACGACTTCGGCAGCGAAAGCAAACCCAGATAGACGTAGGTTTCGGAACGGAGCCATGGAGAAATGCGTGGTTCTCCTTTCGGAAATGTTGCTGGCAAATCGACGTCCACCAGCCGAAGTAGTGAACGAAATCGAACGCCAGGAGGGAGTAGAGCCTGGGAGCTTGTTAAGTATTGGCGGTCCAAAGTGTCATTAAAAAACAGAGTAAAACATGGATGTTTCGGCAAACTAAAAAGTCTGCAATAATTGCAAAGCAGGACATCGCGCCTATAATGAAGTGGAGCTTCAGCAGCTTCCACACACAGGCTGAATACAGGGCTCGTTGGAAAAGCGCCAATACTCAAACGGATACCACGGTGATGAATGGGGTCAAGCCGCTTTAAAATCGACGGCCGAGCCGACGAATACACAATAGAATCGTAGTCCAGCGTCGATCGAACCAGTGAGCGGTAGAGACGTAAAAGAACGGTCCGATCAGCTCCCCATGATGTGTCACATAAACCGCGTAAAACACAAAGAGAACGTTCACATCTTGCCTTCAAATAGGAGATATGAGAAGACCAACTGAGCTTTCGGCCAAAAATCAATCCTTTGAATTTTGTCTTGTCTGCGTAAGGAAGTGCATCTGTTCCAAGATATAGAGAAGGTGGCAGAAAGGACTTCCGGCGCCAGAAGTTAACGCAGGCGGTTTTTTCGGCGGAGAACTTAATGCCATTTTCAACACTCCAAGTCAGTAGGCGGTCAAGACACGGCTGAAGACGGCGTTGTAGGAAAGAAGTCCACCGAGAACTAGAGTAGTTGGCGAAGTCGTCCACCAATAACGAAGACGAAACGCCAGAAGGAACGCACTCCATGCAACGGCAAAGAGGGTGACGCTGAGTACCCAGCCCTGCGGCACTCCGTTCTCTTGACTATAAACACGGGACAAAACCGAGCCCACACGTACCGAAAGACTATTCCGCATAAACTGTCGAACAAAAAGGGGCAGTCGACCACGAATGCCCCATGCGTGGACGGTACGAAGAATACCATACCTCCAGCTAGTGTCATACGTCTTCTCCAGGTCAAAAAATACAGCTACCGTTTGACTCTTCTTCAAAAAACCGTCCATGATATGCGTGGATAATGATACTAAGTGGTCGATAGTTGAACGAAACTGACGAAAACCGCACTGAACGTTGGACAGCAGGTGGTGAGATTCAAGCCACCACGTCAATCGGCTGTTGATCATGCGCTCCATCACCTTGCACATGACACTGGTGAGGGAGATCGGACGCTCACTGGAAGGTAGATGGCGATCCTTACCAGGTTTTAAAATGGGGACGATGGTGCCTTCGCGCCAAGCGGATGGAAAATTAAAAGTTTGAATATATGGGTTTCACTAGTAGTAAGTAGTAGACTTGGACCAGGTGGCAGCAGAAGGTGGTACGGAAACACGAGGCAGAGCAACCGTAGTGGTGCCAACAGGGCAAGTTTGAGTGCCCATGTCCCGCTTTGGCACTGGGGTTGAAACGACTGAACTAAATGTGCCAAACCGAAGGAGAGAAGGCTGACGAGCACGGTGACGTTTGCGGGTTTCAGAGTAAGAGAGCTTCTCCTTTACCCGTAGCTCTTGAATGGTCTGAATGGCCTTTTCGTGCTGGTAACGAGGGCAGTTGCTGGATGTGCACCTCGACAGTTTACACAGTTCGGTGCAGATAGACAGGCTCCATCGTGAGCATCCTCGCCACAGTTAACACACACAGCAACGGAGGTTTTACACGAGGACTTAGTGTGCCCATAGCGTTGGCACTGGAAGCAACGCATAGGACGCGGGATATACGGGCGAACCGGGATAACTTCATAACCTGCCTTGATCTTTTCAGGCAAGTCGAATCGGTCAAAAGTTAGAAATAGCCTGCGAGTAGCCACCTGGACTCCATCAAGCTTCGCGCGCACACGGTAAACCTCCGTTTACACCCTGGTCCGATAAGTACCCTTGGATCTCCTCTTCCGGCATATCATCCAACAGAGAGGTGGTGATGACGCCCTTGGAGGAGTTTAAGCTCCGGTGTTTCTCTACACGGATAGGGTATCCGTGCAGGAGTTTGGTCTTTAGTAACTTATCGAACTGTGTGACTGTGTAGCTCTCAATAAGAAGAGATCCCTGAAACGGGTACAGGATTTCACGGGGCCGGCTATTTTGTCGAGGCCAGGTTGAATAACGAAAGGATTGACTTTCGTAAACGATTGACCCTCTTCCGATCTATGAATTATTAGGTAACGAGCAAAGGACGCTGCGTATACCTCTTTCCCGTCTTGACCTTGGCGTTTGCGTTTAGGTGTAGTGTGTGCCATAAGAAAAGGCTAGAAATTTTATCCTGCAGTGCTCCCCACCCACCAAGGAACCCAACAAGCTTGGGATGACGGGGCTACACAGGGGATATATCGGGCTCGCCGTACCACTCACCCTGGAGTTCGGTGCATTACCTAGACCTGGCCGATTGACTAAGGGTGGGTTAGCCCCTAGCCTCCCGTTTAGATGAAGCAGAAACCAAAAAGTGTATTGGAAATGCACACCCTCCCAGAATTCAAAAGGAAACTGGACCGAGCTCAGATACGCATCCCTCAACAACCTTTCCACCCTTAGATGACAGTATGGAGTTAAATGGGATATATCTGTCTCTAGCTAGAGCATACAAGTTGCCATTAGCCTCATCCTTTTCTGCCCTTGCACTGTTGCCAGGTTCCTAATATCGTGGTGTAAATATTGAGTTGTTATAAATTTCAGGTTTGAACACACTATCCTATGCAGAATTTTTTTCTCTATCAGGTTATATCCTTTTTAGTCATTATACATTTCTATAAGCCCAAATTCCTTTAGAAAACATTTTTTTCGACAGAAGTCCGATATTTGCTGTTTCTATGCTCATCACGCACTAACAAACTAACTGCTAGAATACGTCTATATTTTTTGCTAGCTAGAGTAAACTATAGTGCTATTACCTTACTACTTTGAATTCTCTATGTTTACTCAGTTAAGTGTCACAATTTTTTAAATTAAATGTTTTCGGAAAATTTTATATCTGTGCACTGCAAAAGTTACACAGTGTGAAACTTTTTTGTTATTGAGTTTACATCGGGGACCAAGCGAGAACAAATGTTGAGGAGGGTAAGTTTTTAAAATAAACCCAAAGGCTGTAAACTCTTTTTTCCGTCAAGTACGGCAAACAAAAGGTATTCATCTATTCAGCATATTCTCGCGCCAGGCCTGACGCAGAAGATAGTATAAGGAGCCGCACTAACATTAGTTTGACAGAAGTCATGTGTGTAACTGTGTGGAATCTGTGAGCTGTTATTGCATAAATATTTATAGTTATGGAGGGCAAAGCTAGGAAGAGACGATATATTGGTAAATTAAGAAGTAAGGAATGCCAAATAATTATGAATGTGTTCGATTATTTTTCAAGTAAAATGCGTGTTAGTAAGGCAGTAAAAGAAACAGCTAAGGCTATCGGGTGTTCAGAAGCAGTAGTGTATAGGATTAAAAAGGAAGTAATGAAAGGACCTCTACAAACGCCTTGAAAAAGAAAGCAAAAAGGGCAAAAAAAAAAAAAAAGCTGCATTAATGCAATTTGATGGAATAGTGCAAAGTGGAGTACGCGAATTGTTCATTCTTTACTGTTTGCAAATATTCCACCCACGCTGAATATAATTTTGTCACTGGTCAACAGTGGTGAGACCCTACCAAATTTCTCAAGGGCCACTCTTCGTTGGTTCTTACATCATTTGGGGTTTGAATATGAAAGAAGTGCATATTAATAGAAAGACGATATCATCAAATGGCGACATAAATATCTAAAAGACGTAAAAGGGTTTAGGGACCAGGAGGAAATCAACTGTTTATAGAGACGAGTCATTTGTGTAAATTTAGGCCATACAGTGACAAAGGCGTGGAGGGATACCAAAGTTAAAAGTGTCTGTCAAGTAGTAATTGAAGGACTAAGTACAGTACTCTGGCCACCTCGGGGTCGCGCACAGAGAAAGATTTGCAAGTAGTACATGTTGCAACATTGCGCTCCAATTAACGTGTACTGTCTTCTAAGAGTGAGATGCGCTATAGTTTTTCTCATTAAGAGGTTTTTTTGACTTAACTGCTTTTGCAGTATTTGCAGTATTTCCAGCTCTAAAGTGCAATTTCACACCATGCTGAACTGCACAACACCACAAGGGAAGCACAGCAAGCCTCTGATTGGATGTTGTGTTGACCAGCTGCCTTTAAATTTTGCGGCCACCATAATTGTTCTCATTCCCAGGCATATCATAGTGGATCAGTATTGTATATACTTGACTGTTCATTGTAGGAATTATTCAAGGCAGCTGTAACAAGAAACTGCTGAGAGAGTTCTCACTAGTCACAAGCTGGCAAAATGAAACTGGAAGAAATTCTAGCAAATGTGCATTGTGACAACAAATCCTGATTCCATCAGATCCAATGAGTGTTTGTTCTTTTAGCAAAAGTATTGTCTGTAGTAGTTCATATGGGACCCAAAACTCGCAATTGCCTCAAAAGCAGTAGAAGTTAGTAAAGAGCAATAAACAAATAATATTACAAATAGAAGCACTATTAACAGTGAAGTATTCTACATGTTTGAGGTTACTTTGTGCCACTTTTTTACACTCACCTTCACTTAAATTGTTTTAAAAACAGGGAAACGTTTTCAAGACAGTTTGGTCCCATCATCAGTCATTGGGCGACTGACGCTATCTTCTTGTTCCCCCTCACTGCTACTATCGTCCTGCTGCCACCTGGTGTTTAGGACGCAGAGCTTTAACACTTCATTTAAAGTTGGGATTTCAAAGTTAAATCACTTTATTGTTGTTTTTGATTATGTAAATTTTTTCCCCAAATGTGCCTTCCCTACCATTCATGGGCCTTCAGGAAATTTGAAAGAATCTTCAAAAAGCTAAACATAAAACTGCCACCACAAAACAAATACAGTTCCAAAACCTGCTGAACTAGCCACTTAACAATACCATCCCTTACAATCTAAAATCTGGAATTTACCAGATCGACTGCAATAGTTGTGAAAAAAGCTACATAAGAAAAACAAAAAGAAATTTGGATATCACAGTAAAGGAACATCAGAGGAACATAAAATTAAAACAAACAGAAGAGTTTGCTGTGGCTCACCACTTTTGGAATGATAACCACAACATTGGCCTCAATAAAAAATTGTTAAAGTCTCTAAATTCACCAATAGAGCTGCACATTTTAGAAAAAATTTACATAATCAAAAACAACAATAAAGTGATTAACTTCAAAATCCCAGCTTTAAATGAAGTGTTAAAGCCCTGCACCCCTAACACCAGATGGCAGCAGGATGATAGTAGCAGAGAGGAAGAACAAGAAGATGGCGTCAGTTACCCAACGGCTGATGATGGGACCAAACGGTCTTGAAAACATTTCCGTTTTTAAAACAATTTAAGTGAAGGTGAGTGTAAAAAAGTGACTCAAAATGACCTCAAACAACAATAAACAACTTTAATATGCGCTATTAATAAAAAAATGGCTGGCCTCATAAGCCAGTCGGTAAAGTACCTGCTAGCTGTGCAAGACATCCTGGATTTCATTCCCGGCTGGGAGGAATGGGAAGTTTTCTCTAGCCTAGATTAATTCTTATGCTCTCCAGAATTTGGAAGTATTTTAGCAAAATGACAAGGTTCTGTTTACCTTTTCTGTCACTTTATTTTTGTATAAATGGAAGCATGAAAACACAGCTGTTTTACCGTTGTTAACACAGTCTACAGTCCTAGTGACTTTGCAACTCACAGCTGTTCTGTCTCTCATAACCTTGACACACTCTTTTCTGTCTTTCAGTTCTCTCTGTCTTAACAAACTGCTGGCTTCGACGATCACACCACTAAAATTGCTTCTCACAATAATTTTGATGCGATGTATCAATGTCCCCAATGTCTCTGTTGACACATACAGTTCTCTCACGATAATGACTGTACCCACACTGCACTGCTAACAGCAGTCTCATTCAACACTCATCTGCATCATAAAAACTACTCTCTTGGTCTCTGAAAAACTGCTCCTCTCTCACCATCCCGCCTATGTTTATATGCAAGAATGATGTAGCATGGATTTTTCTGGAAATTAAACCTTTTTACGCTGCTTCCACAAATAAGCAGGAATTCTTTCAAACATTCCCAAAATTCTATGATCAGCACGCTCCATTGTTGCGTTTACTCGCCACCAGTGGTGAGAGGTAGCTTGACCTTGGCGTTTCTCGGTGCATGCAGCAGGCAAGTGGTATGGGATAGCTTCACCTTAAGTCTGAGGTGTGCAGCTATGGCTGGTGTCAGAATATGAATGAGAGTGTGATCTAATGTGTAAAGCTCAAAAGAAATCCAAAGACAAGTGTAGACTAGTTAACACCATTACAACAGGCAAATGTTTCAAATGTAATTGATATGACCTTTGCAGTTAAAGGCAGGGCATAAATGGAACAATAATACTAATACAAAATAAATAAATAAAAGGAAAGTGAGTGAAGCTTGGTATGATTGCAAGTGTCAGAAATAATACTGGTTCGGCACTACGAAAATTACTATCAAATTTTTATGTTGGTTAACCCGCATCAAACTGGCTGAATTAGAAGCAGGTGACAAAATATAATATATCAGTTACAAGAAAATTGACTTTCACTTTGTTATCAATATGACCATTGACAATCATTCCCATTCTCAGATGTTTTATTGTGTTGTTGATCTAATGTGCAGGATTTTGATCCATCAATCCTTTCCTAGCCAGCCAATATAAATTATATATCTTCCCATCTGGTACAGCTTTCCTCAATTCTGGGCATTCCAGTAGGTGTTCTCCATTTAAAATCTTACATGTGTTGCCACTTATAAAACCAAACCTATGCAGATGTTCCGCCATACATTCATATCCAGTGACCAATCTGAAGTGAGCAACTGCTTCTTTCCCTGGTAATTTTTTTATTTTTTGTACTATTTCTTTTATGTTAGAATAATTTTTATTGGAAACTTCCTTTTGAATATTATGTTGGTATTTTTAGTTTTGCATCTAATCCACAAGATGTTATAGACTTTGAGTGTAACACTGCACCCTTTTTGGCTAGGAAGTCTGCAGTCTTGTTACCAATCACTCCCAATGTGCTGGTATCCACTTAATATTATCTGCTGAAATTTTGTTTGGAGTAATCTATATTAAGATGTTACATTCTTAATATTTTAAGATTCATATGGACTGTCATGTCGTTCAGTTACTTGAATGGCAGAAACTGAGTCTGTGAGAACAACTACGAGGGCCGCTCAGAAAGTAACTTCCGGTTGATTGCAAAAAATTCACCAAGTTAAATAAAAATATTTTAATATATACATCTTACAACTACATCTTTGCACTATTTTTCTACATAGTCTCCATAACAATTGAGGCACTTATCGTATCTGTTCACAAGCTTTGAAATTCCTTCTGCATAAGAATCACCCGCTTGTGCCTGGAGCCAGCCTGTGACCGCATCTTTGAGCTCTTCGTCGTCATCAAACCGCTGGGACCCGAGCCATTTCTTCATATGCATGAAGAGGTGATAATCGCTTGGCGCCAGATCTGGGCTGTAAGGTGGATGGTTGACAACGTCCCACTTGAAGGACTCAAGAAGGGCTGTTGTTCTGCGAGCAGAGTGAGGACGGGCGTTATCGTGCAAAAAAACGATACCGGAAGTCAGCATACCACGGCGTTTGTTCTGTATAGCCAGTCGTAATTTTTTTAGTGTTTCACAGTACACATCTTGATTAATGGTCGTCCCACATTCCATGAATTCAACCAACAACACCCCTTTTGCATCCCAAAACACCGTTGCCATCAATTTTCGGGCAGAAAAATCTTGCCGGGCTTTTATTGGTTTGGTAGGCGAATTTGAATGTGCCCACATTTTTGATTGTTCTTTTGTCTCAGGGTTCACGTACTTAATCCAGGTTTCGTCCCCGGTCACGATTCTGTTTAACAATGGTTCACCTTCGTCCTCATAACGTGACAGAAAGTCTAATGCAGAGGCCATTCTTTGAGTTTTGTGGTGGTCGGTAAGAATTTAGGGCACCCATCGTGCACAGAACTTACGGTAACCCAATCTTGCTGTCACTATCTCGTACAAGAGAGTCTTAGAAATCTGTGGAAAATCAGTAGACAACTCCGACATTGTGAAACGTCGGTTTTTACGAACTTTTGCATCAAGTGTCTGAACAAGTTCGTCCGTCACCAATGATGGTCTACCACTCCTCTCTTCATCATGAACGTTTTCTCGTCCACTTTTAAATAAACGTACCCATTCACGGACCACTCCTTCACTCATAACTCTTGGTCCGTACACGGCACAAAGCTCACGATGAATAGCTGCTGCAGAATATCCTTTGGCTGTAAAAAACCTTATAACAGAACGCACTTCACATTTGGTGGGGTTTTCTATTGCAGCACACATTTCAAACGACCACAAACACTAAACTAGCGCAGGTACGACGCTCACTCGACCACGGCTTGATGCCGACTGACCTGCTGAGTGCGTGAATGCACAGATGGCGTCGCTACTCCCCCCACTACCCGCACTGTGACCGATCGGAGGTTACTTTCTGAACGGCCCTTGTACTTTATTTTCTTTTATCTCAGCCCTATAGTCGGTATATCTGTTCTAATGCTTGTATTGCAACCGCTTCAAAAACAAAATCTGTGGATTGTGTAGCCGCTGTAAAATTATGTGAAAAGTATTTACAATATATACCACCTCCCACATTATTTCTCAGGAGTGAGTTTTGTTTAAAGGCCCATCGACAACTAGGTCATTGGGACCCAAAGCCCAAAAATAAAACAAGCGAAACATAAAACCTCACCCTAAAAAGCTAAAAAGTGAAAGTTAAAATAAAAAAAAGAATGCTAAAAGATTTAAAAACAGCTAAAAAAGTTATTAAAGATTAAAAAGCTGGAAAAAATGTAACTTTCTGAAACCAAAAGCTGATAAAACCTTTAAAAGGTAAAAAACGAAATAACATCACAAGTAAAAGCATCCTAAAAGCTTATATCTGCCAAGATAAAAGAAACCTTACACTTGCTTACCAAAATCGATACTGGCAACAAACTGCAGCACTGTATTTACAGCTACTGGGTCGATGCCTAACATGGTGCACAGTGTAATACCCAGGCCAAGGGACTGGCGCTCACGAGGGTACCGCAGACAATTATGAAGGACATGTGTGACAGAGAGTGGAATATTGCACGTTGCACATACAGGCTCCGGATCACTGCGCAAAAGGTGTGCATGTGTGGCTCGAGTGTGGCCTATCAGGCGGGTTAAAATCACCTCCCCATGCCTGGAATCACTGCAAGATGTTTGCCAGTACTGTACTGTGTCCTTGATTGTCCGTAACTGAGTGCCAGCTAATGCTTCCCAAGACTCCTGCCAGACAGCATATAGCTGGCAATGGAAGTTCTTCTGCACATCCATATAAGGGAGCGTACATGTGGAATACTCCGGTAGGTGACATGCAGATTTAGCAGCTGCATCTGCCGCCTTGTTGCCCGGAATACCCCCATTGCATGGACACCAGGTAAAAGTGAACTGGTATCCACGAGATAACTGAGATAAAAGTGTTTGTATTTTAATTATTAATACCTTGTTGCCAACAAATTGTTGCAGCATCTGAAGAGCGCTCAGCGAGTTGCAACATACAATAAAATGCCCAGCAACTGAACGAGAGATAAAAAGTAAGAAATAAAAGATGGCAAACAGCTCGGCGGCAAATAATGAACAGGCGTCTGGAAGGCGGTATGTGTGGGAGTGTCACCATTGCATATAAAAGCGGAACCTGTCGCACTACCCATCTGGGAAGCATCAGTAACTACCGGAGTGTAAGTCTGGTATCGGCCCAGAAATTCGGAGCAAAGTTGGCAAAACACCAAATGAGGTGTATTTGTATTTTCGCACAACCCGACAGCTCCAGGTAGAAGAGTGGACGCTGGAGTTGCCAGGGAGGGCATAGGCCAAGTGAGTGCCGCTCTACAGCTGGCAGTTGCAGATCGTGTACGGTCAAGAGTTCTGGAAATCTGATACCACTTGGACGGGAGAGAGTTGTATTCCGGGTATAACGGTGTACTAGGTCTGGACCCAAGATAGGTGGATATGAAGGATGACCTGGATGAGCAGCCAACCTTGCCAAGTAGGAACAAAGTAACAAAGAGCGTCGAATAGACAGTGGAAGTTCACCAGAATCAGCATACAGATATTTTACCCTACAGGTGTGAAAAGCCTCAGTAGCGAGACGGACACCAGTGAGTGTGAGTGAGTGTATCGGGTTTAAGGGCCCATCAACAACTTGGTCATTAGGGCCCCGAGTCCAAAAGTAAAATCATGGAAGGTCAAGTGTTAAAACATCACTCATAAAAAAAACTAAAAACCGAAACTTAAAATAGATAAAACCAGCTAAACTCAGATATTAAAACGTTCCAGTTAAAATGCTAAAAACTGAAGCTTAAAATTGCTACAAAGTAAAAAAAGTTAAAACAAAATGCTAAAACGTTAAAAAACCAAAAGATAAGGCAATCTAAAAACCAAAATCTCCAAAATAAAATCTTACACTTGCTTCATAAAATCGATTGTGGAACAAAATTGCAGCACTGTGTTTACAGCTACTGGGTCGTTGCCTAAAACTGAGCACAGTGTAGGACCCAGGCCAACGAACTGGCCTTCACGGGCATATCGCAGACAATCAAGGAGGACATATGCGACAGAGAGTGGAACATTGCATGTGGCACAGACAGGCTCCGGATCACCACGCAAATGGTGTCCATGTGTGGCTCGAGTGTGGCCTATACTCAGGCGGATTAGGACCACTTCTTCCCGCCTGGAATCCCTGCAGCTGGTCTGCCAGGGTTGTACCGTGTCCTTGGTTCTTCGTATTTGAGTGCCAGATAACACTTGCCAAGATTCTTGCCAGAGAGCAAATAGATGGCGACGGAAATATTTCTGCAGATCTACATAGGGGAGCGTGCGGTTGGAATACTCCGGAAAGTGACATGCAGACTTTGCAGCTGCAACCGCCGCCTCGTTGCCCGGAATACCCACATGGCCTGGGATCCACGTAAAAATTAACTGGTATCCGCGAGACAGTAGCTGAGAGATCAGTGTCTGAATTTTAACAATTAAAGCCGAGCTGCCGAGAAGCCGTTGCAGGGCCTGAAGAGCGCTCAAGGAGTCTGAGCAAACGAAAAAGCTTCCAGGACCTGAACTCGAGATAAAAAGTAAAAAATAAAAGATGGCAAACAGCTCGGCGGTAAAAACTGAACTGGCGTCTGGAAGGCGGTACGTATGAGCGTCACCGTTGTATACAAAAGCGGAACCCGTCGTACTACCCATCTGGAAGCCATCGGTAAATACCGGAGAGTAAGTCCGGTATCGGCCCAGTAGTTCCGTGAATAGTTGGCGAAACACGGAATCAGGGTTAGCTATTTTCGCACAGCCCGAAAGCTCCAGGTTAAAACGTGCACGCTGTAGTTGCCAGGAAGAACATCGGCCAAGTGAATTACGCTCTACGGCTGTCAGTCAAAGGGCGTGTGCGGCATGCAGTTCTCGAAACCGGATACCACTAGGACGGGAGATAGTTGTATTTCGCATATAACGGTGCGCGAGGTCTGGTCGCAAGGAACGATCCCTGGGGTACACCATTCTCCTCTTGGGACAGTGTGTTGCCTATACGGACACGAAAACGGCGAATGAGTAAAAAGTTAAAAAGAAAAACGGCTAAGTGACCGCGCAAACCATAACCGTGCAGAGTACGGAGAATGCCATAGCGCCAAGTAGTATCGTAGGCCTTCTCCAATTCAAAGAAGACACCCACGACATGCTGCATCAGGAGAAACGATTCTGTATGTAGGCCTTCATGCGCGTCAGGTTATCGACACTGGAGCGATGGCGACGAAAACCACACTGAACATTGCTCAGCAGGTTATTCGTCCTTAGCCACCACACTAAGCGAGTGTTAATCATGCGTTCCAAGGTCTTACAAACGACACTCGTTGGGCAAATAGGGCGGTAGCTGGAGGGAAGTATCCGGTCTTTTCCGGGTCGAGGGATAGGGATGAAAATGACCTCTCTCCAAGAAGACGGGAAAACCTGCTGAAGCCAGATGCGATTATAAATGCTCAGCAGGAAGGAGATAGCCTCAGGTGGGAGATGAAGCAGCATTTGTCGGTGGATGTCATCAGGACCAGGAGAAGAGTCCTTTGCGAGGGACAGAGAATGTGCCAGCTCTGCTTCTGTAAATGGTGCGTTGTACGGTTCACTACAGTGGCTCTTAAAATCTAAAACTATCCGCTCTGCAGATTCCTTAATAGGGACAAAGACTCTATGTAGCTATCCGTTTGGTTAATAACAGCGAAAGAGATGACAAGGGTGTCGGCGATGTCCTGCTCGCTGGTGTAATGGGAGCCCTATACTTGCCGTACATACGCCGAACAGCAGCCCACGCATTTTCTACCGAACTTCGGCGGGAAAGGGAAGAGAGTTTTCCCATGACTTGCGTTTGGCGTCTCGGACAATAAATCGTGTCCTAGCACGAGAACGTTTAAAGGCTATAAAGTTAGTCTCCGTAGGATGTAAAGTAAAGACACGCAGAGCACGTTTGCGTGCTTTAATAGCCAAACGTCATTCCTCGGACTACCAAGGTACAGCAACGTGACGTGGTGTCGATGAACCGCGAGGAATGCTGGAATCCGCTGCGAGAAGGATAGAGCAAGTAAAATACCCACAGAACGGTGACCGAATAGGTCAATGTTAATGGGGTAATGATCACTGCCAAGTAAGTCCGAAAGTACCGACCAATCAAGTAGAAGTACCGGTGACGGGCTGCTAAAAGAAACGTCAAGCGCGGAGTGTGTACCATAGGCAGATGATAAGTAAGTAGGCACGCCAGTGTTTAATAGGACTAGGCCGGACATATCGCAAACGTCTGCTACAAGGCACCCACGGCATCGGCATCGCCGGAGCCCCTGTGACAGTGCTTGGCATTCAGATCACCGAGAAATATGAGCGGTGGCGGAATCTGTGCCAAGGGAGCCCGAAGATCGTTCTTGTGTACGACACTGACCTGTGGCAGATAGACATTGCAAAGGGAGAAACAGAGGCCCTGCAGCTGTACACGGACCGCTACAGCTTGCAGCGGCGTGTTCAGTAGCACACTGGTGGCAGAGATATTATGCGCCACCAGAGTAACAACACCCCCGCTTGCTCACTTATCAGCTGCAGAGTCATGTCTAAATGCCGAAAAACCACGAAGCTGGAATGCGTGGTTAGGGTGCAAGCGTGTTTCTTGTAGACAGACGATTGATGGAGAGCGTTGGGAAACGAGATGCTGTATGTCCGGAACACGTGCCCGGAACCCATTAACATTTCACTGGATTATTTCCATGGTAAAGAAGAATTAGTGATTAGTCTTCATGTTTTTCTTTTTCATCTTTACCTTAACCGACTTCAGTGGGTGAATTTCGCCATCGTCTGGTGACTCCGCTGACGATCGGGGGTCTGAAGATCACCGGCGGCTCGCCGAACGAGAGCGGGATTGGGACTTCATGGACGATGTGCGACTGCTGGCGCGACCAGTAGGCCTAGAGCAATGGGTGTCAACAGCCTGGCTGCGACTAGGTGCCTTGTGAGCTGGTGTCTGCACTGCTACAGATGTAGTAGGTGGTGCAGGTGCGGCACGAGACAGGGAAGGGGTCCTCGCAAGTAGGTCAATCTGTGTGGAAGCATCTGACACAGGAACGTGCTGAATCGCTACGCTGCTGGCAGGAGTGCGTAGGGCAGCTAAGGCATAACCTGTGGAGGTAGCAGGTTTCAGCTGCTCAAAGCGACGACGCGCTTCTGGAAACGTGAGATGTTCTTTCACGCGCAATTCCTGTATACACTTCTCATCCAGAAACTTCGCAC
Source organism: Tenodera sinensis (assembly GCA_030765045.1). Taxonomy (NCBI): domain Eukaryota; kingdom Metazoa; phylum Arthropoda; class Insecta; order Mantodea; family Mantidae; genus Tenodera; species Tenodera sinensis. The sequence continues at coordinate 15,745,218 of CM060970.1, forward strand.
ACTGACGCGAGCTGGATGGATGGTTCCCTCCACAGTTCACATAGAGAGGATCCCGTGTACATGTCGTGTCCTCATGGGCTGGTAAACCACAAGGCTCACATATAGCAGGATTACTACACAAGGTCTTAGTATGGCCGAACCGTTGGCACCTAAAACAACGCATGGGGCTCGGCACATACTGGCGTACGGCGGCACGTTCGTAGCCACAAAAGATATACTCGGGCAATTAATTTCTCTGAACGTCAGAAACACCGTGCGCAAAAGTAAATCCTTGCCATCCTGCTTTCGAGTAACACGGTAAGCCTGACACACACGCTGCTCAGAGAGGCAGGTGGTAATCTCATCGTTTGAGAGATTGTCCAGACTGGAGGTGGTGACAACTCCCCTACATGTGTTGAACGATTTAAGTGGGGCTACCCAAATTGGCTAGGATCCCAACAATTTAATAGTTTCTGGGTCTGGTCTGCCATGTTGGTTTCGATCAACAGCTTACCGTCTCGAACTCTGGTCGCGTTCTTAACCAGGCCACATTTTCTGTCGACTTCCCGTTTTATATAAAATGGGCTAAGATCCTTTATCATTTTCCCGTCATATGCCAAAGTTCAAAACTAAGAAAGGGTCAAAGGAAGAGGTGTTGCGCGGAGACATGATTATTTGGACCCCCATCCGGAACCGTCGGCGTCAGCCTGCCACCCGGGGGTCAAAGGATAAAAGACACCAAAATCTCCACGGTCTGTGCCGCCATGGAGACCCCTCTATGACTGACCTCAAGGCGTACTTCAGAAGAGCTACCCTTCACTCTTCACTGCTTGTCCACATGGGTAAACCATTCACCACGCGCATCCCGGCTTTATTCCCTCACCACAGGAATAACTGCCTGTGGCTCCCCGCTTTAGGCCAATGGACTCAGCGTGGATTATGGGGACTTTGGGTTGGTTACACCAGGGTTCCATCAGCGGCAACACGTCTGGCCGGTGATACTAACCCGACGGCACATGGCCATCGGGGAATTAACACAGGCCATGCCCTCAAGGAGCTATGTGAGTGTACATGACGTGTGGACGGGCTCCGCACCTAAGGCTACACATGGGGGCTGTGTGAAGGGTTCGACCAACCTTCGCGACTGAGAGCTCCAAAGAGCACACAAGTTGGGGGCCACGCTGTAAACCTTGGGACAGGACCACAGAGATAGGAAAGATCCCTGCTGGTGAGGCAGGAGTTATAAAACTAAGGCCTTACTAACTAATAACACTGGTCAACAATGAAAATGTTAAATAAATAATTTCTGCTGATTCTTAAGTATTTGTATGTGCCAAATCCAAAAATCAAGTTAGAAATGCTCCATCACCCACCAATTTTTTGTAGATAATATTAAAAAATGTGTCATGATTATTAGCATAGGGCGGTAAATGTCCTGATTAAAAGAAAGTAGTTTTATCTTATTAGGTCAGCAAATACGGCAACAAATGACATATTTGCTTTAGGTGAATGTTGTCTGTGACTTTCAGGAATGACAATGTCCAACAATGAGCCTCTCCAAAACTATGCTTTTTACCGTCCAGGTGAATGTTTACTCCAACAGCAGACAAAGAAGGTTTGTTGCAGATACAAACTGTCCTGCATAGTTGCCAAAGGAGTATAAGCTAATAGAAGCTAATCCTCTGTGTTCTCAGTTAAATCGTCACAGGGGTATATACATGCAGTTAACCAAGTACCCCAGCATGTTAAAATTGGTGCCAGGGGCATATATTAGGGGCTTTGTCTTTGAAATACATAGTTCGGGTTGGTGCTTTCAAACATATTTTCTTCACAGTGGAAATTAGTGTATCTACTTCTGGAAATGTTGATTTCTCCTGTTCCGCAATTTGATGAAAAGCATGGGTCAAACAGGTAACGTGCACCATCTTACTGTAAAAGATTGGATCGTATTTGCTGCCTTTACCACGTAAGGTGCCGCGTCTGTTACGAAGAGGAGCACGTTGTCATGTTGTATTCCACCAGGCCACAATAAACCATAGATTTATTGAACAGTTTGCATATCTGACTGTGGTTAACAACTTCCATAACCTCTGAGGTAAGAAGAAACATTTGCCCGGTACTAGTAGCTTCTAGTGCACCTATCACTACAACGCCCTCTGAATCGGTTGTCTCATCAATTGATACATAAATTTTTTTCCCATTCACACATTTATGTATTTGGTTTAATGTGTCTTCATAACATTTTTGAAGGTAACTTTTATGCAAAGTAGATTCATCTGGAATTGTATGACCAGTGTGACATTCAAGAAAACTTGTAATTTGGAATTTCTTAATTTTCCTAGCGGAATATTTGCACTAACAAACACTTCACATAATTCTTTATTAAAGGAAGATGGCTTGTTACTTGATGCCTAAGGAGTTTCTTTTAACCTCTTGAGGGATATGGACGTGAAATCACGTCCATTTAAAATGACAGATGAGCTATATGGGCGTGTATACACGTCCTGTGCATTTAACCCCTATTTATCCCTTATCCAACTCAACTTATTTTAGTTTTCCCTCTATGAAACATTTTAGTAAAGTCTATATACTTTATTGGCTTACCTTAATATGTTCTTTCTGCAGTGATTTACCTCAAAACAGGGATAAACACATAAGGGTAGGTACATTTCCACATTCGCAAATTCCCTTCTTGCGGCACACGAAATACTTTCGAGATGGGCGGGACTTATTTGCTGTTGGTGGTATCCTTTTAGGATAATGTTTTCCTTGAAGTCTGAGGGGTGCAGGGATTTTGGATTTTCAATCCCCAAAGTGGTATTGTTCAATTAGGCTGCGAGCTATTTATAGTCGGTAGTCAAGGTCGGTCATTGTCCTGTGTGGGTTTAGAGAGCTGTCCAAATCACCAAACAATTGTATATGGTTATATCCAATTGGTGCAAAAACACCTTTTTATACCACTTCTCCCTTCAGCTACAAGCAGGAAAGTATACATATGTATTTCAACAAAGAAAGACACGGACTCTACTAAGTTACGAAACTCGCGTAAGAAAAAGTTGCAATGTTGCTCTATTCTGATGACTCAAGAGACCACGCATACAGTAGGGCTTTATTACACAGTATGCTGACGCATAAGCCACACATACAATGGGTGTTTCTTTACTGTTTCTTTCCGAGAACTTATATTAGATGCGTTCGACAGAGCAAAGTTGACTTTTCACCACAGTGAAACAAAATTGTGCCATTTCATTTTCTCCTACAAAAGGTAACAAAGATTAAATCCAAATTGAACATTCCTAACACCAGAGAAAATCTACTTATAAGAGAAAATCCATTGGAATTATTGCAACCTACCTTCAGTTTGGAATTAGTAGAGGAAATAAGTAAATCAGACACACCAAAAGAAATACAAAATCTTCTAGCTCTGGAAACAATCAATACTAGGTATCCCACAGAAGAATGGCTGCACATATATACTGATGGATCCTCCAAGGAAAACCTTACTGGAGCTGGAGTTACATGTTCACATTTTTCCTTTTATCATTCTGTTGGTAGAGACACAACAAATTATGATGGAGAAATAGAGGCTATACACATTGCTCTCCGACAATTATTAAATCTTTCCTTAAATAAATTTAACAAGGCAGTAATTCTTTCAGATTCTAAAGCTGCAATTCAGGGAATATGTTTAAATACTACAAAGAAGTCAACAAAAATTAGAGAATGCTACAAAATGTTAACACAACTCCAAAAAGTTAATAAGACTGTTCATCTCCAATGGATTCCAGCACACTGTGGAGTCATGGGGAACGAAGCTGCAGACTCACTTGCAAAGAAAGGCACAACAATAAAACAAAAGTCTAAATTCAATTTCTCATATTCCTCAATAAAACGCTTGATGATTAAAAAATGTTCTCATTCATACCTACAAGAAATAGAAACAAATGCCAAAGATAAAAAATGGATTACACTACTTTCCAACCCAGATATAATCCCCCAGAGACCAAGGAAAACAGCGGTTGCAGCCTTCCGACTATTGACAAATCACGACTGCTTAGCAAGTCATCTCTACAGAATAGGTATCTCAACCTCACCAATATGTGTCCTGTGTAACAATCCAGCAGAAATGAATGAAGACCACTTGAAGACCTGTGAAGCATTAAGATCAGAAGAAACTACAGTTCAAAAGTATTGGAAAGCACGAATGCTAATGGCTTCATTGCCAGATGCAAGGCACTAGAAAACAACAACAACATTTATACTGCAAATAACGAGTTTTATACCAGTTTTTGTTTCATTAAAATAACTTAATATTTACACAAAATACAGCTGTGTATATACAAAGCGCATTTAACAATTTAAATGCTAGCAGTTCTAGGCTCGCGGACGTTTAAATGGCCATCGCTCAAGAGGTTAAATGCCCTGCGCTGGATATTGGGTAGCAGTTCTCGGCTCGCGGACTTTTATATGGCCATCGCTCAAGAGGTTAACAGTAACTGAGACACTTGTCTTTTTTTTTTCTTCACATTTTGAAGAGCTCGCAAATGTTTTTCCCACCCAACATGTTGTACGGTGTGAACTGTTTGTCTGCAGCAACTTTAATTTTGCACACTTTACAGAACAATACAGCTCCATCAGTAGAGAATATGTTTCTACCAAACTCTGAAACACACTGTTTCAAACAGGATGCAGTTGGCTGTTTTAGTTTCAGCACAACAAATTTACACACCTCACAAACAGCTCTCTTACTGCGACACTTCTAGCTCCTGAAGTCCTGACTGATGCAATCCATACGTATTGCATGATGTAATCGGCAATTCCTTGAATTGATGCGTCACAAATTCATCAGCGCTGTTAGGACACTGACCTGTGTTAATTACACGATTACCACACTTACAAAGTTACTATTTTATAAAAGATAATATTAATGAAGTTTTAACCACAGAGTATTTTAAAATGCTCAATAAATTCATGAAAAAGAAAGAAAATGACCAGAAAATGCATCTAAATGTTAAAAAATGACTATTATAAAAATGTGAAAAAATGCATTTGGTGACCTATAGAAACCACATATATCTAACATACTTGCTCCAGAATGCACTTAATTTCCAATAAGCATTGTCTGTGACTGCTAAGAAAAAAGATGACTTTTCATCAAAATTTGGGCCCTACTAATAACAGAGTTCACAAAATATACCTCTCTTGCAAGTGTGTTGTAAGTAGTGCTTACCAATTTTGGCCTCTAGGGCTTCCACCTCCTCTTTATGCTGGTGATGTGTTGTCTGCTGCAACCTGAGACGCACAAGTTCCACTTCATGGCTCTTTAACTCTAATTGCTGTTTCAGCTGCTGGAACCTGCAGAAACACCACAGTGTGAGACAAGATTATGTGCTTTCTAATTCATCCAGCTGGGAATGGGAGCCTACGCTACCAAAAGCTTATCAGATATCATATAGTGTTCCTTTTAACATGACCATCTGCTCATTTTTAATAAATTATTATCTGCTTATACACTTGCACAAGTTTCAAGCATTGTTACAAAATGTTACAACTCATTCAGTTTTACATAAGACACAGAGAATTATATAACATTAAGGTTACAATATAAGAACAATAGTTACTCATATTTATAAGTCATTAGGTTTGTACAGACATTTTTTTTAATAATAATGTTTTAATTTAATCTGAAACTGTTTTGTACCACTTAATACAGAGGTGAGCAAAGGCAGATTCATGAACCTTTTGCTATGTAACTATGCAACACAATGGTACTCCCCCCCCCCCCCCCCTCCTTAGATGATTTCAGGAGCTCAAAGGTCGTTTTGCGACCAGTATCAGTGGAGGAATTATGTCTGTGTCTACTTCATTGGTGACAAGATATTAAATGGTTTTCTTCGGGCCAACATTAAACGGCTTTATCGTAGATATCATGCCGCATACAACAATAAAACTAGTTGTCTCTGATCTATTATTATTATTATTATTATTATTATTATTATTATTATTATTATTATTATTATTATAATATCTTCTTTGTTATAATTAAAGATTTAGAGTGTGCCAAAGTTCTAGAACAGGCCTGTACAGGATTTCCGCTCCCGAAGCCGGCTCGCGGCTCGCGAGCGGAGTACAGCTACTGGCAGCGCTCTTGTTTACGAGTGGACAGAGAGGAGAGGTATCATACAGCGTACTACTCGGCCACGATATGAATACACTTTAAGGAAGACGCCACAGTTTTGTTTACTACCATAAGTCTAGGGATCTGCGCAGAGCGAGGGAACACCAGGGGAAAGGCAATACTGGGAATGTACAGTCATACAATGAAAACAGTACTCACCTGCTGATGTCTTCACATTAGCAACTTATCCTTTCTTTCCCGGCACAATAAATATTATGCGAAAGAGCGTCATGAAAGGGAAGATTTTTTGGTGGTAATTATTTGAAAAATTCGCATTAATTTTGCACATATTTTTGGGTAAAATTGAGGAGCGTTTGTTATTATGTCCTAACTGTTCAACAATGGCACAAAGTTCTCTGTGCATGACGTTTATTGCGGCGGCTTTGATGACACGGAATGTGACCTTATGAGATAACCTTTTATTGTAGCCTCACCGATTACATTGTCAAGATGCTTTCTTTGTCTCTGCCAACTCTTCTCACCGCGTGCACTCATATTGTGGCTGACTAGTACACGAAAGGAAGTGCAAGGTTTCATAAATGATTTCTCAAAATGTTATTTTACTAATTTATGGTTAGGAAACATATTTTTTAAACAAACTGCCTTCTATAGCAGATTAAATGCACGTACAAACTATTCATATGTTATGTCTCTACCAATACATCAAAACGTGGTTTTATGTGATTGGCAGCTGAAAGAAAAAGTACTGACCTTAATGAAACGTCAGTCATAGATGTTCGATACTTGTTTTTATTTAAGTTCATGATAGAAAACAGTTGTTCACAGGCGTACGTCGAACCAAACATTGAGATCATTTTCGCAGCTAGCCTGTGTAGTTGTGGATATTTGTGTTGAGGTACAGTCTTGTAAAAATCACTCAGGTTAGTGGTATGGTTGAAACGATCTCTAGCTCTTATATCATACTGAAGATCAATAAGTTCAAGTTGCAAATCATGAGACACCGTTTCAACTGATGTTGAGAAAGGAATTGCGAGAATCTGAAATTCCTTCTCAAGTAAATCAAGGTTTTGAAATCTAGATTCGAATTCATTTTGAATATCAATTAACACTTCTACGTAATCACTGAACACCGCTCCATTACAAGCACTTTGTAAAGTTGGAAAGTGAGCCATGTTGCCACACCGTAATTGACTTATGAAAAGTATAAGTTTGCGACGAAAAGCCCGTAATTCATTCATCATATGGAGAATGAGCTGGTTCTTTCCTTGAAGAGAAATATTTAATTTGTTGAGGTGTCCAGTAATATCCACAAGAAATGCAAGGTTGGCTACCCAGGCGGGATCACTGAGTTCTGGTGTGGGTTTCCCCTTCATTTCAAGAAATTGACAAATGGCTTCACGAAGATGGTAAAATCTTTCTAACATCTTACCTCTGCTTAGCCACCGGACCGCACAATAATAGAGAATATCTCCATACTCTGCGTCGACATCACGGAGAAATTCTTGAAACTGTCGGTGTGTGAGTCCATGTGATTTTAAATAATTAATATGTTTTACCACTGTTTCCATCACAGTACCAAGCTTTGCTACTTTGGAACAGAGAACGTGTTGATGAATGAGACAGTGGACTCCAATCACATCAGAACCACCAGCATTTTTAACCTTTTCCCGAACGAAACTTACAAACACTGAACGTTGGCCACACATTGCCAGAGCTCCATCTGTTGTTACGGATACCAGGCGATCCCAGGGTAGTGCAATGGCATTTAAAGAATCCTCAACACTGTGAAAAATATCTTCGCCTGTAGTAGTGTCTTTTAATGGGACAAAATCTAACAATTCTTCTGTAACGTGGAGATTATTGTCTACACCACGCACGAATATAGCTAGCTGGGCTGTATCGGATGCATCTGTTGACTCATCGAGTGCTAAAGAATATGCCACGAACTGTGTTGCCGTTTGTATGAGTTGAAGCTGCACATCTTGTGCCATGTCTCTGATGCGGCGAGCAACTGTGGTATGTGAGAGTGGGATCGATTCAATCTGATACACTTCGTTAGGGCACAATAATTCTGCAGCATTAATCATACATTGTTTTATAAAGTCGTCTTCAGTAAATGGCTTACTTGCTAGTGCAATATTATATGACAGTTTGTAACTCATGCGCAGCATTGCCTCATTAAACACTGTTGATTCGCCACACTCCTGTAAATAATAAATAAATACATATTCACATTCACAATTTTCCATGTTTTCGCGATATTATAAACATGGAAACTAACTCCACTAGTAATAAAGTATTATGAATTCCAACCTACCTCAGGTAATAATGCATCCTTCAACTATTGAACCTTTTTACTGCTATCTTCAGCAACAAGCTCACTGTAAACATCTTTATGCGTTTTGTCGTAGTGACGCATTATATTATGCTTTTTTCTACCTTTCAAAATTTTCTGACATATAAGGCACTGAGAATTTGTTCCAGCTGTTATGAAAAAGTAATCGCTTTCCCACGCAACATTGAAAGTATTTGCCTGATGGTCACTTTTCCGCCTTTTGGATTCCTCCATTATAGAAGGATACGTAGGCAGGGAGCGTTAGCAACCGGCTACACACAACACACAGTCCACTAGAATCTAGTGACTAGACTGCTGCTTTAAAACTGCGCTACGTCATCCTTCTCTATCACACAGTCGGCGCTCTACGAGCTGTCATTGTGGCTCGCCCGCTCGTACCGAGCGTTCACGCTCAAAGAGCGCTGTTTGTGCACCCATGTTCTAGAAGCTTTACAATCTAAAGATAACAAATATACCATAACATGACAACTCAACTCTCTTAACCAACAAATTATGAAATACTTATTTCAAATGTGTAAAACCACTTGGTACAGTGCCAGAGGATAAACGAATTAGTTATATTCCCATTCTTGAAGAGTTAAAAATGGAGTTTACTTCACATAGATTCCATGATTTCAGGAATCTTAAGAATGACATTTCAATAAGGAAAAATTGAAGCTATTAACAGTGAAGCAACAAGATTCTAAAGTAAGAACAAATTAGAAACTAAAAACTTCACTTATCTTATTGTTTTGGTGCTAACCCTGGGGTTTCAAGCTCATCACAGCTTGAAACCCCAGGGTTAGCACCAAAACAATAAGATAAGTGAAGTTTTTAGTTTCTAATTTGTTCTTACTTTAGAATGACATTTCAATGTTTATTGAGCCTTTTACTACACATGTAGCCAATGTAACAGTTAACTTGCAATGTGAACTCATAGATCTACAAACAGACCTAGCGACAAAAAATAAGTACAGAGATTTAGTTGTGTTCAAAGAACTGTGTAACGTAATATAGTTGGTTACTTTAGCATTATATAGTCAAGTAAGGAGTGGGGTAGAGAAAAGTATGTGGATGTATACAACAGGGCAGGAAGCGATGGCTGGGCATGGACTAGATTATGTATATATAGATTAAGAGGAATGAGAAAGGATGTAAGCTTGGACATATGTCCATTGTGTGGGGAACAGGATAATGATTTTCACTATATATTAGAACGTGAAGAAACAAGGTTGTGGAGGAAACGATTTTTGCCAAAGAAATGAAGGAGGAATAATAAAGAGGTTAATAAGATTAAGATAATGAAGCTAAGTAAGGAAGGTAACATAAAGCTATTAGGGGAATTTATGGCAAGCATAAGAGAAAAATGGTATAAGAAACAGAATAGAAATAATGTGGAACAGGGTGGGCCCAACCATACATAAATAACCACAGAGTTAAAATGAATGGTGGGCTAAAGAATAAAATTAGCAGCTCCCAAGGTAGGAAAAATATTATAAAATTGAAATTAAAGGTATTATAGATATGTTTTTGATGTATTTATTTTGTTGTAAGCTTATTTAATTGTATTGTTTTGAGCATAAATAAATCACTCATTCAATATAGTGGGTTTGGAATTTATTTTGATAATTCTCCCGGTCAGGTCGGTGAGACCCGTAAACCAGCGACAGGTGTGGTCCTCCAGACATTCTGGGGGTTGTGAGAGAGCGATGTGACCGCCAAAACATAAAAATATGGTGCTCTCTAAAAAGCGGTTACTATTACTGCTATTGCTCTCTTCAATATCATCAGTGAAAAATATTGGAGAGCAAGAGGATTAATGACTTCATTGTCAGAAATCCAGCATTAGCTAACAACATATTGTGGGTTTGAGAGAATTTGCTGCTTCTGTTACACTGTTACAGCAATGTTTTGCTCCAAATATGTCTGTGATCATTTTTTTCTCTGATGAACACAGAAAAATCACAACTGAGATCTCGCGTTTCAGATGACCACCTCTCAGCACAACTGCATGTTGCAGTTACAGATATTACGTCAAAGCTTGAATGTCTTGTCATGTCTTCTCATGTGTTTGGATGATGACAATTAATGCATGTAATTTCGATTTCACATAGTAAAAGTATGATCACCTCTTTCCTGTTTGAAACAAATGGGCTGATCGTTAGCTGTATCAATCCATCACTGTCATGAGTTTAAGAAGTGAAGAAATACCACTCCTCCAACCAGCAAGAATGTTATGCGGGTTGCATGCACAGTGGATTTGGAGCAGGTGCTATTCTGCTTGACCCTGATTTAATGTCTTGATGGTTGATGACAGTTTGTTACATAACATTTGTCCCATTATATAAACATCCTTGTCAGCTGATTTTTTGGCAGTCCATTTTCAGTAATAGTTATCATTATGTCTAGTATAATAGTTATGTAGGTACATCTTTAGTTTTCGTATTCAATTTGTTTACAGTAAAGAGAATTACCTTATATACATAGAGTGAATACATCATAAGTGAAATAAGGAAAATTGAAGCTATTAACAGTGAAGCAACAAGATTCTAAAGTAAGAAAAATTAGAAACTAAAAACTTCACTTATCTTAGTAATGTTGCACGTTTTTTTTGCACAAACTGACCCAGGGAAGAATGAGTTGGAGACAACATGAAACCGTGGGTCAGTTTGTGCAAAAAGAACGTGCAACATTACTAAGATAAGTGAAGTTTTTAGTTTCTAATTTGTTCTTACTTTAGAGCATCATAAGTGTTTTATTTTCTTTAAACATATTTACATAAGTCAGTATTCTTTAAATTAAAAATTAGCCTAACACACTTTTTCTGCAGGATGAATACTCTGTCGAGACACACTCTTAGACAACACCCCCATATTTGTATTCCATATGATATATAACCTACAGGAACAACACTAAAACATTTTAGAAAGTTAACATTTTTAAAAAATTAATAAATGTTTTTAAAGATTTTATTATTTTTCAAAATATTCCCCTTTAAGATCAATACATTTTTGCATTTGATCATAACAGTCCTTAAAGCAATGATGTACTGAGGCACTTCAGGAACCCGGTTTTTATAAATGTTCCACTGCTCCATTTGATGACAAAAGAATTCCATACATTTTATCTTTAACTTTTGAAAACAACAGACATCACAAGATGCTAGGTCACAGCTGTATGGTGGAAATTCCATGGTTGGGCATTCAGATACTCAGTTGTTAGTTTGCTGTATGCAACAATGCATTGTCATGATGTAAAGTTATTTTCCTTTTGGGCATTTTTTTGCACACTTTTATGGTTAACAGACATTTGTGCACCAATCAGCTGTATCAGTGTGCCTGTCTTCTACTGCAATATCAGCAATACGCTACATTTGAAAAACCACTTCTTTCCTAAGCCCTCATAATGAATTGCAAAACAGGGGCACTGAGAAGTTGTGCTCCAAATGCTATACATAAATAGCAACAATTTTTACAAGATTGAACAATTTTATCTGAAGTATTACAGGTAATCATCTAATTAAATTATCATCTAAACTGTGAACAGTGTTGTAAGAAAATAAAACTCTACAATAATATAATTTAAAAATATGAATAATTAACAAACTTCACATTGGACCGTTACCATGACCCTTTGAAGATCAAATAGGAAGGAGTCATACAACTTGATGACTGCAGCAAGACAGAGCTAATCTGCTGCTTTAAATGGCATCCAACATGGGGCTAGATCAACAGTGCTATATGCTCAATTATAAAACCCAGTTCAAATGGTACCCAACATGGGACAATATAAAATAAGAAGGTGAAGTAAAAACATCAATACATTTTAAAAATAATTTATAAAACCTACTTCAGATGTCAATTCAATTTGTAGCTGAATCAACAGTGCTATAAAATCATTTATCAAACCTACTTCACCTAGCAACCATCTTGTTCCCAGCACTGTGAAGTTGTTAGGCTTTTGAGGGCTTAGGTTCTGTTCAAAAGACCCACTGAGTCAACTGACTTTTCTTCTCAGGATTACAAGAAATCCAACATTCATTATCAGTAACTTGAAAAACGGCAGTTGCAATCTTCAGGTTGATTACAGTCTGGTAAAACATTTGAACAGAATTGGGATATATTCTTTACCACTCTGTCCTTTATGTGATCTGCAAGAGAAAATGGACCAAGATCACCCTCAATTATGTCCGGCCACTTCTAGCATCCCATCCATCAGTGAAAAATATTGGAGAGTGAGAGGATTAATTACTTCATTGTCAGAGATCCTGCATTAGCTAACATCATTCCAAACCAAATTTGAAGTACCACCTTGACATTTTCTCAGCACTAATCGTGCATTGTTTCTGATTGGGAGTCAGTTTATGTGGAATTTGTTGACAAAAAAGTATTCTTACATCTAACCGTTGATGAAAAATGTTCTGGATTTGACTCATACCAATGCCCAATGTCGTCCAAATAAATTCATAAGATGTCTGTTGATCATCTTCAAGCACTACATGAATATCAGCAATATTTCCATCAGTAATAGTAGTTCTTGGGCGTCCACAAAATTCCCCTTTGAATTTGATGCATTTCACTGTAAGATTAGCTCCTAAATTCATTTTTCATATATAAAGTACATTTTGCAAGCATGTACAGTAGAGCCTTGACTATCCGAGGTAAAGTGGAGCACACTGCCTTGGATAATCAAAAACTCGGATAACAGGACTCTGTCAAAAATCAAGAGAAAAACTTATGGTAAACTGGTGAAATAAATGAAAACGTGGTCAAAGATGTGAAAAAAGGCAAATGAAAAAATGATGTACATACAAACAAAAATGAAATAAAAATACAAATGAAACAGGAGACTTAAGGGACATGTATACATTATGTACTATCTTTCACAAAAGTAAATACCCATCTTCGGTGGTCGCCTAATTCTCAGGTGTGCTTGCATAGGTGGTATGAGAATTAAATTAGTCATATGCTTCCCTTGCTGCTCGGAGAACATGGCAACCATGTCACCTCACAACTCACCTCGCCTTATGCCTTTGAAAAGCAATATTTCAGCAATCCTTCTACATTAACAGGCAAACATTGCAGATTCAACTTCAGTGCACCTGCAGAACATATGTTCTTATGGTGTTGCTATTAAGTTGTGGATTAGAACTAAAATGATTCAGTTTTGATGCTAGACTTATAGAACGTGAGTTTAATCAGTCAGACCGAACTCCACTGTTCACTATAGCTGTGCTGGCTAAGGCGTGTTCTTTCAAATGAACAGTGTGGGCTGACATGGGTTCGAATCCCATCTAACTTATTCCTTTTTATTTCCCTTTTTCTTTCTTAACGGGAACATTATTATTTATATAACACGAGTGAATTATAAAATGATAAATAACTTGCTCGCTCCTTTGTGACCATTTCACACAATCCTTGTGGCAGGTCTGTTGAAATTGTTTCTGACTTGCTCTAAGTACTCGATGGTCTTTTCTATTGCTTTGCATCCTTCACTGTGACTGATTTTCTCATTACCCATTTGAATGTCTTCATTGTCACTTTCACTTTCTTCAGACTCTTCTACCATCTCATCAGTCACTTTTAATTGTTTGTCTGCGTTGATCCACTTGGCTACATTGTCTTCAGTGATGGTTTCATCTGCCAATCTTTGAATGGGACCTTGGTTAGCCTGGAACTCGGTTAGTCTGGGCTTGGACAACGATGGCTCTACTGTATCTACAATTGCAATCAATGCTTACCTTTAGTAGGTTTACAGTTATTGGTTGCAATTTTAGAAAATGTATTTTTTGTTTCATTCTAATATCTTAAAAAATAATGGAATGATTTGCATTGTAGCTATGATTTCAATTGATATTGGCTGATATGTCTATACCTTTCTGCATTCTTGGAGAGATTTCGGATCTCAGCATCAATTTGATACATGCGTTGTTCCTTAAATCTCAAAGCCTCCTGAGCAGCCATCACCTCCTCAAGCTGGTCCAGAAGTGCCACACCTTTGAATCTAGCACCTGCAATTGAGAAAATATTGTACTTTCATGTAAGTATCTGCCAATGATTACAGATTCCTTCTCTCATTTGTAGTGTTATTTCGGTCTGCATTCCCCTATGAAAAGTAATGTTTACAAAGAACTAATTAACAGGTTATTTACAATTATTCATCAAATTGAAAATTATCTACAGCTTAGGTTCAATCTGTCTGAAATTTATGTCATTTAAAAGCTCTCAAGAAAATATGTATTTGTTTTTAGTTTCACAAATATTTATGAATAAAATAACAGCACAGTGATGCAGGGAAATTTGCAAGATTCAATAGAGAATTATTAGTAAAAACATCTTTTGGACGCCACGTCATGGCGCATGTATGACGCTATTTCCAATGACTAATTTGCTAGTGTTAAGATTTAAAATTTTGACTCCACACCCAATAAAAATTAAAGTCTTCACGAGAGACTCAAATCAGGAGATTGGAAAATTTGTAGGGAGGCAGAAAATTATGTACGTGGTCAAAAAGCCATGAGTTGATTCTTGGGATGTTTAGAGGGAGTTCGACTTAATCATTGGTAGGATGAACATGTGAAACATTGGGATAAAAAATAGATGTGCATAAGTGGATGTGAATAGTGACACAAAGTGGAGATTACAAAACCTAAATGATAATTAACAGACTGTATACATCAGAATAGTGGCACTTGCAGAATTTGACGGTCATGGGAGTGATAACTTCTATAAAGGTGAACCTTATAGAAAACCTCATTCTATTCTCCTTCCCCATAAAATTATCTACATTATCTCGAGAACTCCAGTAACCGACGTATAGGCAAACCTTGAGGAGAAATGCACCTCTAGCCTTTCAACAAATTCATTGCGGGATGTCACTGGAATCCGAGAATGGAACCCCAAGTGGAAACATTACACATTTTTAAATAAACTGGAACAGACTTGATTTACTACTAGCTGACTTATATACTCAGCTTTGAATGGTGATTTAAAGTCAGATAAATACCAAACTGGGTATTCAAGTCCAAAGATGCAATGTAAATATTTTCAGGAATATCCCCCTACCTCAAACTATCCTTTACATGGAACATTTTTTATTTTGTCAAAATGGTTGAAATTTCAAACAATTTTGAATTAAAATGCCCCACATTAGCGGTTCTCAAACTTTTTGAGCCATGGAGCCCTTCTTGAAACAAGTTTTCTGTGGAGCCCTAAGAAATGTATATTGCATATTTGTTAAAATCCAATTTTTGTCATAAATATTTATGTTAGTGAATGTTGGGTACCTGCATAAATAACCAGAGTACATTAATATTGTTTTAAAATCATGACGCTGCCTCATTACACTCTTAGAAATGTGCAAATAGCCTTCTTTTTTTTTAATATGTTTGAAAAAAAAGATTACTGGCAAAGAATTATTAGCAAATGGTTAAGAAACCTAAGCGTAAAATAGGGGGAGATGGGGGGCGGGGGACTTACATTTTAGAATGAAATGGGTACTTCAAAATAATAAAGAATTTAGGGGAATTGAAAGTACAACAGAAGTTGGTGAAAATAAGTGAATCAAATGACAAAAGCAAAAAGAAAACAAATATTTGAAAAAGGTTAATTCCAGAAAATTATATACAGTGAGATGACCAAGACACTCATACTTCACATATCTGAATTTTAATTTTCAACGTGTTTTGCCTTCACTTGAAGGCATTGTCAAGAAGTTGTCGACTGAAGTCATCTCAATGTACATTATTTTCTGGAATTATTACATCACTTCATAGTGTCAATTTCCAATCAATTCTAAAACTATTGACGAAGGTTATAAACAGTGGTTAAAGAATAAACAGCATACATAAAAAAGTTATATGTAGAAAATTTCGGAGGGCTCTGCAATGATAGCAGAGCCAGGGCCCAAGTTAATGGGCAGCCCATGATGTAGATGCTTTGGTATTCAATAAATTGCTCTTCATTCATTTTTTTGTAGTGTTTAACGCCTGCTTTTACTACTACGGCACTGCAGGCGCTGACACTGATCATACATGGAATGACGATGGAGCACTGGTGGAATGAGATGGCGGGGGAAACCAGAGAACCTGGAGGAAACCTGCCCTAGTGCCGCTTTGTCCACCACGAATCCCAAATGCAGTTGCCTGGTATCAAACACGGACCAGTTTGGTGAGAAGCGAATGGTGTAACCACTCGGCTATGGTGCAGCCATTCATTCATTCACATACTAAGTTTCATACTGTAAGACTTTTAAAATATCAAACTTTATCCAAGCTTTTATCTTACATTTATCATTGCATTCAGATTTTATTGTATAATTTTCCAAGACGAAGATGGGCACAAGATTTGTGAACAGTAACAGGACTTCAGTGGACAAGAGAAGCATGTGACAGAGTGAAGTGGAATGACAAGTAACTTTAGGAACACAGTAGACATGAAAAGTGAGTGTTAACATGAGCATGTTAAAAGAGGTGGCAATCACCGTGAGGGAGTCTTTGAACTAATATCTACAACAGTAGGAGACCCTTCCCCTAAAGGGATTTAGTGAGTTTTTTATTCTATTTTTTATAATATTAAGAAATATTCCCTTCATTCCATAATCCTTATTCTTTTGTATGTTACAATGTCTGCATAATTTGTTAAGCACCTCTAACTTGACAACCTATGTAAAAAAGTTAGTAAAGTGGAGAGAATTTGCAAAAATATGTAACATTAATGTTCTCAAAACTATATATTGTGGTGTAATTTACCATTACATCCAGTACGGTATAAAAGTATGGGGTGGCTATAGTAATACTCTCATCTAATGAGTTCCAATGTTCCAAAAGAAATGTATCACAACAATGCTCAGAATGGGAAAATGTGAGTCCTGCAAGGAAGTTTTCAAAAGATGGATGAATGGAGTTTAGGGGCCCGTTGACAGCTAGGTCATTTGGGCTCTAGGTCAGAACATAAAAAACCTAAAACTTGCACTTAGCTGCCTAAAATATGAGGGCTAAAAGAGCAACTAAAAGCGCAAACAGCTAATGGCACGTCAGTGCACTAAGTTAAAAACTTTGAAAAAAGAAACCATTCACTAAAATGGGAAAAAGGTCAAGGCTAAAAAAAGACTTTAAAACTAAAGAGTTAAAACAGTAAAACGTAAAATGCAAAAGATAAAACGTAAAAACAAATTCTAAAAAGTTAAAAACCTCAAACAACTAAAAAACAAGTTATACTTGCTCTGCAAACCCAATTTGGGCAACGAACCGCAGTGCCTAAAGGGCAGACACCAGGTCATCACCCAAAATTGAGGCAAATGTACTCCCCAGGCCAATGGACTGGCGCTCACGAGCATATTGCGGACAGTCTATAAGGATATGGGCCACAGAAAGTTGGATATTGCATGTACGACAGACAGGTGCCGGCTCCCCATGCAAATGGAACCCATGGGTCGCCCGTGTTTGACCTATCCTCAGGCAGGTGAGAATAACCTCTGCCCACCTGGAGTCCCTGCAGGATGTCATCCAGCGAGTTACGTTGTCCTTAATGGCCTGCAATTGAGTGCACGAAAATGTCTCCCATGACTGTTGCCAGATGGATAAAAGATGTCGACAGAAATGCCGCTGCACATTGACATAAGGCAGACTGTGTGTGGCAACATCCGGCAAACGGCATAAAGTTTTAGCAGCCACATTCGCTTCCTCATTGCTGGGAATACCTACATGGCCTGGGGTCCAGGTAAAAAGCAACTGGTATCCACGTGAGAGCAATTGTGAAATGAGTGTCTGTATTTTTACGAATACTGAGGTGACGATGAACTGTTCCAAAGACTCAATCGCACTCAGAGTCTAAGCAGAAGATAAAACTGCCGGGAGCTGAGTTAGAGATAAAAAGTAAAAAATAAAATATAGCAAACAGCTCGGCAGTGTGAATGGAACTATGATCCGGAAGTCAGTACTGGTGCACTAAGCCGTTACAAACAAAACAACATTCCGTAGCTCCACCCACTTGGGACCCATAGGTAAACACCGGGGTTTAAGTCCGGTGGCGGCCCAGAAGTTCGGTGAATAGATTGCGGGGTGGATAACTTGGTATAGCCTGAGAGCTCCAGGTCGAATCGTGCAAGCTGGAGTAACCAATGAGCAGAGAAGCCAGCAGAATGCAGCTCTACAGCAGGACAGCGGAGGCCGTGTTGGTCGAGTAGTTCGTGGAACCAAATGCCGCTTGGCAGGGATATAATTGTGTTGCGCAGATAATAGTGAGCAATTCAGGATGCAAGACAGTTTTAAAAGAAGGTTGACCAGGATGGGCTGCCAACCATGTAACATAAGAACACAGTAAAACCGAACGACGGACCAACAGTGGTGGTTCTCAAGACTCAGCATACACTCAACTCTACTGGTGTGGAACGCCCCAGCAGCAAGACAGATACCAGCATGGTGTACAGTGTCCGAAAGATGACGTTTAGAGGCGGACGCCGCGTCATAGATGAAACTACCGTGGTCCAAATATGACTGCACCAGTGATCGATACAATCGTAACATAACTGTAGGATCACTGCCCCAAGAAACTCCCGATAAAAGGCGAAGTACTCGAAGTGAGCGATCGCAGTGAGCACGAAGTTGGCAAATATGGTGCTCCCAGGTCAGCTTACTGTAGAAGGGCAGGCCAAGGAACTTGAGGTGCGGAACAAACGGTAGACGTGTGCCACGCAAATAAAGATCAGGAGGGTGTACGCCGTGAACTTGATGAAAGTGGACACACTGAGTTTTTGTGGGTGAGAACTAAAAGTCGGTGCGAAGCGTCCAGTCTGTGATTGATGTTATGGTCAGCTGCAGTTGACGCTCAATGTGTTCGAGATTATAAGAGCAATAGTAAATTGCAAAGTTGTCAACATACCGTGACATCGGGATTCCGCTACAAACAATAGCGATTCCGTTAATTTCTACGGCGAAGACCGTGACACTCAGGATGGACCCCTGAAGCACACCATTCGGGTATTACCAATGCGGACACGAAATTGGCAAAGTCGTAAAAAGTTTAAAATGAACAGTGCTAAGTGACCACGTAAACCGTAACCGTGCAGAGCACGAAGGATTCCATAACGCCAGGTGGTGTCATAGGCCTTCTCTAAATAAGAGAAGACACCCATGACGTGCTGCTTCAGCAGAAAGGCATTTTGGATATAGGCCTCCAAGCGTGACAGATGGTCGACACTAGAGCGATGGCGACGAAAACCACACTGAATATTGCTGAGCAGGTTATGCGTCTCTAGTCACCACACTAAGCGAGTGTTAATCATCTGTACGAAGGTCTTACAAACAACGCTCGTTAGGCAAATAGGGCGGCTACTAGAGGGAAGTGTCCTGTCTTTTCCAGATCGAGGGATAGGGATGACAATACTGACTCGCCAGGAAGACGGAAAAACCTGCTCGTGCCAGATACCGTTATAAATACTCAGCAGCAAGTACAAAGCCGAAGGTGGAAGAAGAAGCAGCATTTGTCGATGGATGTCATCTGGACCAGGAGAGGAATCCTTAGCAAGTGACAAAAAGTGCGCCAACTCCGCTACGGTAGAGGGTGCATTGTACGGTTCAAAACAGTCACTGTTAAAAGCAAGAACTATCGGCTCGGCAGATTCCTTGAGAGGTACAAAAGCTGCCGTGACTATTCATTTGGTTAGTGGCAGCAAACGAAGCAGCAAGGGCATCGGCGATATCCTGTTCGCTGGTGTAATGCGAGCTGTTTATGGAAAGGCCGGGAATGATAGTCCGGCGACACTTGCCATACATGCGTCAAACAGCAGTCAACACTCGCTGTGCCGAAGTGCGACGGGAGAGGGAAGAGACACAAGTTTCCCACGATGTGTGTTTTGCACAGCGGAGTACAAAACGAGCAATAGCACGAGAACGCTTAAAAGCAATCAAGTTCTCCTCCGTGGGATGTGAACTGAAAACACGCAGAGCATGCTTCCTAACTTTAATAGCCAAACTGCATTCCTCGGACCACCAAGGCACGGGAACGTCACGAGGTGTAGTGGAACCACGAGGAATGCTGGAATTTGCTGCGAGCAGGACAGAACAAGTAAAATACTCCACCAGTTCATCGATGGTGGGGAAGACATCGTTGTGAAGGTGAATGAGAGAACGAAATTTCCCCCAGTAAGCCTTGGAAATAATCCAGTGAGGATATCGTGTTGGCACAGGATGGAGACCAGATATGCGAATATCAATGGGAAAATGATCACTGCCGAAGAGGTCGCAGAGCACCGACCAATCAAGGAGTGGTACCAGTGACGGGCTACAGAAACTCACGCTAAAGCAGAGTAGGTACCGTAGGCAGATGATAAAAAAGTAGGGGCACCAGTGTTTAATAAAAGTAGGCCGGACATATCGCATACGTCTGCTACAAGGCACCCACGAGCATCGTCAGTGTTGGAGCCCCACAAGGTGTTTTTGGCATTCAAACCGCCTAGAAGAGGGAACGGTGGTGGAATCTGTGCCAAGAGAGCCCGAAGATCGTTCGCGTGTACGACACTGACCAGTGGCAGACATACAAATAGAGAAATTGAGGGTCTGCAGCTGTACACGCACAGCTTGAAGCGGCGTGTTTAGTGGTGTGCTGGTGGCAGAGATGGTAAGAATCCGCTGGTGGGTGACTGTCAACATCATATTGCAAATTCCAACCACTTTATACAGTAAATTTCAGCGCTGAAAGTGGACCCGGATGATATTTTAGTGAGCTTTGATGTGGAATCCTTGTTCACCAGAGTGCCGCTAGAGGACTCACTACAGCTCTTATCTGAACGGTTTCCGGAAGACATCACCCAGCTCTTCAGACACACGCTCACTTCCACATACTTCAATTACAATGGCCAGTTCTTCGAACAGACGGATGGTGTAGTCATGGGTTCACCGTTGTCACCTGCTATTGCCAACTTTTTCATGGAGAGCTTGGAACATACTGCCCTGGATACCACCTCAGACAAACCAAAGGCATTCTTCAGATATGTGGACGATACCTTTGTTATCTGGCCACATGGAAAAGGAAAACTTTCCACCTTCTTAGACCACCTCAACAACCTACATGTGAACATCAAGTTTACCATGGAAGTTGAGAACGATGGCTCACTCCCCTTCCTAGATGTTCTGGTCTACAAGAAGCCGGACGGTAGCCTAGGTCACACGGTATACAGGAAACCAACACACACCAACCGCTACTTGGACGCCTCCAGTCACCACCATCCTACTCAAAAGAAGACAGTTATCTCCACTTTGTTTCACTGGGCTTTCGATATTGCGGATGAAGACTACATTAAGCAAGAACTTAAATACCTACGAGACACCTTGCTAAAAAACGGATACAGTGATAACGACATCAAGAAGGCACACAAGAAGGTTGAAAACAATCGAAACAACCCCCAACGTCTTACTCAAAGGATGGATAGCCGGCCGAACATAGCCTACATACCATTCTACGGTTCCGTCTCAAACAAGATCTCCCGCATACTTGCTAGGTATAACATCAAGACTTTCTTCACGCCTCCAAAGAAGATCCAAGAATACCTTAGGCCGGTAAAAGAACCACTTCGACTCAAGGTCCCAGGAGTGTACAGGATTCCTTGCAAATGTGGTAAAGTGTATGTAGGCCAAACAGGACGCACAATAGAAGAAAGGTGTAAAGAACATCAGCGCAATATCAGGCTCCTACAACCAGAGAAGTCAGCAGTGGCCGAGCATTGTATAGAGTATGTCCACAAAATAAACTTTGAAGACATCAAAGTTCTGGAGCATACGGACAAATACTGGGACAGAGTCATTAAGGAAGCCATTCAAATCAAACTACATCCAAACAATTACAACAGGGACCGCGGACTTCAGCTAAGCCCTGCCTGGACAATAGCCATGAAACACATTCACAACAGCAACTATAGTGATTCTGCACCAAGTACTGACCCTCAAGAAAACACTGTGGCCAGTGACAAACATAGCCCGAAACAGCAGGCCCAATCACAAATCGTCACCCGCTCATTGGCCAGGGCAACGCAACCCCCTCCCACATAACATTGTATATATATATATATGGGGAGCGGTAAGCTAACAGTCATTTTCATTCTGACGAAGGCCATGGAGTTTACAATGGCCGAAAGCTCAATGTTTTTTAAACCTCACACGGCTGATCGCCCGTGAAACTGTAATAAAGAACGTGTGCCGTGAAAGCTTTAAATCTTACATAAGATCATTTGCTTACCTCCAGATAATGTTCCTGTAGGGTCACACACATCCCCATCCAGAGTAACACATTTTTTTGAGATTCTTTCATGATAAGTGACTCTCTTTGCAATTTCCATGTCTCTGCAGATGAAGACCTGCCCAAAAACCCATTGCATGGCTGCATGTACATTTGGATCATATTGTATCAACGACAATGCTGGATATACATTTTCAGGGCCAACCTAAAAAAAGATTCAATAAGCTGACATTAACAACAGGAATTTCAATCATGGAATCCGCTATAAACAAATATATGTAATCTAAAATAAAAACAGATTTATAAACTAAAAACTTGTGGTGTCTGCTGGAGTGTGTAGAACCGTAACTTACTTGAAATTGCATAAAAGTATCACAACCCACTGAAACAGAGCTCATTAAGTTATTAAGAGGGTAATGTGTTCATAAATAGGAACAAGGGAAATCCAAATTGGATACGTGGATGTATTCAAATGATCATTACACTGAGAAATGGCAAGTATAGCCTGCCTTTATTGTAAAGCACTTTAACATTACAAAATAGTACTTAGCTTTCGCCTTGTAAAAGCAAAATCATCTCACCGCCACATCAACTTTTTGCATAAGATACAACTCTACAGAAAATGTATTATCTACTACTATCAAGTAACAGTTTGTTCTGTTTTATTTATCCTGAAATTCCTGCCATGCTGAATAATGTTATTAAGAAAATCTCCACACATGCCATACACCAAAATACGTTAAAGTTTCTATGTACCAGAAGAAGGATAGGGTAGGGTTTACGGGTCAGTTGACAGCTAGGTCATTAGGGTGTACCAGTACAATGTTGAATGTAAATTTAGAATGAAAGGTATGGCATGTCCTAAAGTGCAATGCCTCCCTGAAGCGCCATCCCATTTGTGTAGTTCTCGGTCGAACGTCCTCCGATGAAATCGCAAATCAGAAGGTATAAGCCAACTCTGTCACAGGCTTGGTTGTCTGGACGTTGAAATCTGGGCGATGCATATGTGCTGCTCGTTTGGCCAGTTGCTGTGGGAGGACACCTAAATCGGTGCTTGACTATGAGAACTCCATCTGTCTTCGCCACCTTGTAGTAGACGGTGGGTGGATTCAATTTCAGGATTGATATGATGATCTTCTATGATAGTGGTGTAAGATATCTGGGTCAAACGAAGAGTGAGTGAGTGTGTGGGGTTTAACAGCCCATTGACGAGGTCATTTGAGCCCATAGTTAAACAGAAAATCTAAAACACACTCACATAGTTAAAGTTAAAAGAGATGGCTAAAATATTAAACTAACACAGTAAAATGTTAGGTATAAAAGACCTAAAATATCATAAAACTGCTAAAATCCAAAAACCACCAAAAATTAAAAAGAAAAACAAGTCTGAGTTATAAAAGGTCAAGACATTAAAACATGTAAAAGATATCTTAAAAGGCTAAAAACACATGTCAGACCTGTTTATCGAAGCCAATATCGGCGACGAAGCGCACAGTCTTGGCTACAGATTCCGGGTCGTTGCCTAGAATAGAGGCCAGTGTAAACCCCAGACCAATAGACTGGCGCTCACGACCATATTGCGGACAATCGTGTAATACATGTGTAACAAACAATTGGATGTCACATGTAGGACAGACAGGCGTCGGGTCACCACGCAAAAGGTAGCCAAGTGTGGCTCGTGTGTGCCCTATCCTCAGGTGGGTTAGAATAACTTCAGCCCGCCTGGAATCCCTGCAGGAGTACAGCCAGGATTGAACGCCGTCCTTCACTGTCCGCAACTGAGTGCCAGCCAGCGCTTCCCATGGGTGCTGCCATACAGTTAATAAATGTCGACGAAAGCACCGCCGCACATCTGTATAAGGCTGTGTGTGCATTGATAATACCGGCAAGCGACATGCTGACTCAGCAGCTGCATCAGCATCCTCGTTGCCGGGAATACCCACATGACCTGGGGTCCAGGTAAAAACTATCTGGTATCCGTGAGAGAGCAACTGAGATACGAGTGTCTGTATTTTCAGAATCAATACCGAGTTGCCAAGAAATTGTTGCAACGCCAGAATAGCGCTCAAAGAGTCACAACAGATAATACAATTTCCCGGAGTTGAGCTGGAGATAAAAGTAAAAAATAAAAGATGGCAAACAATTCGGCAGTGAAAACGGAACTATAATCCGGAAAACGATACTGGTGAGCCTCACCAGTAGCAACCCCCACCTGGGAGCCGTCGGTAAATATCGGAGTATAGCTTCGATAACGGACCAGGTTTTCCGCAAAAAGTGCCGAAACACCGAACGAGGGGTACTTAATTTAACACAGCTCGAAAGCTCCAGGTCGAAGCAGGCACGCTAGAACTGCCAGGGAGGGTAACGGCCAAGAGAAGAACGCTCTACAGCAGGCAGTCGGAGGGCTTGTGCGGAATGCAGTTCTTGAAACCTTATACCACAGGGGCGGGATATAGTGGTGTTTCGCATGTAACGGTGAGCAAGGCCTGGGTGCAATACGCATTGAAAAGATGGATGACCAGGGTTAGCTGCCATCTAAATAAGAGTAGAGCAGCAATGAGTGCGGATAGACAACGGAGGTTCTCCTCCGTGGGCTGTGAACTGAAAACACGCAGAGCACGTTTACGTGCTTTAATAGCCAAACGGCATTCCTCGGACCATCAAGGTACAGGAACGTGACGTGGTGTTGAGGAACTGCGAGGAATGCTGGAATCCGCTGCAAGAAGGATAGCGCAAGTAAAATACCCTACCATAACATCAATGGTGGTAAAAACAGTGTCGGTAAGGTGAATGAGGGAACGAAATTTCCCCCAGTCAGCCTTGGAAATAATTCAGTGCGGATAGTGTGTTGCCACAGTATGGTGGCCGGATAGGTGAATGTTAATGGGGTAATGATCTCTGCCAAATAAGTCGGAGAGTTACGTACACTCGAGTTGAGGTACTAGTGACGGAGTACTATAAGAAACGTCTAGCGCGGAGTGTGTACAATAGGCAGATGATAAGAAAGTACGCACGCCAGTGTTTAATAGGACTAGGCCAGATATATCGCAAACGTCTGCTACAAGGCACCCACTAGCATCGTCAGTGTCGGACGCCCGGTGAGTGTGCTTGGCATTCAGATCGCCGAGAAAGATGAGCGGTGGCGGAATCTGTGCCAAGAGAGCCTGAAGATCGTTCTCGTGTACGACACTGACTGGTGGCAGATAAGACATTGCAAAGAGAGAAACAAACGCACTGCAGCTGTACACGGATCGCTACAGCTTCCAGCGGCGTGTTAAGTGGCAAACTGGTGGCAGAGATATTATGCGCCAGCAAAATGGCAACACCACCGCTCGCTCGCCTATCAGCTGCAGAGTCATGTCTAAATGTCGAAAAACCACGAAGATGTAATGCGTGGTTAGGGTGCAAGTGTGTTTCTTGTAGACAGACGTTTGATGGAGAGCATTGCGAAACGAGATTCTGTATGTCGGAAACACTGCCCGGAACCCATTAACATTCCACTGGATTATTTTCACGGTAAAGAAGAGATTACTGATTGGTCTTCATCTGTTTCTTCTTCATCCTTACCTTAACCGACTTCGGTTCATAGCGGAATCCTGATGTCACTGTATGTTGACAACTTTGCGTTATACTATCGTTCGTATAATCTTGAGCATATGGAGCATCAAGTGCAGCTGACCCTAACATCCAACATCCATCACCGGGTGAGCGTTTCGCACTGGCTTTCAGTTCTCCCCTACAAAAACACAGTGTGTCCACCTCCATCTACTTTGTGGCAAGCACCCTCCTGTGATCTTCATTTGTGAGGCACATGTCTTGCTTTTGTTCTGCACCTGAAGTTCTTGGTCCTACACCTTGACAGCAAACTCAACCTGGGAGCCCCAAATTTGTCATCTTCGTGTGTAGCAAGGTGGCAGCTCACCCAGGTCACACTGCTTTTAACTTTGTTCTGGACCTTGAACTTCTTCACCGTTATATGCAGAATAACACTTTAAATCTTTAAATCTTACAGAATAACACTATCTCTTGCCCAAATGGTATTCGGTTTCACAAATTCCTTGCCGCACATGACCTCCGAATGCTTGCTGTGGAGCGTTTTACTCTTGGGCACTTTCCTCCTTGGAAAATCCAGCGTGCTCGTTTCGATCTAGAATTTTCTGTGCCAAGTTTGCCACCCCTGAATCGATGTTGCATCAACTGTTCGCCCAAACCCTGGGACGTTACCGGAATTACACTCCAGTATTTACGATAAATCCTAGGTGAAGGGTACTACAGGATGTAGTTTCATATATGACGAGTACTGTCTTCCAGCCAATAGCTCCATTTTTACTGCTGAGGTTTTTGCCATATTTTATTTCCTGCTTTTTATCTCCGGTTCAGTTTCTGGAAATTTTATAGTCTGTTGCGACTCTCTTAGCGCTCTTCAGGCACTGGAACAGTTTGTTGGCAGCATGGCATTGGTTATTAAAATTCAGACACTCACTCGTATCTCAGTAGATCTCTCACGGATACCAGCTCGTTTTTACCTGGAGCTCAGGCCATGTGGGAATTCCTGGCAATGATGATGCAGATGTGCGATGGTACTTCCGTCGTCATCTCTTAGCTGTATGGCAGCAGTCCAAGGAAGTTTTGGCTGGCACTTACTTGCGGATGATTAAGGACAGCGTACAACCTTGGGTGATGTCCTGCAGGGATTCCAGATGAGTGAAAGTTAGTCTCACCCGCCTGAGGACATTTCACACATTAGCCACTCACGGACACCTGCGTGGGGACCTACCACCTGGATGTCCGAGGTGCAACGTCCAACTTTTTGTGGCTCAGATTGTCCGCAATGCAATAGTGAACGACAGTCCATTGGCTTGGGTGTACAATTGTCTCAATTTTGGGCGACAATACAGATTCTGTCTATAAAGCGCTGCATTTTGTTGCCCATATAGGGTTTGCTAAACAAGTCTGACTTCCACTCTTGTTTTAGGTAGCTTTTAGCTTTTTCAGATTTATTTTACGGCATTTTAACCAGCTTTGTTTTTATCGATTCATTTTAGAGTTTTAGAAGTAAGAGTTCTTTAGTTCTAGGGTTTTTTAGATTTTTCTTACTCTCTTGTTTTTTAACCTAGACATTGTTTTAATTGTCTAGCATTTTAGCTTTCTATTTTAATCCTCGGCGTTTTAACCCTTCACTTGATTTTTAGATTTTGTTTTACTACAGGCCCAAATGGCCTCATCGATGGCCACTTAAATTTAACACTCCACTCCACAGAAACATACGGCTGCTCCAGAAATGTGGAAAAGAAACCAAGGGAGAACCATTGTGTGAAGTGATTCCAGAGAAAGCTGATCTAGTGATATAAACACAACACTAAAACATATATTTTGTTAAGAGTATAACTGGATTTTGTACTTTCATACCATGCACCATATGATTATTGTAACATTTTGTTCCCCCCTGGGGCCTACTACGGTAGGCATGAGTTTGGCTCACAGTGGTTCCTAAGTCAACTGACTCCCTCGATGTGAGCTCCTCTTTATGGTGAGGGTGTCAGTCAAAATGCCCCCATGTGCAGGCTGTGCGTGGAGACCCATGTCGGTGGAAAGGATTATCTTGGTAGGTTGAGGGATGTGTATCTGAGCCCAGTCCAGTTTCTTTCTGAATTTGGGAAGAGTGCACATTTCCAATACCCATTTTGATTTCTGCTTCACAAATGGGAGGCTAGGGGCTAACCCACCCTTCGTTGGTCGGCCAGGACTAGCTATTGCACCGAACTTCAGGGTGAGAGGGATGTCGAGCCTGCTATATTCCCTGTGTAGCCCTGTCATCCCAGTGGGATGACCCCTTGTTGGGCCCCATGGTGGGTGGTTAGCACTGGGGGAATAAATTTATTTAATTTTTTTATGGCTACTAATACCTCTAAATGCCAAAAGCAAGTCGAAGAAAAAGAGTTGTTTTCCACTTGTTACCTTATGATCCATAGAATGGAAGCGGGTCAGACTTTCTTAAAGGTGAACCCTTTTATAATTAGATTGGGTCTTGACAAAATCACCGGCCCCATTAAGTCCTGTACTTGCCTTAGATCTGGTTCCCCTTTTGGTTGAGAGTTCCATCGCCACACATTTTGACAGGATATTGAAGACCAAACTACTCCATGGATATCCTATCCTTGCTGAGAAGCACCGAAGCCTAAACTCCTCCAAAGGCTTCATCACCACCCCCTTGTTGGATAATATGCCGGAGGAGGAGATCCAGGGCCACTTGTCAGACCAGGGTGTCACGGAAGTTTACCGTGCATGAGTCAAGCGTGGTGGCATGCAAGTGCTTACCTGCACCCTGTTCATTACCTTTGATCGACTCGACCTGCTTCAAGAGATCATGGCAGGTTACAAGATTATCCTGGTTTGACCATATATACTGTGGCCTATGCATTGTTTCCATTGCCAATGCTATGGCCATACTAAGACCTCTTGTAAGGCTTCGGTTGCTGTTTGTGCCAGCTGTGGTAGGAATGCTCATGATGGAGCTTGTCCATCTGCTCCAAAATGCATGAATTGCCGAGGTACACAACCAGCGACTTCCCACACCAGTCCATGTTATCAGGATGAGCAGTCTATTCAGGAGTTGCAGGTGAAAGAGCATCTATCATTCTCTGAAGCCCACAAACGCCATCTTGCTTGATAGCCTTCTCTTCTGAAGTTTGGTACTTTTAGTTTCATTGTTTCCACACCATTCCAAAGAGTGATATGGGCACTCAAACTTCCCCTGTAACTTCCACCATGGTTACTCCTTGCGTCGCAGGTCAACTCCTGATTGTACTGGCTCCAAAACCATTTCTGTAAGTACTGACATCCGGAAATTTATAGTTACTCCGAAGTGAACAGACTTCCTCAAAGACCCTACAGCCTCTGCCAGTGGAAAGTGTGTCCTCCTTGGCCAGTTCCCCTTAACCTCTTCGTTGATCCTGACCCTCTTCCATCTGAGGAGCCTATGGATCATGAATCATATGCTCCAAAAAGCCAGAGTCTCATGCGGAACCAAAAGGGCAAGTCGAAGTGACAGCCGCTGGTTAAGCGAATCTCGTGAACAGCTTCTACAGTGGAATACACGTGGCATGCACAGACATAAATCCAAACTGCAACTGCTCACTAATTTGCTGTCTGCCACTATTTTCTGCCTGCCGGAGACCGACTTCATCAATGGGATACTTTTACCTTTCCTGGTTTTACTCCAGTGCTATTTGAATTACCACTGGAGCCTGATACTCCTGCATATGGGGATGTTATGATCCTGATCCACAATAACGTTTATTACCAACCTCTCATGCTCACTACTACATTGCAAGTTTTTGCTGTTCTCTTTGTTTCCCCGACTTTTCTTTCACTTTATATTCTGTTTATCTACTGCCTTCTTCTCCCTTTGCCGTTGCAGACCTGTCAGATCTAGTGCCCCAGCTCCCAGCCCCCTACCTGTTGTTGGGAGACTTCAATGCCCACCACCCTTTTTGGGGGATCACCTAAGGCTTGTGTAAGGGGAAAGCATATTGCAGAGTTCTTTCATCAGAATCACCTCTCTCTTCTTAATACAGGTGAACCTACTTTTATTTCTGATTCCACAGGCACTCTCTCTCACCTAGACTTATCTGTTTGCTCAGCACAGCTTGCACATCATTTTGAGTAGAACGTCATCACAGACACCTTCTCCAGCAATCATCTGCCCAGCATGATCAGCCTGCTCTCCAACTATGTACCCTCGTCACGTGTACCCACCTGGCAGCTACACAGCGAACTGGCCTCTTTTTTTGTAGCCTAGCTGTCTTTGACGACCGTGTGTTGGGAGATGTTGGGTCACTTCACTTCTGTGAACTTGTACACTGTTGAACGTTCTATTCCTCAGTCTTCAGCCCAACTGAGGCGTTTACCCATTCTTTGGTGGACCGACAATGGCCAAACGGCAGTTCGTGCACGTTGGGCTGTGCTGCAGTATTTCAGTGCTGCCCTGCTCAATAATCTGGTCACCTTTAAGCGCTTATGTTCTTATGTTGTCACATCATACAGGACAGCAAGAGGACATTCTGGCACCACTTTGTGGAGTCCTTTAATTGTTTCACATCATCTGTGGTGTGGGACAAGCTTGGTCGCGTGGCCGGCAATGTTTCACACATCCCAGTACCTGGCCTTCAGATTAACAATGGTACCGTAGTTTCCCCTAGAGCTGTTGCTGACACCCTGGAAGGTGCTTTTTCTGATATCTCTAGCTCCTTCCATTACCACCAGACTTCTTACCCATCAGGAACCAGGCTGAGATGTATGAACTATCCTTTCACTCTTTGAACTGAGAGTGTTATGACACCTTCACCACGCAGGAGTTGGCCTTGGCCTCTTCGCGACCCTCCACACTTGGGCTAGATAGTGTCAACGTCTTAATGTTGCAACTCCTGTCTTTGGCTGGTAAACCCTTTCTGTTGCAAGTGTATAACGTATCTGGCACCTAGCAACATTTGCATCCGCTTGGTGTAAGGCCACCATTGTACCGATTTTAAAACCTGGGAAGGATAGCCATCTACCTTCTAGTTATCATCCGATCTCCCTCACCAGTTGCCTCTGCAAGATGATGGCGCACATGATCAATGGGCGATTGACATGGTGGCTTGAGTCACAAAATCTGCTGTCAAATGTTCAGTGCAATTTTTGCTGCTTCCGTTCAACGGTCGACCACTTAGTATCGTTATCCACATACATCATTGACTGTTTCCTGTGCAAGAGTCAACAGGTAGCTGTTTTTTGACTTAGAGAAGGCATATATACTTACTGGAGGTATGGAATCCTCCATACCCACCATAAATGGGGCCAACTGCCCCATTTTATTTGGGAGTTCTTGCATGATAAGGTTTTTTGGATATGGGTGGCATCCATATCTCCCGTGTTTTTACTCAAGAGAATGGAGTACCACAGGGCGCGGTACTTAGCGTCACACTATTTGCCATTGCAATCAATTCTGTTGTGGAGTGCATCCCATCGGACATTTCGTCTTCGCTATTCATAGATGACTTTGCCATTTACTGCAATTCTCGGCAGACCTCTCTCTTACAATGCCGCCTCCTACTGTGTCTTGACTGCCTCTTCACTTGAAGTGCTAAAAGACGGCTTTAAGTTCTCCGTCAAGAAAACCATCTGCAACCTTCTAGTACCAGAAGGCCTTTCTTCGGCCTTCTCTCTGTCTTGGCGCAGATGCACTTTTGCAGACAAGACAAAATTTTTGGGATTGTTTTTTGACAGAAAACTCTGTTGGTCTTCAATATTTCATACTTGAAAGCAAGGTGTCAATGTACTCTCACTGTTTTATGGGTTTTAACTTGCACATCCTGGGGAGCTGATTGGACAACTCTTTTATGCCTATACCGTGCACTGGTCCAATCTAAACTTGATGGTGGTTGTGTTGTGTATTCCTCAGGTCGACCATCAATTTTAAATCACCTCAATCCTACACACCACCATGGCATCGGGTAGAGTATTCGCACCTTTCCAACAATCCCTGTTATGAGCCTTTATGTGGAAGCTGCTGAACCTTCGCTTAGTTATTGGTGCGATGTTCTTCTCTGGAGCTATGCTTGCAGAGTTTCTAGTTTGCCAGAACGCTCATCTTTTAGTTTGTTTTTTAATGACACCTTGTATCTCCAATACTCATTGAGCTCCCTGACCCTGCTCCCTCCTGGCATTCAGTTTGACTCACTACATCGGCATTTGGATGTCGATTTCTCTGTGACATTTCCCAAGGGAGAAACATGGCCTCCATTGCTCCGTTCCAAGACCCATGTCATTCTGGGTTTGCTGTCCATGCCGAAGTCGTCAATGCCAGACAAAGTTCTTCGTTCGGCCTCTCTAGATATTCAGGCTCAGTCCGGATCTTGCAATTTGAAGATTAAAAGTAATGCAGTTACAGGCAGTCGAAGTTGCCAGCAGAAATTGCTGTCTATCAAGTTTCAAAGATAAAAGAAGCCTTTACATTCCTAATAGTTGTTTAGTTAATTTTAACTAAATTATTTAATTTATTTCAATGGCTGGCTAGCTCTTTTTGTTGGCGACATTCAAGTATTGTTCACTATCTCAAATGTTTACCATCAAAACTCACATGTTCCAAAGGGTACTTCTCAAAACTTCTATAATTCGCAGATTAGAGCCAAAACTCACGTGATCCATTATTTAAAGCCCAATAATTTTCATTCTTATGTAGCTTGTTTACTTTAACTTGTTTAAAATCCCTACCGTAAACATCATTCCACTTAAATCTCACGTACAGTGTACAATTCTTTTTCCTGTCTCCCAGGTTCTGTTTTGTCTGCTCTGTTTGTACTATATCTACTATCAGTGGGAAATGACCACTGTTGGAGCTTAAGTTAAGAACTTTAAAACTTCCAAGAACACATTCCAAATTATTATTTATTTATGCCAACAAACTTACTGTTGGTGTTTTTAAACACACAAGCCGTGTGTGGGCAAAGTTTTAAGAGGTAGAACTGGAACTTAAAAATTTAATGCCATTCTGGCAGTTTGTCACAATAGCTCAGTGGTAGAGCGTCCGCCCGGCAAGCGGAAGGACTGTGGTTCAAATCCCAGTTGTGGCATTGAATTTTTAAGTTCCAGTTCTACCTCTTAAAACATTCCAAATTATTTGGCTATAAAATATAATCAATTACACTTTGTCCATTCTTGTTTATGAAAGTAAATTCTCCATTAATATCCTCACTGTATTTCCCATTTAAGATACTCAACGAATTATTTTCACAGAATTCAATAAACTTGTCACTAGCACTGTCTGTGACTTTATCCTTGCTTTTCCTCCCCACTTCTCGTTTGCTCATTATTTCATCACTTATCCAATAATTTTTTATTTCCACATCTTTTTCTCCTAATCTAATATTAAAGTCCCCGATTAATATGATCTCTGAATCTATGTACTTCTCCCTTAACTTTTCACAAACTTCTTCCAGTTGATTAAATAGGTTAGGGTTATGAAACTGCGAGGGTACTATTCCCAAACAAATTATACAATCATCTAAATATTTTTCTTTAAATATTATCCAACAGGTGCTTTGATGTCTGGACCACATTTCTTTTATCCCTTTACTTAGAGTTTTCCTTATAAAACACCCTATACTGCCAGACATTCTCCCTTTGACCGCTGTCTTTTGTCACTTTATACCCATGTATATAAAATCTTTCACCGCAAGGTCCTCTTCCTTTAGCCATGTCTCAACCACTCCTAAATAATCTAACTTACTCAGTAAGTAATTTAGATTTCCTGTGCACATTTTACTTTTCAGCCCCTTGCAGTTCCAGAATACTTCTGTAATAACATGCTACATGATGGTGCTCTCCAACATTTAGTTCTGTGGTACCTAGCAAGTATTTGAAACGAGTAACATTTTGGAAGTATGATTTTGAGAAACTTTGAGTCGAAATTGACATGTTGCACTTTGTTACTTTTACTTACTAGTAAACCTAACTCAAAGTTACTCAAAATTATATTTTCGCTCCACTGTATGCCACTTCCAGTCAATTTGTCACTTTTAGGAAATAATTTACTTTGTATGGAAGTCAAGTGATGACTTGAATAGTAGTTTACTATAGAAGTAGAGATTAGTCTAGGTTGGTTCACACCAACTTTAAGTCATCTTTGAGAACAAAATATTTTATTAGGAACAGTTAAGTACTGGTTGAGTTAACATACCAATTGCTGTGCCAGTCGGACAGTGTTTGGATCAATGGAGTGTCCTGATATTTTATTGAGAGGTATTATGGTAGTACGATACTGCAACTGTCCTCTCTGTAGCAGCTTCTTGGCTGTCATTTCCGTGTCAACCACCACATTGTAGAGCTGTAAGAGAAACATATTTTGCAACATCCATTCTCAATGTATATAAGTTCTGTGTGATGTTAACCTTTTAATTGTGATTGAAAAGTCATTGCTATAAATCACATTTCACCTGATATATGATATGAATACAGTACATTCACAACTTCACTATAATTCTGCCAGCCTTACAAGGGAATCTGATGTAAACAAAACCACGTGGCAAGCTGTGCGCACTGACCATGGATTACAACATAGTTCCATGCTGGACTATGCAAATTAATTTTATATTATTTAAGAGTTTATTTTGTTAGAAGCATTGTTACAATATCAAATTTTAGTTTACACTATAAAAAACACATAGGTATGTAAATAATAAAAATTTAATGAACAGAGGTATATGTGTGCACCATTTTCTATTAGTAAAATACAGGCAGTCTTGCATTTAGCAGCACTCGCTTGTATTCAAATTGTTTATTACAGTGTGTTTAAGATTAATATGGTTACAAAACTCATTTGACCAGCTTCAAATATGCCCAGCCACTTCTACAGGGAGCAAGCAATAAGAAGGCACATGAGTAGCTATGGAGTAGCTGTTGCTGGCTCAGATCGCTATGCGAAAGAAAGAGAGAGGAGATATGCACGTGAGCGCTACCGGTAGACAGCAGCGAGGATGGCGAAGGATTGCAAGGTGCACATTTAAAACCTGTCATAACAATTTCAATCTCTTTAAAATGAGACAATAGGCTCTAATTGTGTAATTTGCTTCAAATATAAATTCATCTAAGCAGATAATTTCATTTGCAATCTAATGTTTCAACGGAGTTCATATCTTTCAATAAATAGGTGATAAAACATTACAATGTTGAGTTTTTAAATTTTTTATTATATCCGATTCTCTAGGAACGTTTTCGTGTAAATATTTTTGTTATCGGAGTGAAAATGAGAGAGTTAACTGATGATTTAAATAAATCTAAGCGGATGTCGTAGTTGCGCAATTTGAGGCATTTTCTGATAGGTATTTATCATATTTTTCTCAATTTTTCTAATTGTCTATACAGAGTTTCTGCACATGTTAATCAGTTTCTATATTAGGAATTCTAAGTGAAAATCTACATAATTAAGCAACAAATGCCTAAGCACAATTTCAAGCCACCTTTTACGAGTAATATTCCAATGTGGCCTTCTCGGTTGTGTATTTTAGACATTTCAGCACTTAAAATGCTTCTTACGATGCAATTTGTAAGTTAACAGAGCGAAGCTCCGGAGATAGTTTCCCCAATATCTGCCAACCAGAATTTGCAATGCGGTTATTAATATAAGGCAAGTATGTTAGGCTAACATCTCATCAAAGTTTATATTATATTACATATAGCAAAAGCGGAAACTCGCCATTGAACAAAATATTTTTTTAAACCAGCTGTGTGAAGACTATTTTTAGCAAACATTTTATAGCTCAGTAAGAAACATCAATATGCAGTGTTGATTAAAAATTGTGAACATTGTATCGCAAAGAGAATTTGCCATAAAATAGCTTACATTTTTGGTTTAAAACACGTAATTCAGGAATGACTTAACATACCGTATTTTATCGCATAAGCCCCCCTCCCCGCATATTTCCCTCACCTATGATTTTTCATCACTAAAAAATATTTACCTCTTAAACCACATAATTCCCTCTCCTGGTTCGTTCTCATTGGAACAGCTTTCAAATGACTTGATAATGGACAACAATCGACGCAGCGCTTGCCACAAGAATACTCGTCTAGCTATTGTCATGACATATCATAAAATTGAAATGTGAAGTTACACACGTGTTTGTTTGTAAGTCAATTTCTTACTATAATATGTCTCAACCTAGTTCCATCCTGTTGTAAACATCTGGGCGGGAAGAGTGACAGAGACAGAGATATTGGGACAGAAAACAGTTAAGCTGTTGATTGGTTTGACGAAGATAATGGGCGTTTTCTTTTATTTGCATATGTACGATAAACCCCTCCTTTAAGTACAGTATTGTAAGTAGTTTTCTGATCACTGCTTTGCGCGAGCTCATTTCGGACACAGAAAAGTATGCAAATGTTTTGATTCTTATAAACGTAAATAGGCCCACATTTTATCTTTCTGCTTCATATATCACATAGATGTGTTCTCGGCTCGTGACTTCTGAAGGGAACATATATATAATAGTATACTATATACAGATTAGACAGAAGACAGGTGAAATTATACACACTATTAACGTATTATGTTAAATGAA
Source organism: Tenodera sinensis (assembly GCA_030765045.1). Taxonomy (NCBI): domain Eukaryota; kingdom Metazoa; phylum Arthropoda; class Insecta; order Mantodea; family Mantidae; genus Tenodera; species Tenodera sinensis. The sequence continues at coordinate 15,782,001 of CM060970.1, forward strand.
GCTGCATTTTACTTAACAATTACTAAAGGACACTGCTATTATATTATATTTTTGCATACCTATACCAGGCAACTCTCTCGCAACGAGGTCTGTATCGAGTTGAATGCTGATTAAGATGTTTTTGTTTATAGTGTGGGGTTGCTTCTGATATTTAACACTGTATTTCCTGTACATCTCGCGGACCTCACAAGGCCAAGGACACTTATGTATATGCAATTTAAAATCAGTAAGCTTTTCATCATGGAGCAGACTGGTGCTTCAGCCGAAATGAAACACAATCGAGGCAAACCTTTAAAAAGTGGTGAGAGACGAATGATCGCGCATTGTTTCGCATTACTTAAAGAAAGAAACCCGGAATCGTCTATAAAAAACATTGAGAAAGAAACTGGTGATCTCCTTGGTGTTTCCGTAAGTAGTGTACACAGTGTTAGAATGGAACAGCAAGCATCCCGAACTCTAAGAACACTGGAAAAATCACGTAAATGCAAACAGCGCGTGGAGAAATACGACGATTTTACGAAAAGTGATATACGCAGTAAAGTTCATGGTTATTTTTTCAGAAATGTACCGCCAACTCTAAACAAAATTTTGCATGCTGTAAATTCTGACACGGACTTGCCGATTTTTTCACGAAGTACTCTCCACCGTTTGCTGATAGATATTGGATTGAAGGTTCAAAAGCGAGGCGGAAATCAGTTATAGTGGACAGAGAGGAAGGAATCCGATTAAAGGTAACCATTATGTTACTGCATGATTCTATTAATACTCCAACTCATAGATTTAATAAATTAATGTGTAACCCAACTCTATTTATTGTCTAGAAGTTAGCGTTGCTATATATACTGCTGGTGTTGCAAAACTTTTGTGCGTGCCTGTACGTCTAACACGTGGCGAGTTGAGTCAGCTCCGCCTTGTTGTATACAGCAGGATTGAACTAGGCTTAGACATGGTATAGTCGTCATATTGTTAAAAAGAGTTTTAAAAAAAAACTGCTATTTCTGGTGCCATTAATGGTTCTGACGACATGTTGTGGAATAGTGAAAATGAAGATGTGTTATCTAGCCAGATATAAATGAAAAAAGTGATGATAGTGACGGAAGTGAGACCGCAGAATACTCAGAGAAAAGAAACAATGAAACAATACATTGTAGGCCCAATGAAACCGTGGTATGTATCCAGTTCATTCGCAAATTACTGTATAACTACATACGAGTAACTTTTACATAATACTACATGGTTTCCCTTACTTTCTGAATTCCTAGAAGCACCACTCGCATAATTCCCTCCCCAGTGTTTTCAAGCAAATTATTTGAGAAAACAAGGGGGGGGGGGGGGGGGAATTACTCGATAAAATACAGTATATGCACCAAGCTTTGAAGCCCACTTCTTTGTGCAGGTTCAGCAGTACATCTTTCTGAAAGTCGTCTAGATTCGAAATCCGTTTTTCTGTCTTATGGTGTTTTCCGGGGGATATAAACAAGGACCGCCCGGATTCAGAAGTGGTTATTTTACCTTGTTGCACTACGCGTGACAATGAATGTTCACTTACATTGTATGCTTTAGCTGTTAGCGCCCGGCTCTGTTTAAAGACAATGTTCGCACGCACTTCTACTGAGAACAATTCTTTTAAAAAAGTGTAAACATCTGTTAAAACTTCACTTTGACACAATGTATCTTTTACAGCTGTCTCACACCTACTGATACACTGACTGACTCAAAAACTGCCCAAAACAAAAAAGGGGGGAGCTACTTTTTCAGGAAAAAATAACATTTTCTTGTACAGCTCACTGGTATTAATAAAGTTTGGATTCTTAGAGCTATAATTGGGGACTTTGTAAATTATAAAATAAGCAAGAAATTGCAATGCTTATAGGTTGGTTCATAATTACTGGAAACAAAAATCAGAACAAGCACAACAAGTTTAAAATACATGTTTCACAACTCAACTTTATCGTCGTCTTTATTTGATTATCTTCCCCTTATCTAGGACTTACAAGCCGGTGCTTAGGGTCAAATGCCTGTTGGGGAGCACAGGAACCTATGTACCGGAGACAGTGAAGTGGTCAGTATGAGAGTGAGGAAGTGATTACCCTCCCCTTATGTAGGACTTACAAGTCAGTGCCTAGGGTCAGACGTCTGTCAGGGAACACAGGAACCTATGTACCAGACAGAGTGAAGTGGTCAGTATGAGAGTGAGGAAGTGATTACCCTCCGCTTATGTAGGACTTCCTGGGTGTCACAAAGGGGGCAAGAGGGTGCCGTGGCCCCCCCGGAAGTTAATGAATTTAATGTGCTGTCTATTAAGCTATTATTTATTTTTTATGTAAAGGGCAATTTTTATTTAGCACAAGTTAATACAGTTATCCGCAACAAATACTATAACTTTTGACAATAAAATGATGAATTAATATTACCTGATTGCAAACTTCCAACATGTGCCCCCCCACCCCACCCCCGGAAAAAAAGTCTGCCTATGTTCATGTAGGACTTACAAGCCAGTGCCTAGGGTCAGACGCCTGTCGGGGAGCACAGGAACCTATGTACCAGACAGAGTGAAGACCTGGAAATGGGTGGTCAGCAAAGCACCTAGTATGAGAGTGAGGAAGAGGATGATGTGAAATGCAAACGAAATGGATTATTGGAAAGGTGATGATGGAGCATTTGGTGGAATGAGTGGCGGTGGAAACCTGCCCAGATGCCACTTCGCCCACCACAAATACCAAATGTAGGTCCCTGGGATCAAACCCAGGCTGTCTAGGTTCTAGGCAAATGGTCTAACCGCTTGGCCATGGCGCCACCTCCACTTCAACTTCATAATGGAAAGCTTTATCAGGGCTCAGGAATGGGAACACTTGGTTAAGTTTAAACTTTTTCAGTCCTGTGAGTGGGAATGGTATATTACGAGGGCAGTCCAGAAAGTAACCTCCATTTGAAAATAAAAATTAAACCAGTTAAGATATAAAAAAATGTATTATTATATTTGAAAACTAATATCTTTGACCAGTGTTATTGCAAAAGTGATGGAAAGAATGGTGGCATCTAGACTTAACTGGTTCCTAGAATATTACAACTTAATTAATAGTTCACAGACCGGCTTCAGACAGAATCATAGTACAAGTGAAAATGTACTCCTACTAAGCCAAGACATCAAGGAAGCTTTCAATAGAAAGGAGGATACCTTAGCAGTATTCATTGATTTTAAATCAGCATATGACTCAAGTCTGGAGAAACAAATTAATTGAGAAGTTGCAATCAATAGGTGTGAAAAGTAACATGCTTAAATGGATAACTCAGTTTATTTCACAAAGATTTTGTGTCACAAAATATAATACATACATTTCCAAATTTAAACAAACACACTGAGGACTTCCACAAGGTGCTGTTCTGAGCACAACACTCTTTAACATATATATATAAATGACCTTCCATGAATAATAAAAACTTTAGAAACCAAAATTGCTTTATTTGCTGACGATGTAGTCATTTAGACTTCAGGCTCTCCAAAAAAACCTGAATTAATTAAAGACAGAATAGAAACAGCCCTAAACAAAGTACATGAATGGAGCTCCAAAAACCTCATGACTATCAATGTGGAAAAAACAAATTATGAATTATTTACACTAAAATACAAACCAGTTAATATTAACATAAATTATAATAGTGAACCACTCAAAGCAGTTGATGATGCCAAATACTTAGGCATCACTTTCGACAGAAAGCTAACTTGGAAAAAACATATAACAAACATCTCAGAAAAGGTTGAAAAGAAACTGCAAATCCTGAAAAGGTTAGCTGGTGCTAAATGGGGCTGCTCAAGGACAGTCCTTAACACAACATACAAAATGTATGTTAAACCAAACCTCTTGTATTGTTCTGAAGCTTTAATAACAGCAGCAAATGGTAACATCAATAAACTTGAACAAATACAAAATCAGGCTCTTCGCCTAATCACTGGAGCTGTTAAATCCACACCTATTAATGCCATGCTTGCCTTAACATGGACCCCATCAATAACAACAAAAATAGAAGAACAAGCATTGCTCCAACACGAGAAAATGTTACAACTGCCAAACTCTAAATGGACAGAAGAGAACCTCCCCCTTTCAATCCTTAAAACTCATAGTAGTTTCCTAGAAAAGGTAACACAGATTAAATCCAAATTCAACATTCCTAACACTAGAGAAAATCTACTTATAAGAGAAAATCCATTGGAATTATTGCAACCTACCTTCAGTTTGGAATTAATAAAGGAAATAAGCAAATCAGACACACCAAAAGAAATACAAAAACTTCTAGCACTGGAAACAATCAATACTAGATATCCCACAGAAGATGGATATACTGATGGATCCTCCATGGAAAACCTTACTGGAGCTGGAGTTACGTGTTCACATTTTTCCTTTTATCATTCTGTTGGCAGAGACACAACAAATTATGATGGAGAAATAGAGGCTATACACATTGCTCTCCGACAATTATTAAATCTTCCCTTAAATAAATTTAACAAGGCAGTAATTCTTTCAGATTATAAAGCTGCAATTCAGGGAATATGTTCAAATACTACAAAGAAGTCAACAAAAATTAGAGAATGCTACAAAATGTTAACACAACTCCAAAAAGTTAATAAGACTGTTCATCTCCAATGGATTCCAGCACACTGTGGAGTCATGGGGAACGAAGCTGCAGACTCACTTGCAAAGAAAGGTACAACAATAAAACAAAAGTCTAAATTCAATTTCTCATATTCCTCAATAAAACGTTGATCATTAAAAAATTTTCTCATTCATACCTACAAGAAATAGAAACAAATGCCAAAGATAAAAAATGGATTACACTACTTTCCAACCCAGATATAATCCCCCAGAGACCAAGGAAAACAGCGGTTGCAGCCTTCCGACTATTGACAAATCACGACTGCTTAGCAAGTCATCTCTACAGAATAGGTATTTCAGCCTCACCAATATGTGTCCTGTATAACGATCCAGCAGAAATGAACAAAGACCACTTGAAGACCTGTGAAGCATTAAGATCAGAAGAAACTACAGTTCAAAAGTATTGGAAAGCATGAATGCTAATGGCTTCATTGCCAGATGCAAGGCACTAGACAACAACATATTTGGAAACTATAACATTTTTTCTATTTTACCACATATTCATCAAACAAGTTCAAGCATTTGTCATACCTTTTAACAGTCTTTGAACTACCTTCTGCATAAAACTCTGCCACCTGTGAACGTAGCCAACCCGTCATGGCATGATGAAGCTCTTTGTCATTGACGAAGTGTGGAGATCCAAGTCACTTTTTCATGTATGGAAACAGATGAAAATCACTGGGAGCTAAGTCTGGGCTGTAGGGGGGATGGCCAAAAATGTCCTATTGGAAACCAGCTAAAAGTTAATTTGTTCTTCGAGCTGTGTGTGGGCGAGCGTTGTCATGCAGAAGCACACCACCAGATGTCAGAAGACCACGACACTTGTTTTGAATTGCCCTTCTTAGTCTTTTCAACGTTTCACAATAAGCTTCAGAATTGACAGTCGTGCCACATTCCATAAATTTGAGTAAGATACTCTTGACATCCCAAAAAACCGCAGCAATGACTTTCCTCACAGACAAGGTTTGGCGGGCTTTCTTTGGCTTGCTTGGAGAAGCGGATGTCCCCATTGCATTGACTGCCAGTTTGTCTCAACATTCACATAGGCCACCCATGTCTTATTGCCAGTAACAATTCTGTTCAAAAAAGCTTCTCCTTCAGTGGCATCTGCTTTGTTCACCAGGTCGTGATTGACAAGAGTAGGCCTACCACTTCTGCTTTCTTCATGAAGGGTTGTTCTTCCATTTTTAAAAAATCGTGCCCATTGACGGACAACACCATCACTCATAATGTTAGGACCATATACTAACACAAAATTTACGATGAATTTCAGCTGCTGAGTGATATTTTGCCAAAAGAAATCTTATAACACCGTGCACCTCACACTTGGCAGGATTTTCTATTTTAGCGCTCATGTTTTGAGGTTATATCTTTCTAACGCGCTACAGTATGATGCTCTCCCTTAGACAGTTAAAAGCGCACTGATCACTGCACACACTGCTGTGTAGATGACAGCACTACCACTACCACTTCCTGCGCTATGCACAAACAGCAGTTATTTTCTGGACTGCCCTGGTACATTCATACTCTGCAAATTACTCCACTGTAGAAATTATTCACAGTGGCCATGATATAAAACAACCCTTAGAGCTTTCTCTAATTGCAATTTGGAAGAAATTCTAGCAAATCTGCATCCTGACTCCCTCAGACTGAGCATTGCAGAATGTTTGCTATTGAAAAGAAATAAGAGAAATTGGAACTGTTAATAGTTCTGTCTTCAGGAAATATTTACTCTATTGGACTTTGATGTTGCCTAAACTGCACTACGTTGCACTGGAAGCAGGTGAAAAAAAATCTATCTTGCATTCACATGAGCTTTTCCACTCACGGCCCAAATGACCTCATTGTCGATGGGCCCTTAACCTCTTGAGTGATGGCCATTTAAAACGTCCGCTTGCCGAGAACTGCTCCCCAATATCCAGCACAGGCCATTTAAATTGTTAAATGCACTAAAAGTGCTTTGTATATACACAGCTGTATTTTGTGTAAATATTAAATTATTTTAATGAAACACAAACTGATATAAAACTCGTTATATGCAGTATACATGTACGTCATCAGCAAAGTTGAGTTGCATTTACAAAATGTTGAAATGGCACTATTTAGTTTCACTGTGGTAAAAAGTTAACTTTGCTCTGTCGAACGCATCTAATATAAGTTCTCTGAAAGAAACAGTAGTCGACCCATTGTATGTGTGGCTTATGCATCAGCAAAACAAGGCATAATGTGACATAAAGCACTAGTGTATGCGTGGTCTCTTGAGTCATCAGAGTAAAGCATGTTTGCAACTTTTGCTTACGCGTGTTTCTTAACTTAGTAGACTCTGTTTCTTTCTTTGTTGAAATACATACATATACTTTCCTGCTTGTAGCTGAAGGGAGAAGTGGTATTAAAAAGTATTTTTGCACCAACTGGATATACCCATATACAATTGTTTGGTAATTTGGAGAGCTCTAAACCCACATAGGACAATGACCTACCTGGACTTCCGACTATCAATAGCTCACAGCCTAATTGAACAATACCACGTTGGGGGTAGAAAATCCAGAACCTCTGCACCCCTCAGACTTCAAGGAAAACATTATCCTAAAAGGATACCACCAACAGCAAAGAAGTCCCGCCCATCTTGAAAGTGTTTCGAGTGCCGCAAGAAGGGAATTTGCAAATGTGGAGATGTACCCTTGTATGTTTATCCCTGTTTTGAGGCATATCACTGCACAAGGAACATATAAAGGTAAGCCAGTAAAGTATATAGACTTTACTTAAATGTTTCATTAAGGGAAAATTAAAATAAGTTGAGTTAGATAAGGGATAAATAAGGGTTAAGTACACAAATGCACAGGATGTGTATACATGCCCATATCACTCATCCGTCATTTTAAATGGACGTGATTTCACATCCATATCGCTGAAGAGGTTAAACCCAACACACTCACTCACTCTCTACTCACTATTATTTATGTTTATATAGCTTCTACAAAGTATAATTATGCAGCTTATTTTTCTATCTGCTTCATACATTACAAAGTACTGAACAACTGAAACCAATATTAATATCTTGGAAATGGCTGAGGCTATAAAAGAGTTACACTTATGTTTTTGTCTATGTAATGTTTACTATTTATATAAAATTCTGTCCAAATGAACTTCACAGGTTATTCAAGATATACATTTAATTTGTCATGAAAACACATGAACGAAATGCAAGCATATCATTCATCAGTTACACATAACTGACACTTCATAATGCAATATCTATGTACTTTGCTATTAATATCATTGATACACACTCTTGCTGTTGTGCTGGCATCAAGAGTGGTCAGCTCTGTGCGGTAATAAGCTTAGAGAAGTGAAAGAACTTCCGAACAAACTGGGTAACTTTCTCTTGCACATCTTGTTGCAAGGAAATGACTTTGGCTTGGTTACAGATTGGCCACTGCAATTTTTCGCATGGTTACGTTTTTTAGGACTTTATATATCCAAATTGTTTACCTTTTGAATACCTTTTTATAATTTTGTTTTTTATTCTGACTTTTGCCTCTGTTTGGTATATCTTGGGGTAATTACTCTTAGTACTGTTTTAATTTTAAACTGTAATTTATCCCTGGCTTTTGCCATGATTTGTTCTATAAGGGTGCTGATGACCCAGTAGTTGAGCACCCTTAAGTATATATGTATAAAAAAGAGATACACATTCGTGCTTGTTTGTTTTTACAATGCTCGCTATACAGTCAATTGACCTTCAGGGGTAACCCCATTTCACCAAGTAATGAATGCACCCATTTCAGAGGTGCAGGCATCCAGAGGGCAGAGTGCATTACATGAGATAACACAGAGATGATGAGGGTGGCAGTGGAATGAGAGGACCTACAGCTTTTACTGTGAGCTTTGAATCATGTTGGGCCTTGGGGATACTTCACATGAGCTAGTGAAGATTTGGATAGGGCACACTTAAAATCGTCACCCCAGAGCAAGGAACTGAACCATGAACCCTCTGGCGCTCATACTCCTGTTATTGTTCCCAGTATATTGTGAACCAAAATGTAGCATATTCAAGATGCTCTCGGGCTTCGAGCCAGATGTAGTGATGAAAAGACATCGACGTTTTGGGAGTGTACATCTCTCCCATCTTCAGGATGAATGACTAGCAAGAGTGAAGGGACCAGTATATGTACTGTCAGCCAGTACGTACCGAGTAGAAAACTCCCAGTCTAGTGTGGAGGTGGTTCACCGCTCCGTTGGAATCTGTGTTTTCTGAGTGGGTCGATTTTCAATTTTAAGGCTGGTTTCCAGGATGGACTAAACTGCAATCCAGCGTCCCGGTTCAGTGTACTCTTCTCGGAGGAGATGGACAGAGCCGCCTTAACCCTCCGTTCCCATAAACCGCTACATTTTGCCACAATGGTCGTTTCTTTGAAGTTAACTCTGTGGTCTTTTTCAAAGCAGTGCTCCGCCAGCCCTGACTTGTCAGGCTGCATTAATCGTACGGACCATTCGTGCTCCTTGACTCTGGTGGAAATGGTCCCGCCGGTTTTCCCTATGTATGGCGTCCCGCATTCATATGGGATACGATATACCCCTGGTACATTATGGTGCAGTTTGTCCTTTACTGGCTTCACTAGGTGTTGGATCTTCAAATGCGGCTTGTGGATGGTTCTGATGTTGTTTTGCGAGAATTCTACTGATTCTGCCGGAAAGATTGCCAGTGTATGGGATGCAGGCAGTGGCGGTCGACTGGTCTGGTGTTTGCTGAGTTTGTGGTTTTCCTCTCTTGGCCTTGGAGATTGAGGCTTCAATATCCTCTACGGAGTAGCCGTTTTGGCGGAATGTGTGCCTCAGGTGCTGCAGCTCTTGTTTTAGGTGGCTGGGATCGGAGACCGACAGAGCTCTGTGGGACAGAGTGTTGAGAACTCTGACCCATTGTGACTTATGATGGAAACTGCGAGCATTCAAATAGAGGTCAGTATGTGTTGGTTTGCGGTACACTGCATGCCCCATGCAGTGCACAAAATGCTACATTTCAAAATGTAGCATTTTGTTTTGCTTTCCATTGTTCTTGGGCTATTGTAAGCTAGCCTTATTTCTATCTTTACAAAAACAGCAGGTTTATCAGAACAATTTCAGTACAATTATATAATTGTACAAATAAGTGCTTAAAGAAATGTTTCTCAACTTTTTAACTAAGGCAGTTAGAAGTTAAGTTTTGGTGCAACTGTCTGAATACAAAACCAGCAACTTACCTTCCCACCTCCAGCAGTCTCCAGAGCCACGGCCATGGCTTTATCTCTCATCTTGAATAATTTACATACTAAGCCTTTTACTGAGGCATCGTTAAAGTTTGGCTCTGGTTTACGATACTGAAAATTTAAAGTTGGGTACCTAGAAATGTTTACACAGTTTAGTTAGCTCCAATTTTATCAACATATATTAATGAAGTATCAGATGCACCACATTCACATGACTTTCCCTCCCACTATTCTAAACTATTTGAATAAAAACCTTATTTTTCTATAAGCCTATTACTTATTCTACATGTGTTACATTATAGAGTAAGTAGGAGGATAGTATTCCACCCAGAAATTTGGTATTGAGATTTCACAGGAAGTATTTTGAGGTCTTATAAAACCAAAGAGTAGATACGCTGACCCATATCACATCTATCTTGAACTTCTCCTTGGCTTTGGCTGCAGCCGGAGGATGCAGTGGTCAGGCGATAAAAATACCCTCTTTAGAGGGGAGACACTACAGGAATTATTAGTATTATTGGTATTATTATTATTATTATTATTATTATTATTATTATTATTATTATTATTATTATTATTATTATTATTATTATTATTATTATTATTATTATCATCATCATTATCATCAATTATTATCAATTATTATTATCATCATCATCTCTACACATGCCTGTGTTTAATGTGTCCTGCCGGAAGTTTCATTATTGTATGTCTGTTGATTATTGTTCAGTGTTGTATTGAATAGAATATTGTTTTGCACAGTTTGTGAATTTCGAGATGGCACAGTTAGAGCAGCAATGCATCTGCATTAAACTTTGTGCGACTCTCAAGAAAACCTTGACAGAGACATACCAAATGAGTGAGCGAGTGAGTGAGTAGCGTTTAAGAGCCCGTCGACAGCTAGGTCATTAGAGCTCCAAGTCAAAAAGATAAAAACAGTAAAACTCACAACCACTTAACACTCATAATTAAATATTTAAAACAGATAAAATCTAAAATAGATGAAATGTAACACTTGTCTAAAATGGTAAGCTAAAAACAGTTAAAACAGGTAAATTAATCTAAAAAGCTACGCTAAAAACACTTCAAAAGTGCAAATTGATCTAAATTGAGCTAAAATGTAAAAGGTAAAAAATAAAACCTTGAAATAAAATACATGTTAAACCTACTTACCAAAGCCAATACTGCTGACGAACCACAGCACTGTATTAACAGCTACCGGGTCATCACCTAAGATTGACTTCAAAGTAGAACCCAGGCCAAACAGCTGCCGCTCACGATTGTAACGCGGACAATCAATGGACCACAGAGAGCTGAACGCCAAAGGTGGAACATTCAGGTGCCAGCTCACCACGCAGATGGTGGCCATGCGTGATCCGCGTGACCTATTCTCAGGCGGGCTAAGATGACTTCTGCCCGCCTGGTATCCCTTGAAGATGTCATCCAAGGTTCAACGGTGTCCTTGATCGTCCGCATTTGCGTGCCAGTGACATCCAACGCTTCCCATGATTGCTGCCAGACTGATAAAATATGACGACGGAAGTACCATTGTACATCCGTGTAAGGAAGACTGTGTGTTAAAATCTCCGGCAAATGGCAGGCAGACTTAGCAGTCTCATCCGCCGCTTCATTGCCGGGAATACCTATATGGCCTGGGGTCCAGGTAAAAACGATCTGGTATCCGCGTGAGAGTAACTGCGAAACAAATTTCTGAATTTTCATAATTAGTGCTGACGTGCCGACAAACTGTTGCAATGCCTGAGGCGAGCTCAGAGAGTCGCAGCAGACGCGAAATAAAATATTACAAACAGCTCGGCGGTAAAGACGGAACTCAAGTCTGGAAGACGGTACTTGCGAGCCTCACTTTTATGCACAAAACTAAACCCTGTAGCACCATCCACATGGGAGCCATAGGTAAATACCGGTGTAATTCCAGTAACGTCCCAGGACCTCGGTGAAAAGTTGACTATACACCGATGGAGGGATAGCATACGTCGAAAGCCCCAGGTCGAACTGGACAGGCTGTAATTGTGAAGGACAGCGGCCATATAAATATCGTTCGACAGCAGGCATGCAGATCGCGTGTGCACTAAGCAGCTCGCGAAACCGAATACCGCTTGGGCGAGAGATCGTGCTATTCCTGCAATAATGGTGAGCGAGTTCCGGGCGCATTACAGGGTAAGAAGACGGGTGACCGGGCTGGCCTGCGGGCTACGTAAGAACACAATAATAACGAGCGCCGAATAGAAGGTGGAGGTTCGCCAGAGTCAGCATACAAACACTCGATATGACTAGTGCGGAAAGCTCCAGTAGCTACCAGCATTATGTACAGTATTTTAAAAACGAAGTTTAGAGGCGGACGCTGCGCCATAAATAAAACTGCCGTAATCTAGTTTGAACCTGACCAATGAACGATACAGCCTCAACATGACAGTGCGATCGCCACCCCAAGATACTCCAGATAAAACCCGGAGCACTCGAAGCGAACGATCGCAGGAGGCGATGTGCGAAACAAACGGCAGAGGTGTGTCACGCAAACGGAGATCTGGAGGAGGATGTACACCACGAAGTCGATGAAAGTGGAAACATTGTTTTCGTAGGGAAGAACTTAAAGCCGGTGCAAAGGGCCCAATCGGCGATTGATGATATGGTCAACTGCAGTTGACGTTCTTTATGCTCAAGACTATAAGATCGATAATAGATCGCAAAATCGTCAACATACAGCGACGTCGGTATTCCTCTACGAACATTAGCAATGCCGTTAATGGCAACGGCGAAAAGCGTTACACTAAGAATCGACCCCTGGGGCACACCATTTTCCTGGATCCTCTCTTGTGAGAATGTATTGCCAATGCGGACACGAAAGCGGCGCAGGGCTAACAAATTAAAAAGAAAGATTGCTAAAAGACCTCGCAAACCATACCCGTGAAGACTACTGAGAATACCATGGCGCCATGTGGTATCGCAGGCTTTCTCCAGACCGAAGAAGACACCCACGACATGCTGCTTCAGAAGAAAGGCATTTTGGATGTAGGCTTCCATACATGTCAGATTGTCGACACTGGAGCGATGCGACGAGAACTGCACTGAACATTGCTCAGCAGGTTATTCGTCTCTAGCCACCACATTAAGCGGTCTTGCAGATAACACTCGTCAGGCCATATAGGGCGGTAGCTAGAGGGAAGTGTCCGGTCTTTTCCGGGTCGAGGGATAGAGATGACTATACCCTCTCGCCAGGAAGACGGAAAAACCTGCTGATGCCAGATGCGGTCATGCTCAACAGGAAGGATAGAGCCGCAGGTGGTAGATGAAGCAGCATTTGGTGGTGGATGTCATCAGGACCAGGAAAAGAGTCGGGAGCGAGAGACAAAGAATGCGCCAGTTCCGCTTCAGTAAAAGGTGCATTGTAGGGTTCACTACAATCACTGTTAAAATTTAGGCTTATCCGCTCCGCAGAGTCATTAATCAGTAGAAAGGCTCTATCGTAGCTTTGAGTTTGGCTAGTAGTGGCGAAAGAAACGGCAAGGGCGTCGGCGATATCCTGCTTGCTGAGGTAGATGAGAACCTGTACGGCAAGACCGGGGATGATCGACCGGCGACATTTGCCGTACATACGCCGGACGGCAGTCCACATCTTCTGGGCCGAACTGCGACGTGAAAGGGAAGAAGGGAAGACACGTAAGATTCCCAGGATGTGCGTTTTGTATTGCACAATACAAAGCGAGCCCTTGCACGAGAATGTTTAAAAGCAATAAAATTCGCCTCTGTAGGTACACCCTCGGAAAACACGCAGAGCACGCGTACGTGCTTTAATAGCCAAACGGCATTCCTCGGACCACCAAGGCACAGGAACGTGTGGTGTAGATGAACCTCGAGGAATGCTGGAATCTGCTGCGAGAAGGATAGAGCAAGTAAAATATTCCACCATGTCGTCAATGGTGGTAAAAACATTGTTGGTCAAAGGAATGAGGGAACGGAATTTCCCCCAGTCCGCCTTGGAAATAATCCAGTGAGGATATCGTGTTGGCTCAGAATGGTTGCCGGATATGTGAATGCTAATGGGGTGATAATCACTGCCACATAAGTCGGACAGTACCGACCAATCAAGTATATGTACTGGTGACGGGCTGCTGAAAGAAACGTCAAGCGCGGAGTGTGTACCATAGGCAGACGATAAGAAAGTAGGCACGCCAGTGTTTAATAGGACTAAGCCGGACATATCGCAAAGGTCTGCTACAAGGCACCCATGAGCATCGTCAGCGCCGGAGCCCCAGTGAGAGAGCTTGGCATTCAGAACGCCGAGAAAGATGAGTGGTGGCGCAATCTGTGCCAAGAGAGCCCGAAGTTCCTTCTCGTGTACGACACTGACCGATGGCAGATATAGATTGCAAACGGAGAAACAGAGGCCCTGCAGCTGTACACGCACAGCTACAGCTTGCAGCGGCGTGTTAAGGGGTATACTGGTGGCAGAGATGTTATGTGTTACCAGTATAGCAACACCACCGCATGCTCTATCAGTGGCAGAGTCGTGGCGGAATGATGAAAAACCACGAAGATGGAGAGGTTGATTAGTCTGTAAGAGGGTTTCCTGTAGGCAGACGATTGATGGAGAACGTTGAAAAACTAAGTGTTGTATGTCCGGAGCACGTGCGCGGTACCCATTAGTCTGAAGATCCCCGGCGGCTCGTTGAGCGGGAGCGGGATTTCTTTGGCGAGGAACGACTATTCGCCCGGTGTTTATGGCGCGAACGATTGACGTGGACACGCAAAATAGTAGAGCCACTGATCGAGGAAGGCTGGTACGCTTGTGTCTGCGCGGCGGAAGATGTAGTTGCTGGTGCAAGAGCATCACGGGACGGTGGAGAGATGCTCGTTGGTAGATCTGTTTGTGTGGCAGCACCTGCGACCGTAACATGTTGCGCGGCCACAGTGTGGGCAGGAGTGCGGAGAACTGCTGACGCGAAACCTAGGGTGGTCGCAGGTTTCAGCTGCTACGAGTAGAAGCGGCGACGCGCCTTTAAAAATGTGAGCCGCTCTTTCACACGCAACTCCTGTATTGCCTTCTCGTCCACAAACGTGGAACAGACGCGAGCTGGATGGATCTCGCCACAGTTCACACACAGGATTCCTTGTACGTGCCGTGTCCTCGTGGGTGGGAAAACCACAACATTCACAAATGGCGGGATTATTGCAGGAGGTCTTAGTATGGCCGAACCATTGGCATCTAAAGCAGCGCATGGGATTCAGCACATACTGGCGTACGGCGGCATGTTCATAGCCACAAAAGCTAAACTCGGGCAACTGAGTGCCTCAAAAACACCGTACACAGAGCTTGCTCCTTGCCATCCGTAGGCTTGACAGTAACGCTGGTCAGGGAGGTAGCTGACAATCTTCGCGTTTGATGTAGAATGGATATCTTTAATCGTCTTCTCTTCACATGCCAATGTTAGAACTAAAAATGAGTCAAATAAAGGGGTTTTGCGTGGATGCATTATGAATTGGACCCCCATCCGGAACCGTCGGCGTCAGCCTGCCATCCGGGGGTCAACGAAAAGAAAGACACCAAAATCTCCACGGTCTGTGCCGCCATGGAGACCCCTCCATGACTAACCTCAAGGAGTACTTCAGAGGAGCTACCATCCGATCTCCATTACTTGTCCGCGTGGGTAAACCGTTCACCACGCGACTCCTCGGCTTTATGCCCCCACCACAGGAATAACCACCTGTGGCTCCCCGCTTTAGGCCACGCTGCCTCAATGGAGTCAGCGTGGATTCAGGGGACTTCGGGTTGATTACACCGGAGTTCCGTCAGCGGTAACACGTCCGGCCGGTGATACTAACCCGAGGGTACGCGGCCGTCGGGAAATTCACACCGGCCGTGCCCTCAAGGAGCTACGTGGGTGTACATGACGTGTGGACGGGATCCGCACCTAAGGCTACACATAGGGGCAGTGTGAAGGGTCCGCCTAACCTTCGCGCCTGAGACCTCTGAAGAGCACACAAGTCGGGGGCACGCTGAAAACCGTGGGACAGGACCACGGAGATAGGAAAGATTCCTGTTGGTGAGACAGAAGTTATAAAACTAAGGCCTTACTAACTAATAATCATAATAGACCTAGAAGAGAAAGAGGGTGATGGTAAGAAGCAACATGAACTGCTGTACATCGCAACAGTTAATGAACATGGAGGGCGGCCGTGCCGTAGCCAAGTGGTTAGACCATTCGCTTCTCACCAAAGTGGCCCGGGTTCGATCCCAGGCAACCGCATGTGGGATTCGTGGTGGAAGAAGCAGTGTTGGGGCGGGTTTCCTCCGGATTCTCCGGTTCCCCGCCATCTCATTCCACCGGTGCTCCATCTTCACTCCATGCATCATCAGTGTCACCGCCTGTGGTGCCGAGGTAGTAAAAGCGGGCGTTAAACACTACAAAAAAAAAAACCATGGAGGGGTGAAATGGTGGTGAACGGCTCGGGGCCCTAGATGCGCAAAACCCGGACCTACCGTTGTAGGTCCCCCTGGGGGGCACACCAAATGATGTAGGAAGCCTACTGTGATGAGTGCCTGAGCTGTAATCGGTGTTATGAATGGTTCGCATTGTTTAAAAATGGCTGGACGGAAGTTAAAGATGACTCTCATTCAGGACGGCCTTCCTTTCTACCAACGACGCTCATGTCAGGAACATCAATGAAATTGTGCATGCCAATTGAAGACTGACTGTCCAAGAGATTGGAGACGAATGTACCGTTTAAGTCGGATCATGTCATGAAATCCTGAAACAGCATCTTGGAATGCATCATGTTGCGGCCAAGTTCATCCCATGGCTCACAAGAGCTTTTGGATCACGCAAATGAGAACATGTTACTTAAGAGAATCATAACTGGTGATGAGACATGGGTCTACGGTTATAATGTTGAGACCAAGGTTCAATCTTCACAATCGGTAGGGAAAGGTTCTCCAAGACCAAAGAAGCTCGTCAAATGTCAAAAGTCATGCTGATAGTTTACTTTGACTTTGGAAGATTAGTGCATCATATTAATCAATGGTACTATCGGGACGTGTTGAGACACCTGCAAGAAAATGTGCAGAAATGGCCTGAAATGTGGCGAGAAAATCATTGCACTGTCTCATCCTCCATACCCTCCAGACCTGGCCCCTGTAAACTTTTTTTTGTTTTGTTTCTAAAGCTGAAAACCCTACTGAGAGGACGAAGGATTTATGATAGATGAGATAAAAGAACATTTGTAGATGGCACTTCGCACGATCCAAAAAGAGGTGTTCCAAGACTGCTTTCAGAAGTGGAAACGGCATTGGGAGTAATGTATCAACTGTGGAGGAGAGTATTTCTAAGGAGATCATATATAATAAGCAAAAGATAAGTGTAGAAAAATGTTGTGGACAAAGTTCTGGAATTTTCTGAACAGACCTTGTAGTATGGTATGGTATGTAATGTACATAGATGTCTGTGATTGAACATAACTCTCAAACGAAAAGTCAATTAAATACCAAACAGCATCTTTCAAGGATGCACCTTGAAGATTTCAAGAAAACTCCCCTACCCCAGACTATCCTTCATATAAAAAAATTTTGATTTTGACAAAAATGTCTTTAACATTAAGGAAAAATTGAAGCTATTAACAGTGAAGCAACAAGATTCTAAAGTAAGAACAAATTAGAATGTTTTTAACAATTTTGATTGCCATATGTTTGATACATTTTCATGAGAAATGAAATACAGTAGAAGCTCGAAATAGCATGGTCCCAAATAAAGTGGATTTGGGAAAGTGTCTCCCGAAAATCTATATTACTTTTTATTTATTTATTTTTGAAAGTTGAGTTTAAAATTTTCTTCAAAGAGCTGTATTGGAATACACTTTTCGCTACCACTATCGTGGACCTTGGCCACTGCATAGCTAAGAATTTCCCTAAGTAATGAGACACGCACACGGAAGAAGATATGCTACAGGTGTATTCCAGTCCTGCAACCTATCTTAATTTACTCAGCGTATACAATTACAATGTACCCGTTTTACACTAACCTAATTTTACATTATCTTAAAGAAATCAGTGTTTTATTTGGCAGTATAATTCAAAAGCTTTTTCTCTCCACGTATTGTTTGATTGTAGTAAGATGGAGATGAATACAGTTTGATTCATTTGCTCCTCCATAAACAGAATCATCTTGTGTATGGTATACTTCAGTAGCATTTACTTAATATATGCCATGGAAGCACCGCTTCCCTTTTAAAATTTCAGAAAACCAATAGCGCTATAGCTTTTAAAATTATTCACACCCTCTATGATTTCGTATTATATTTTTGTTTCAACTGTGACTATGTTCACTATATCTTGGGTGACATAATCCCTTTTCTTTCACTTCGCTATTGCGTTTTGTGGGAACTCCAGTGTTTTGAAAGCCTGGTTGTGGAAGCGAGCTTCCGTGGAAGGCAATGAATGAGCATGCGAGTTCAGTTGATTATGTGCATGTGGTGGTCTTGTGTGTTAATAATTTGTTTAACATTTATATATTTTTCATGAAGAACATTAGTACAGCTATTGGTATACCAGTGTTTAACACATTATTTATTCTTTACACCAATTTTTAATAGAGAAAACTAAGTTAATGTGATGTGTGTCAGCTATGCAGTATGCTAAAGAGAAGCATATTGGGAAACAGCATATAGCTCCTCCCACATCGTCTGGTTGGTGTTCCTCTGCTCTCATTGGCCACTGGCATTGGGCTTCATGCATGTCTGGTGCTCCATATCTGAAGCCTGGTAAAGTGGGCTTCATGAAGCATGTCACAGGCTAAAAGGATTCACATTAATGAAGTCGGTGATTTGGAAACAAGTTACAGCAAACTGTATTGTGAAATAACTGACAACATTCTTGAACAGTTAACTTCAAGATTCAATAATTTTGAGTCTTAAATTTTCAGAGCTCTCACATTTTCAAAAGCATTGCAGTGTTCCATTCCCAGAAAGTGCTTTTGATTGACTTACTGCTAACTATGGAGTTTTCTTTGATGCAGTAGCTCTGCATTCCCAATTGTCTGTAGCGTTCAATACAAAGGAAAGCATTAACAAGGTTAGTAGTATCAGTGAGTTATTAAAATTCATCAAAGAAAATAAACTGGAGGTTGCCTACTCTGAGAGTGTAAAATTTTGTGAACTAGCATTAACAATACCAGCAACCACTTCTTATGTGGAGAGTTTTTCCGCTCTGAAGTTAATAAAAACATTTTTGAGAAACTCTATAGGTCTAGATAGGTTGCCTCATTTGGTAGTTTTATCAGTTGAAAAATCTTTGACCAAATAACTGTCTCAATGATCTCAGTTTACAATGATGCTATTAAAGATTTCTTCGCCAAGCAAAACAGGAGAATTAATCTGCATTTTAAATGACCGGCTAGCTTGCTATATATTTTTAAAAATCCACTGGATATGTTTTGTTATTGCTTCCCTATATCAAAATTTTTCAACTCATCCCTGGTATACTTATCATTTCACTAACATGCAGAATACTGTACTGGTATGCAATTGCATTTAAAAGCAGTGTACTTCACCATATACTACTTACTTTACAATGTACTGTAATTTATTATTGCACAAGTATTTCCCACCACCTCCGCAGGAACGTTTTTTGTCACTTTTAAGCTCACATTTTGATATACCATAGAATTGTTAGAATGCAGGGCTAAATTATGTCCCCAAACAACCGTGATATTTCGAGACTCTACTGTACCTTGAATTTTCCGGGAATAGCCTCAGAGTTCTCTTCATTCTGAATGACTTTCTTGTAGTTTTTATCCAGATGTTTTCAAATGCTGTCTCATACTGCTTGCTTACTCCACCTCAATTATGTTTTAAATTTCAAGCTGATAACTCTAATATATAATTTTTTGAGAAAAATAAAATCTTACATTAATAATGCCAATTAATCAGATGCTCTGCTTGAGGCCGAAACTGAAATTTTGAAGGAATTAAAATACTGCCATATTAAGAGGTAGAACTGGAACTTAAAAATTCAATGCCACAACTGGGATTTGAACACAGACCAGGAGAAATACGACCTGGCTTGAGAATTTAATGCCATTCTGGCAGCTTGTCACAAAAGCTCAGTGGTAGAGCAGCCACCCGGTAAGCGGAAGGTCTGTGGTTCAAATCCCAGTTGTGGAATTGAATTTTTAAGTTCCAGTTCTACCTCTTAAACTTTGCCCACACACGGCTTGTGTGTTTAAAAACACCAACAGTAAGTTTGTTGGCATAAATGAATAATAATTACTGCCATATTATTTAAATACGGTTATACAAAAGTAGTTGTTGTTAGCTAATGCTGGATTTCTGACAATGAAGTCATTAATCCTCTTGCTCTCCAATATTTTTCACTGATGGATGGGGCACTAGAAGTGGCCGGGCATATTTGAAGGTGGTCTCGATCAATTTCCTCTTGCAGATCACATAGAGGACAGAGTGGTGAAGAATATATCTCAATTCTGTTTAAATGTTTTGCCAGACAATCATGTCCTGTAATCACCTGAAGGTTGCAACTGCTGTTTTTCGAGGATACTCAGGAATTACTGTTTGAATGTTTGGTAGTTCCCATCTTTTATTCTTTGATTTTTCATAGTAATATTTTGCAATAATTTTTTTGAATTCAGAGTTGACTAATCTTTTGGCTGCATAAAATGGTAGATTAACTATAGATTTTTGGGATATTGTTTAGATAAGCTTACGCAAGCACTTGGTCAGAATTTCGGCAAAGTCCCACTCGGCAGTGTGTACGAATGGTCACGAAAGTTGATGAAGTTGCTGTGTTAATGCAGCGCTGCCAACAGCACAATGTCCCTAGGAGTTTGTTGCCAATAGTAAGTTTGAATGTTTTTGCGGGAGTCGGCAGTATGCTGCTGACCATAGAACCAACTAGTGCAACGGATCGCTTTATCAGTATATTAGATTTGGCGTCTCTGTGCTTTAATGAGGAGTCATGCATGCAGTTCCTGTACGACGAGGGCCTGCTGCGGACTCGAATGCTATGCAGGGAATGTGATGTGCCCTAGGGCAAAGCCTACAGTCCCCCATCTGTGCCATCCCAGCGCATGGGGCTCCGTAAATGGATTTTTTCTCCACTCGAAAATAAAAAATAAATAAAAAAGAACGATAATTAATTAATAAAATTAATTATTTATTTATTATAATATTTATATAATATATATTATTTATTATTTATTTATTATTTAATTATTATAAATAATATAAATATAATAATATTATACATATAAATAATATATATAATATAATATTAAATAATATAATAATAATACAATAAAATAATATAATATGTTGTTTTCTAGTGCCTTGCATCTGGCAATAAAGCCATAAGCATTAAATAAGGAAAAATTGAAGCTATTAACAGTGAAGCAACAAGATTCTAAAGTAAGAACAAATTAGAAACTAAAAACTTCACTTATTTTATTGTTTTGGTGCTAACCCTGGGGTTTCAAGCTATGTCCAGCTCATTCTCAAAGCCATATGAAGTTTTTAGTTTCTAATTTGTTCTTGCTTTAGAACCATAAGCATTATATTATAATATAATATAAAATAAATAAAAAAGAACGATAAATAATAAAAATAATATAAAGATGATATATATAATATAAATCTAATAACATTAAAAATAATAATATAAAATAAAATAAATAAACAAAAAAAGAACGATAAATAGTAAACATAATAAAAATATAATAATATTAAATATAATATATATAATATATAAATATATATAATAAATATAATAACATTAAATAATAAAATAATAATAATAAATATAAGTATAATATATAGTATTATATATAATATAAATGTAATAATCATCATCATACGCGATAGCGGTATGTCTGTGGCGGCAACGACGCGAGTGAGTGCATTTGTGTTTAATGTGTTGGCAACGAAAACTAGTGTAGTGTAAAAAGCAATGTTGGCAGATGTGAAAATCGTCTGCTAGTCATGCAGTAAAATCTAGTGTGCGATTGTGAAACTACTGTCGGCACATGTGCAGTAAGTTTGGACTTAGAATCTGGCTGGCAAGTGGAAAGTGAGCTGTTCTAAACTTGAGCCGATTTTTGTACACCGCTGGTACCCTTTTTTGCAAGAAAATCAGCTTTCTCATTACCACTCAGTCGACAGTGAGCTGATATCCATTGGAAGACTAGGTGTTTTTGAAGTGCTGTTAGATGGGTAAGGATTTTCCAACATTCTATAATTGTTTGGTTTTTTGGTGACAACTTGGAAGTAATTGCTATAATTACTGCCCTGGAATCTGAGAGACTAACTGCTTGCTGAAAATGTGAAATTCTGTACAAAAGAATTTGTAGGGCCATTGGAATTGCTTCAATTTCTCCATCAAAGTTAGTAGTTCCATAACTTACAGATTTGTAATAGGAAAAGAGGTGACATGTGACTCCAGCACCTGCTCCATCTTGGTTTGATATCAATGATCCATCAGTATAAATATGGAGCCATTCATGTTCTGGAAATCTAGTATGGATTGTCTCTAATGCCAATAATTTTAGAACACTAGTTGGAGTATCACTTTTCTTAACTTCTTCTGTCAGGTGTAAATAATAAGTGATGTCTAATGTATGTGTCGGATTGACTTTAGATATGAAGTTTTCCTTTGAATTAGGAAGGTGTACATTCTTCCTGATGTCTTGAATTTTGGAAAGAAAGCTCTCCTGAGTCTTATTGGAGAGCAAGAGGATTAATGACTTATTGTCAGAAATCCAGCATTAGCTAACAACAACAACATTCTTCTTGATGTCTTGAATTTTGGAAAGAGTCTTTAGTGTATGTGTAAAATTTCTCTTGTGCCATGTATTGAATGGGAGTCTGATCAACTTTTCGTGTTGAATAAGAGCCGCTTTTTCTATTTCATATTCAATGGGGTATTGGTTGGTTACTATTTCCATAGCTGCTATTGCTGTAGTTTTGATAGCACCTGTAATTAATCTCAGACTTTGGTTTTGAAAGATTTGAAGTTTTGTTGCGTTTGCTGTTACAAGAACTTCGCTGCAGTAAGTAAATAATGGCTTTATATATACATTGTATGTTGTGTTAAGAGTTGCTCTGGAACATCCCCACTTCATTCCTGTTAGACGTTTTAATAGTGAAAGGCACCTCTCTGCTCTTTGTATTACACTTTCTATTTGTTTGGTCCATGTAAGTTTGGTATCAAATGTAACTCCTAAATACTTTGCTTCCTTTGTTTCTGGTAATTATTGACCCTCAAAATTTAGTTTTATTTTTAGTGGTTTTTTTCTTAGTGAAAAGATTTGGTAGTTTCATTTTGTTGTATTAACAGTCATTAAATTTTCTTTGGTCCACCTTTGTAAGTAGGTTAAGGATTGTTGCATGGTTTTTTCTAGTTCTGTACTTTTGCTTTTTGGTTTTGAAGTCCACATTACTAAGTCATCAGCAAATAGTGCACACTTGATTCTTGTATTTGTTGTGGCAGATCATTAATAAATATATTAAAAAGTGTAGCACTGAGCACTGCGCCTTGTGGTAAGCCACAGTGTACTTGTTTGTATTTAGATATATTTCTTGCATATCTGGTTGCAATAAAGCGTTGTGTTAGGAAATGACATAGCCATGAAAACATTGGACCTTTTATCCCTATTTTTTTTACTTTCTTTAGTAGTTTTGTTCTGCATATAGAATCATATGCACTTTGGAAATCAATAAAAACTGATAAATTATCTTCATTTCTATTGAAGGAGTCTTTGATTTCTTGACTAAGAAATATGACTTGTTCATTTGTAGAGTGGAACTCTCTGAATCCAGCTTGACATGGGGATATTAAATTTTGTGACTCTAGAAACCAATTTAACCTGCTTGAACCATTCTTTCCATCACTTTTGCTATTATGCTAGTAAGAGCTATTGGTCTATAATGTTTTATTTCTGATGCTGTTTTGTCTTTCTTCAAGAGTGGGACAATTATTGCTTTTCGCCATTCAGCAGGTACAGTGGTTTTCCAGGATAGATTGTAGAGTTTCAGTAGTTGTTGTTTTGCTGTTTTCCCAAGGTTTTTTATGATCTCTGGATATATGTGATCTGGTCCAGGATACTTTTTGTTTTTTAAATTATTTATTGCAATGTTCAGTTCTTGCATATTAAAATTTTGAAAAAAGATATTGCACTGAGTGTTAGGATCACATTCTCTTTCTTGTTTCAAATGTTTCTTAAATTCTTTACGTTCCTTTTTATTATTTCTTGTTACTTTATGTGAATTAGCATAATATTTATTGAATGTTTCGGCTATGACTGCATCATTTACTAACATTTTATTGTTGTGTATGATAGGTGTACTGTTGTTTTCTTTCCTGTCCTTGACATTTTTTATGAACTTATGAGCTTTGTTACCATCTGTCCTATAATCCATTTTTTCTAAGAAATTATTAAAGTGATTCCTTTTAGCAGTATTAATTTCTTTTTTTAGTGAGGGACATTTCTTTTGCCATTGTTATACAAAAGTGACATATACAATTTTCACTGCTTGGTTGCCGCAGAACAAGTTTTAAACCTAAAAACAAGTTTTTCAACAATTTATCCTCAGTAGTTAAATTATTTCTCATATCTTGAGCAATTTAAAAGTGTAACAAAATTGTATGGCAGCTTTGTAAGTTCATTCTCCCTGAGTTTGTGCTGAAAATTTGAACAAGATTTATTACAGACTAAATCATGCAGAACATTTTTAATGTACAAAAGAGGAAGAAAACTCTAAGTGCAGTAAAAGCCATTAGAAGTAAATAGAGGTCATTAAACCATGTATTCTTGGTCATTTAAATGGACACGTGTGGAAGCTTTAAAGGGCTCCTAAAGCAAAAGCCATGCATATATATGAAACTAAATTTTAAAAGTAGTTTTTGAACATAAAAACTAATTTTTGAACTGTTTGGAAATTTTGGCCAAATTTCAGCTAAGGGTCCCCTTAAGATTCGTTGGTGAAACAGTTTTTGTTAATTTCAATGTAAAAACAGTTGAAAATATGTTAATGCATTCTAATGCAACTGGAGCTTAGAAGTATACATGGATAAAACAATGTCTTACTTACCTTGCTTCAAAATTGTTCACCTTCTCTCTCAGCACCCGTGTCTCAGCTATCAGTCTCCTCTTTTCTTCTTGAAGTTGCTCTAGTTGTCCTTCTTGGTAATTTATTTTTGATAACTGTCCCTAAATGACATAAAAATACAATGTATATGTTGGTGCTTCCAAAACTATTTGTACTACTATGAAAAACAAGCTTCAATGCTGAAAAATTTGTGCTCATTGGGTACCGAGGTTGTTGAGTGAACTACAGAAGGCTGTGTACTCAACAATGCCTATGTCTGTCCTTTAATACCCTGCCCTGTATTCCAGAACTGTCAGCATGTGAATAACATGTTCTGCCACTCAATGAAGCATTTAAAGGGAGGTGTTCCATGATTTTAATTTTTATTAATGTCTTTCAATGCAGTGTCATATTGGACAGTGAATGAATGAAATGGGTGAAATGATGCTCATATGAGCCCAAGGTCTATGGAGCTTTAAGTTACCTGACATTTGTCTTCTCAGGATAAGGGAAAGCCTCGGGAAAAACCTTATCCGGATAACTCACCCTAAGCGAGATTCAAACTCATGACCTCTTGGACATGAGGCAGACCGCTACAGAGGCGGGCATCAAATGGAGAAGAATGTGTACAACTGTTGTTGATACGTCCTTGACAGACACACTACCACCATGCTACGGTAGGGGCCAGCAAATGGAGAAGTATGTGTACAACTGCTGTTGATACGTCCTTGTCGAAACTGCAACTAAAGACACTTCCATTCACTGGCAAAAGGCACAAACAAAGTCGAAAAGTATGTAAAAAGAGCGAGATATGCACTATTTTGCAAAATAGTGGTTCAATGGAGATTTACAGATGAAGAAGGTCTGCTTGTATTTGAACAAACCTCATAAGTTAGGGAAAAAAAAAACCAAGAGTCGACACATTAACCACCATTTATGTTAAAATATTCAATACATGTTCCTGGGATACATATTGTTGTCTGCACAAAGGCCACTACCTGTGCCAACTATACATATTCTGGGTGTCCCAAAAAATCACTGACAATGCTTAGTATGTTGTGTAGGATACCAAACTGACCAGTTTTCAAACAGGAACCCCCCCGGAAATGCACAGTTTGGATACTGGAGAGTGTTAAGTTCCAGAATGAACGGTTGTGACAATTTGTTAACATTCGTTTTGGTATGTTAATATGGAAGGTATTCAACCCTTTAGCCATCTGTGTACTGGGATGAATGACCTGAGCATAGAATCCTTTGTGCATATCCTACTGCGTTACTTGTGTAGTTTCCAGTACAGTAACATTTTTAACAGCAATGTAACACATACCAGTACATAGATGAAATGGCTGACAAGTTCCAGCACATTTGAGGTAAATGTGCGGAATCACCTCAACATTGCATATTCAAATTGATGGATTGGTAGAGGTGGATCAATTCCATGGCCAGCACAGCTGCCAGATCTGACACCTCTTGAATTTTCCATGGAGTTGTATGGCACTCCTGTAATGTCAACGGAGGACCTTATGGCTTCAGTTTGGGAGCGATTGAAAATCTTCAAAGACAGCCACATGTACTGGGTCATATGCATGAGGCTCAGCACCACCGATATAGGTTCTGCAATGATGTGAGAAGTACATAGTTTGAAGCCCGTTTGTAATGTAAACAGCTCGACATTGGGTTTATTGACAAAATGTGAATGTACACCCATCTCACACTTCGATGCACTACAGTGTCCAAACCGTACATTTCCGGACAGGGCTTCCATTTGAAAACCCATCAGTTTGCCCCATCCCGCACAACATACTAAGCGTTGTCTGTGTTTTTTGGGACACCTGTATATCAGGGAAAATCAGCTAGGACTATCAGCATAAACACCATATTGTTTAGAACAGATTCTTTTCTTTTTCTTTTTTAATAGAAAATACTCACTTAAAAATCCACAAGTCATCTTGCATATGCAATACACAGTGAAGCTTGTTCAAGACAGAAATGACACAACCCTAAATGTTTTTCCTATGTATAGTTTCAAAAGATTGAAAACAAAACATTGACCATAATATAAAATTGTTAAAATCACTTACTTCAATAGAATTCAACATTTGGGAAAAAATATAAATAATTAAAAACAGTAATAAAGTAATAAATTTTGAAAGTCAGCACTGAAGGAAAAATCGACTGAACTCAAACATCAAAGATGCTGTCGCACCCAATAAAAAGTCTGGCATTTACCAAATTGAATGCAGTGACTGTAATGAAGTGTATATAGGAAAAACCAAAAGAAATTTAGAAACAAGATCCAAGGAACACTTTAGAAATGTAAAAAACAAACAGTTGGAGGAATCAGCAGTTGCCACTCACTTTTGGACAGAAAACCACAACATAAAGCCAGAACTGAAACTCCTCAAACATGCAACAGGAAAACAAGAGCTGTCCACGTGGGAACAAATCGTCATTTTTAAAATTAGAAGCAGAGTATTCAATTTCAACATCCCCGAGAAAGATATCTTCTGCAAGTTCCTTGAACCACCACCAGCGGAGATCTCAGAGAAAACATTGCCATCCACACCAGGGAGAACCAGTCAATGTCCGGTTGACAATGCAGGAAAGGCAGCGTCCAAAACATGTTCCGGTAAATTATAAGTGCTGTAAAGTGTTATTAATCGACTCACGTTTTTGGTTTAAATTGATTATTACAACACTGTTTTCAAACTTCCAAGAAAAGAAGATACTGAAGGAAGTTAATCTAAAGTAAGAACAAATTAGAAACTAAAAGCTTCACTTATCTTAGTAATATTGCAAGTTCTTTTGCTGACGACACGTTTCGAGTTGACTCCAACTCATTCTCAAAGCTATACAAACAAATTAGTTACCATAGCTCATTTTAATCACCAATCTCTGAAAACAAAAAACCTATAAACACAATTTCAAAATTCATAACACAGTTCCTGTTTTTCTAAAATAAATATATTTTCCCAAACCATTAAATCTATAGGTTCACTTGATTGTTTTAATAATTTAACCTCTGGATTAATTTCATGATTAAATGACCAAAAATGATCTGCCACAGCTGATTTATCAGTTTGTTTATATTCAATATTTCTAAAATGCTCTTTTATTCTTGTTTCTAAATGACGTTTAGTTTTACCAATATAAACCTTATCACAATCCAAACAGCTAAATTGATAAATGCCAATTTTTTACAATTTAGAATTTTATCTTTTTTAGAAAAATTTAGTAAATTTTGCATATTAAATTTATTTTGAGGGACCAAATTTATTCCATATTCTTTAAAAACTTTTGTAAATCTTGTATTGGTCCAGGATGGTAAGTAAACTTTTTAAAAATACAATTATCTTTTATTTTGTTGAGTATAGAAATCTCTTTAACAGTCTTTTGATATTGAACTTATGTTATATGACTTACATTTCAAATTAATACGTATTTTAGGTAACTTAATTTGGGTTAACTTGGAATCTAAATTATTTTAGTCTAAATTTTAGCATGAAAATAAAAACAAAGAGGTTAAAAAACAAGCTAAATAGATTATGCCAAAAACAACAGAAATTGAATATAAAGAAACCAAATAATCAAACGAATAATGTAAATTAATTTGTCAAATTGTAACTTCAATGAGAAAAATAAATTTCCTAAATAAAGGTATGAAAACTTGCATAAATGTTTCAAAAAACACAGATGATTTTGTCACAGATATCGAAATTGCCAGTCAAGATTTAAATGATTATGAAATCTTTGATTAAAATGAAATACACTAAAATTTTGAAAGATATAAATAAAAATCATCCTAAAAGTAATCATAATCAGATTATTAAACCATTGAATGAAAAGGATGTCATTTGTACTAAAGCTGCCAAAGGCCATAAAATTGTAATTTTAGATCAATTTGATTATATTAATAGAGTACAACTTCTTGAAAGTGAAGATTACTTAAAAACTGATAATGATCCTTTAAAATCATTCATTTCAACTTTTAATAAAATTCTTAACGAAGTGAAAATGATACCTAACAAAGAAAAAAGTATTTTAGAAATTAATAATCCAGTTTTACCCAGATTTTATGCACTTCCTAAAATTCACAAACCAAGAAATAAAATGAGACCAATTATAAATTGTATAAATTCACCTACGTATAATTTAGCAAAATAGTTAAATAAAAAATTCAGTACTTTTGATCAGTTTGAAAGTTTAAGTATTAAAAATTCTTTTGAATTAGTAGAAAAGATTAGCAATATAGTATTGTCTGGTAATGATAAACTCGTTTCTTTTGCTGTAACTGCTTTATTTCCTAGTATTCCTAGAAAAAATCTTTTGATTTTTTTAAAAAAATGGTTAAATTCTTTAGAATTAAACAAAGAATTAATAGATGATTTTGTAAAACAAATCTTTGTTTAGATCAAAATTTCTTTAGTTTTAATGGTAATTTTTTTCTACAAACTTTTGGCTTGGCAATGGGTAGTCCACTTTTGCCATTTCTTGCTAATCTTTTCATGAGCTTTTTTGAAACTCAAATTATAAAATCATTCCCTTTAATTTTTAAAATATGGTATGATATGTGGATGACATTTTTGCTGTTGTCCCTAAAAAACATATAAACGATGCTTTAAAATTTATTTATTTATTTATTTATTTATGCCAACAAACTTACTGTTGGTGTTTTTAAACACACAAGCCATGTGTGAGCAAAGTTTGAGAGGTAGAACTGGAACTTAAAAATTCAATGCCACAACTGGGATTTGAACCACAGACCTTCCGCTTACCGGGCAGCTGCTCTAACCAATGAGCAACTGCCAGGAGAAATATGAACTGGTTTGAGAGTTTAATGCCATTCTGGCAGTTTGTCACAATAGCTCAGTGGTAGAGCAGCCGCCCGGTAAGTGGAAGGTCTGTGGTTCAAATCCCAGTTGTGGTATTGAATTTTTAAGTTCCAGTTCTACCTCTCAAGATGCTTTAAAACTTTTAAATTTACAGGTTAAAGTCATACAATTCATACAAAATGGTCTATGAGGTAACGGCCATTTGTGTAACATTTCCCATGGGTGTTTGAGATTTCCTGTAAACTTTGGAAACCGAAAATAATAGATGCCTTCCGTTCCTAGACTTAAAAATTAAAAGACAAACTGAATTTTGGTATTTATAGAAAATCTAATCATACTGATAGTTACATAAAAAATAAAAGTTTTAATCCTTTTGCACATAAATTTGCTGTCTTCAATAGCTTAATTTATAGGTTAATAAATATACCCCTTAATAAAGAAGAATTTGACACAGAATATAAACACATTATTGACACTGCAGTAATTAAGGGTTTTAATACAGATTTTATACATTTAAGTATCAAAAGGCTATTAAAGAGGTTTCTACCCTCAAAAAAGTAAAAGATCATTGTATTTTTAAAAAGTTTACTTACCATCCGTGGGCCAATAAAAAATTTACAAAAGTTTTAAAGAATATGGAATAAATTTGGTCCCTCAAAATAAATTTAATATACAAAATTTACTAAATTTTTCTAGAAAAGATAAAATTCCAAAGTATAAAAAATCTGGCATTTATCAATTTAGCTGTTTGCATTGTGATAAGATTTATAATGGTAAAACTAAACGTCATTTAGAAACAAGAATAAAAGAGCATTTTAGAAATATTAAATATAAACACACTGATAAATCAGCTGTGGCAGATCATTTTTGGTCATTTAATCATGGAATTAATCCAGAGGTTAAATTTTAAAACAATTAAGTGGACCTATAGATTTAATGGTTTGGGAAAAGATATTTATTTTAGAAAACAGGAACCGTGTTATGAATTTTGAAATACCTCCAACAGATTGTATTTATAGATTTTTGTTTTCAGAGATTGGTGATCAAAATGAGCATCAGTAGCTATGGTAACTAATTTGTTTGTATAGCTTTGAGAATGAGTTGGAGTCAACTCGAAACGTGTCAGCAACAAAAGAACTTGCAATATTACTACGATAAGTGAAGCTTGTAGTTTCTAATTTGTTCTTACTTTAGATTCTTGTTGCTGCACTGTTAATAGCTTCATTATTTCCTTATTTAACTGAATGAAGTGTTAAAACTTTGCACCGCTAGTACCAGATGACAGCAAAGTGAGGGAGCAGGAGGAAGGTAGCTTCAGCCACCCAGCAGCTGAGGATGAGGTCAAATTATCTTGAAAATGTGTCAGTTTTTCAAACATTTTAAAGGAATTGGATTGGATTTACGGGGTTTAGGGGCCCGTCAACAGCTAGGTCATTTGGGCCCTAGGTCAGAGTATAAAAAACCTAAAACTCACCTAAAACCTGCCTAAAATGAGCGTTAAAAGAGCAACTAAAAGTGCAAACAGATAAAAACACGAAACAGCATGTGAGTGCGCTAAGTTAAAAACTTGGAAAAACCATTCATTAAATGTGTAAAAGATCAAAGCTAAAACAGACATTAAAACTAAACACTTAAAACAGTAAAACATAAAACACAAAAGCTAAAACATAAAAATGAATGCTAAAAATCTCAAACACTAAAAAACACAATATACTTGCTTAGTGAACCCAATTTGGGCAACAAACCGCAGCACCTTAAAGGCAGACACAAGGTCATCACCCAAAATTGACGCAAGTGTACACCCCAGGCCAAAGGACTGGCGCTCACGAGCATATTGTGGACAGTCTGTAAGGATATGGGCCACAGAAAGTTGGATGTTACATGTAGGGCAGACAGACGCCGGGTCCCCACACAAATGGTACCCATGGGTCGCCTGTGTGTGACCTATCCTCAGGCGGGTGAGAATAATTTCAGCCTGCCTGGAGTCCCTGCAGGATGTCATCCAGAGATCTATGCTGTCCTTAATGGTCTGTAATTGAGTGCCAGAATATGCCACCAATGAATTCTGGCAGATCGATAAAAGATGTCGACGGAAAGGCAGCTGCACATCGACATAACGCAGACTGTGGCAACATCTGACACACAGCATGCAGCTTTAGCAGCCGCATCCGCTCCCTCATTGTTGGGAATGAGGCCTGCGGTCTCAGGTGCTGATAAACTGTTCCAAGGACTGAATGGCACTCAGAGTCTGAGCAGATGATAAAACTGCCGAGAGCTGAGTTAGAGATATAAAGTAAATAAAATATAGCAAAGAGCTCAGCAGTATAAACGGAACTATGATCCGGAAGTCAGTACTGGTGCGCCTTGTCGTTACGCAAGAAACTACATCAAGTAGCTCCACCCACCTGGATCCCATCGCTAAACACTGGGGTGAAAGCCCGGTGGCGGTCCAGAAGTTCGGTGAATAGTTGGCGATACACTGATTGCAGGGTGGATAACCTAGCATAGCCTGAAAGCTCCAGATCGAATTGCGCGTGCTGGAGTAACCAAGGGGCAGAGCGTCCAAGAGAGAATCGCTCTAGAGCAGGCATGCGGAGGTCGTGTTTAGGAAGTAGTTCGCAGAACCGAATACCGCTTGGGCATGATATAGTTGTGTTGCACAGATAACGGTGAGCAAGGTCGGGACGAGAGATTTAAAAGAAGGATGACCCGGATGGGCTGCCAACCTTGCGACATACGAACACAATAAAACCGAACGACAGACCGACAGTGGTGGTTCTCCAGACTCAGCATACAGACACTCAACTCTACTGGTGCGGAAAGCCCCAGTAGCTAGATGGATACCCGCATGGTGTACAGTGTCTAAAAGACGAAGTTTAGAGGCGTATGCCGTGTCATAGATAAAGCTACCGTAGTCTAGCTTTGACAGCACCAGTGATAGATACAATCGTAACATAACCATACAAGCACCGCCCCAAGAAACTCCCGAAAAAAGCGCAGTACTCGAAGTGAGCGATCGCAGGAAGCACCATGTTGGCAAATATGGTGCACCCACGTCAGCTTACTGTCGAAATGCAGGTCAAGGAATCTGAGGTACAACGGTAGACGTGTGCATGCAAATATAGATCAGGAGGAGGGTGTACGCCGCGAACTTGATGGAAGTGGATACACTGAGTTTACATAGGTGAGAACTGAAAGCCGGTGCGAAGGGCCCAGTATGCGAATGATGTTATGGTCAGCTGCAGTTGATGCTCAATGTGCTCGAGATTATAAGAGCGATAGTAAATTGCATAGTCGTCAACATACAGTGACATTGGGTATCTGCTACGAACAACATCAGCGACTCCGTTTATTGCTATGGCGAAAAGTGTGACACTCAGGATGGACCCCTCGGGTACACCATTCTCCTGAATCTTCTCTTGTGACACGGCATTACCAATGCAGACACCAAAATGGTGAAGTCGTAAAAACTTTAAAATGAACAGCGCTAAGTGACCGCGCCGGAAACCGAGGGACAGGACCACAGAGATAGGAAAGATGCCTGCTGGTGAGACAGGAGTTATAAAACTAAGGCCTTACTAACTAATAACCACAATAAACCTAGAAGAGGAAGAGGGTGATCAAAAGTAGCGGTCAAAACAGCTACACGTGGCACAGTTAATGAAGATGGAGGGTGTGAAAAGATGGTGAGTGGCTCGGGGCCCCGGGTGAAATATATCATGAAACTGCAGTTTGCATTTAATTTCAAGAACCTGCAGCAAATACTAGTAATAAGTCAAGCTTATAGTTTCTAAACTATTTGTTATATTTGTAGATTTGGATTGCTTCACTGTTAATGGCTTCAGTTTTTCATTTGATCATTGGTTACCTTTAGTGTGGTGACTTCCTTCTCCATATTCTCCAGATTACGACTGTCTTTCTGATATTCAGAAACAGTTGTCTTCATTTCATCCTGCTTCTCCTTCAGTTCTTTCTGGAAGTGTTGTAACTGCATCTCAGACTGTTTAACCTCTGTTTGTGCTTGGGCAATTTCCTGCTTTGCAGCTACAATTAAATTAATTATATGTTACTACATAACAGAACCATAATATACAGGATACCAACTTTGCTATTTGTGTATGAATCAGTTTTCTGCACAAGCAAATAAGATCTTCACAACAGGAATTACTGTCCATAGGTGAAATTTGTAAATCTTGCAAAGTTATATAAATGTTTTCCAAATTTTGTCACATGCTGCTGTGCCAGCATGTTTTAAATGTCATACTCATATCTAAGTGTTTTTACAGAAATGTGGCATTATGTTGAGATGGCTTGTCCAACAAGAATTAACATTTATTTATGCCAACAAACCTACTGTTGTTGTTTTTAAACACACAAGTCGTGTATGGGCAATGTTTGAGAGGTAGAACTGGAACTGAAAAATTCAATGCCACAGCTGGGATTTGAACCACAGGCCTTCCACTTAGCAGGCAGGTGCTCAACTATTAAGCTACTGTGACAACCTGCCAGAATGACATTGAATTCTCAAACCACTTCATATTCCTCCCGGCAAACCACAAAGACAATTACCCTAATGGTGACTGACTATTGCAAGTACTTTATGTCATGGGTTTAAATAACCTTCAGATGGTAATTGGAGAATTCAATGTCATTCTGGCAGGCTGTCACAGTAGCTTGATGGTTAGAGCACCCGCCTAGTAAGCGGAGAGTCTGTGGTTCAAATCCCCACTGTGGCATTGAATTTTTCAGTTCCAGTTCCACATCTTAAAGAATTAACATATTTGTTAAAATGGTTTTAAAATTATGTTTAAATTTGTTTTATAGTTATTTATGTTAATGTGAAAGATTATACAGTCGAACCTGTTATATGTGTAACCCAGTACTAAGTAATTCTTATTTATAGGTAAATTTTTGTAGGTTGCAGCAAAATGTAATTTAGAAATGTGTTAATAGAACCTTATTTATAGTAATGCATTTATACATAATTTTCTGTTAGTAATAAGTATTTCAAAACTCACACAAATAATAAGGAATACCTCCGAAATGGTTCACTCCACAAAAAAACTCATTTGGATATAAATTGTGTGTTTTAACAAGATCTATATTTTTTGAATCGTTATTTTGGTCTATCTCTTATGGTTTACCAGTTATGGAAAAGTCAATCAGAGTAAATAGGACTTCATGGGCTATAGACACAAAATTCAGGATATACATTTCATTTGCCATAAAAATGTCTTAAACGTGTGGCATTTTAATCAAAATTATTAGAGCCATTTACGAGAGAATCAAAATTTTCCATGTAAAGGGTAGTTCAGGGTGGGGCTATTTTCTTCAAAATCTTCATGTCACATCCTTGAAATATGTTAAACTTAAATACCAATTGTGGTTTTTAATGACTTCGTTTTTTTAGTTACATTGTTCGCACGCACAGAGACCTTATTCTAAAAAGTGTTTTTTATTCAGGGGATATCAAAACACATATTTCTGATTAAATCTCAATATCAAATTTTTGGGTGGAACACAGTATTTCCTCTACTTACTATACGTTAGTAGAGGAAGTAATATAAATCAAGCATTGGAAGTAAATACAGACCATTAGGTCATGTGTTCTTGAGCATTTTAATGGTCACATGTTGAAGCTTCGAAGTCTCTGACAGCAAAAGGCACAGCTAAAGCTACATATATTTTTGGGCATTAAAACTAATTTTTAAATTTTTTTTTAAGATTTTGACCAAATTTCAACTATGTGTACCCTTAAATGAATAGAAAACTCAACTTCACATTTATCTGATATAGGTATAAATGGATTATTTTCTGGTAAATGATTGTTATTTTAACCTGAATACCTCATTCTTACCATGTCATATTACTTTTGAGCAATTAAATACTACAAACTGCGTTTCAATCAATCATGACTGTTTATCCCAAGTGTTTATCATCCACCTAGCTTCTGTTAATTTGTTTGAGGTAGTCACTTGTTTTACGTGCAGATGTTCAAAGTTAGCAACACCGAAACACAACACCAAAAAAAATTAAAGAGAAATGGAGCAGTACGTGGAAGCAGTTCAATCCATTAGGGCAAGTTGATTATTTTATTTTATTTTTTGTAACTGTAAGACATAATAACCAAACTCAAGCTTTGATTTTCTCTCAGTAAATAAAAACTTTAGTGGGATTAGGATTGATTATAAAATCAAGATGCTGGCTGTAAAACCTTTCTTCTTCCTCTTCCTCTCCCTCTCCTTCTTCTTCTTCTTCTTCTTCTTCTTCTTCTTCTTCTTCTTCTTCCTCTCCCTCTCCTTCTTCCTCTCCCTCTCCTTCTCCTTCTTCCTCTCCCTCTCCTTCTTCCTCTCCCTCTCCTTCTTCCTCTCCCTCTCCTCCTTCTTCTTCTTCTTCTTCTTCTTCTTCTTCTTCTTCTTCTTCTTCTTCTTCTTCTTCTTCTTCTTTCATGGATTTAGGCCTTTGACCTGTTTCCACATCAAGAAATGGAATCTCTCCATCTGGTGAGTGGCTGTCCCACTCTTCTTCTACCTTTTGGTTCGTATTGAAGTAAAATCTGTGGTAATCTGTGTTGTGGCATTCTCTCTATATATTCTAGCCAGTTTGTTCTTGTTTGGTTTATTCTGTCTTTTATATTGAATATTTGTAACTCTTTCCTGATGTATATGCTGTGTTTTTTATCTAAAAGTGTGTAGCCTGCTACTGAACGTAAGAATTTCATTTCGACTGTCTCTTTCTTCTATCTGATCTGGTAAGTGTCCAATTATCATAGGCATATGTTAACATGGGAACTGCCATTGTTTTATAGAATTTTAATTGAGTTATTCTTAAAATTTTATTTCTCAATGTTCTTATTGTTTCACACATACTATAAAACTATTTAATTTTATTTTAATGTTGTTCCTTTGACAATAAGATACATTAAGTCCTAAATAATTAAAATTATTTGCTTATTCTGTTGTTTTGTTATTGATTACTATCTTACATCTTAAGTGGTTTGTCGCTTGGAACTTTGTTTTCTTCTCTGAAATTCTCATATTATAAATACTAGCTATTTAATTTAATTTATGTACTGCCATCTGTAGTTCGTCTTCTGTTTTACTAAATATTACTTGGTTTTCTGCATACAATATGGTATTTAAGGCCTTGTCATTTGAAAGTAAGTCATGTAAAAGTTTTGATTAAATATATGTTTAAGATATTTTCATGACTAATGAAATATCACACTTCTTCTTTTTAATTTTTTTTATTTACTGGAGTAGGTATTTGCACTGCGGTGTCAGTGCCAAT
This sequence comes from Tenodera sinensis, assembly GCA_030765045.1. Classification (NCBI taxonomy): domain Eukaryota; kingdom Metazoa; phylum Arthropoda; class Insecta; order Mantodea; family Mantidae; genus Tenodera; species Tenodera sinensis. Next base: position 15,819,126 of record CM060970.1, read on the forward strand.
TTTGTTTCCCCTCCTTCACCTGCCCTTTCTTTTCAACTATGGATAATGTTAGACTTGGTCTTACTTTTGTTACAGAAGACAGTACAGCGCCACATAAAGATGGCAGTGGTATGTATGATCGTGACGAGAAGTCAACAATTTCATGAAACTAAAAAACAGGTGAATACTCAGAAAACAAGACTGAAAAGCACAAAAATGGAAGTATAAGCAATGGAGAAGACTACAGAAACGACAGCAGGAAAAGGGGATCAGAAAGAAATGGAAATATGAAAGAAACTAAATCACCAACACATGGCGCACATGGCACGAGAGAAGCCGAGACGATAGTGTCCTTACAGAAGACAATAGAACTTCTAAATTAGGACCTGAAAAATGTCCAGGAGGAAATTAGAGAACTGTAAATAAAAAATAGGGAATTGGAAGCACATATAGAAAAGCAGATGGAGAAAACATCATACATATATGGCAGCCCTGAAAAGATGCTCGGAAGTTCCGTCTGTAAAAATCAACACTGCGAATAGGTTTAAAGTATTAAGTGAAGAACATCCAGAAACAAATGCAAGGGAAGAAAGAAAAAGTGAAGAAAAAAGTAAACACAAGTGGATAAATCCTAAAACCAGTAAAAACGAACAGAAGAATGAAGATCAACATGACAAGAAAGAAGATGCGGAAAATGTAATAGTTTATGGTGACTCTATGATAAAGAACGTGAACCTGAGCTGAAAAGATGGAAGTGCGAATGTGTTTAGAGGTGTAACGGCGTAACATCTGCCAAATATGCTAAAAAGTGATAATGAAAAGTACAAATGCAAAAGTGGTTATGCTGCATGTAGGCACAAATGACATTAAAAAGGAAAAAGCCCAAATGAGGTTATGGGGGAAGTGTATAACTCCATAGTGTGTGCCCGAAGATGCTTCCTAAGGGCAACGATTGTGACAAACAGTATAATTGTAAGAGGGGACTACAGTAAGAAATACATAAGTAATGTAAATAATGGAATTAGGTGGGCATGCTAGGCTGCAAAAGCAATATATATGTAGATTTAAGCAGGTGTATCGAAGAAGGTTGTTTGGGAAGGGATGGTCTGCATTTAAACAGGGAGGGGTCATATGAGCTAAGCCAAATGATAAACACGGTAGTAAATATGTGAATGGAGCAGGGAAACTAAAATGTTCAATTGGAGATGGAAAAAAAATTCAAGAACAAGAATACACTAGAGTAGAAATAGAGGGGTTAAATTCAGAGGGTGCATTGCAAAATGAAAAACAAAATACATTTTAGAAAGCATCAGAAAGGCCAATCTTTAAAAGTGGGTGTTTTTACCATCAAAATGTCCAATATATTTAGTAACAAAAAAAAAACCAGTTGTAGAACTATATATAGCAGACTTACAACCAAATGTTTTAATATTCACAGAACATGGGTTAAAAATAGCTGAAATCATAGCATAACTATCAAAATTATAAACTAGGGGCAAATTTTTGTAGATGAGAACACAATAGTGGGGGAGTAGCCATTTATATAGACACTATTTTAAAATATAAAGAAATAGACAGTAGTAAGTATAAAGAAGAAAAGGTATGCAAAATAGTTGCAGTAGAAATTATGCAAAAAGAAACAAACCTAGTATTAATTGGTGCATATAGATCACAAAACCACAAACAAAATATTTGTCAAATATTTAGAAAACTTTTTGAATACTATACTAGATAATAAAATTAAGAGAAGTGAGTGGCGTTTAAGGGCCCATCGACAAGTAGGTCATTAGGGCCCCCAAGTCCAAAATGAAATCTCACCACTAAAAAGTTAAAACGTGAAAGTTAAAATAACTAAAAATGGAAGTTTAAACGAGTAAAAATAACAGTTAAAACAGTTAAAAAATTAAAATCAGTAACAGCTTATTTTATTAAAATGGTAATCTAGTAATACTGTTAAAAAGGTAAAAACAACAGAAGTAAAACATCCTAAAATTCCAAATTTGCCAATATAAAAAAAAAAAAAAAAAAAAATCTTACACTTCCTTATTAAAATGAACTTTGACAACAAACCGCAGTACTGCAGCTACAGCTACTGGGTTATTGCCTAAAACGAAGTGCAGAGTAAGACCCAGACCGTAAAACTGGCACTCACGAGCGTAACGTGGACAATCAAGAAGGACATATGCGACAGAAAGTGGGACCATGCACGTCGCACAGACAGGCTCCGCGCAAAAGGTGTGCATGCCTGGTTCGAGTGTGGTTAAAATCACCTCCTCACACCTGGAATCCCTGCAAGATGTTTGCCAGGGTTGTACCGTGTTCTTGATTGTCCGTAACTGAGTGCCAGCTAATGCATCCCAAGACTCCTGCCAGACGGTATATAGATGGCGATGGAAGTTTTTCTGAACGTCTATATAAGGGAGCGTACATGTGGAATACTCCGGCAGGCGACATGCAGACTTAGCAGCTGCATCTGCCACCTCGTTGCCGGGAATACCCACATGGCCTGGGCACCAGGGAAAAACGAACTGGTATCCGCAAGATAACAACTGAGATAAAAGTGTCTGTATTTTAATAATTAATACCGAGTTGTCAAGTTCTATAAGAATGATTCAATATCTTATCAAGCTCCTGGAAGAGATGATTTTATTGAAATCCGTGTTCAAGGAGAAACAAAAGAAGTTCGCATTAGGTATCTAGTGGTAACATTAAAATCAGCACATGCACTCTTTCTACAAGAGCGAGAACAAATGTCTGTGGGGTTGACAAAATTGGCTGAATTATGCCCTGCTCACGTGCGTCTTCAAAGTCAGATCCCACATAACGTGTGCACATGCATTATACATGAAAATACAAGTTTCTTCTCAAAGCATTGTGTAAAAATCATGTACTCACTGAGAATGAATTTCGTAAGTTCATAGCACAAGTGGTTTGTGATCAGAAATCGAGTAAGTGTATGCAGGGACGATGCTCAAACTGCCCGGGATTGAGTGGAGCAGACATTTTGGATGAACTCGCTAATTCTCCATGCGAGTGGAAACTGTGGAGTTCACGTAATGGAAGAATAGAAATAGAAGTTAAAAAGGGATCTGTAAAAGACTGCATTGAAGAACTGACCAATTGCCTGCCACGTTTCCTAAATCACGTGTATGTAAAAAGACAGCAATCCGAGGCCTTTAAGAAGGCTCGGGAAAATGTTGCAATTAGTGAAGCTGTGATACAGATAGACTTCTCTGAGAACTACACATGCAAGGAGCAAAATGAAATTCAAGCTGCCCACTGGAACGACACACAGATCTCAATATTTACTGCTGTTGCCTGGTATAGGAAATAAGATATCGGTGAAATTCAGAAACAATCTTTTGCTTTGGTGTCTGATTATGTTTCACATGACAAATATGCAGTTGATATTTGCTTAAGGAATATATTTTCGGAAATATTGGATATTGTTCCAAATCTTGAACTTGTGAAAGTGTTTTCTGATGGAGCTGCTAGTCATTTTAAGCAGAAATACACATTGAGTCAATTGACATATCTTTCCGAAGTATTTGGAATCACAATTGAATGACACTTCTTCGAATCCTATCATGGAAAGGGGGCAGTAGATGCGATTGGAGGACAAGTGAAGAGGATGGCATGGACAGCTGCGAAAGCAGGAAGCAGGATTCAGAGTGCTGAAGAATTTGTTAATACTGTTAGAAAGAAAACCAAAATATATATTCTTGAGGTTTCCCTGCCTGAAATTGAAGAAGCAAAAGAATTTCTTGACAAAAGATTTGAACATATTTCACCTATGCCGTCTACTCAGCGGGCTCATTATGTAAAAGTATTAGGTTTAAATGTTGTGGAATATGCTTTTCTTTCATGTGCAGAAAGTGTCAGAATGATACACAACTTTCGGAAATAAAAACAGTGTAGTGATATGCGCGTGTACTACGAGGCTACTGCATTTAGCGTTCCTGCACTATAAAGAGTCCAATCCAGAGTGAGTTACAGGTATGTGCTGTGTACTGTGTGCTGTGTACTCTCATGTGTCGTCTTTGTTATGGTTTTGAGTCAGCTTTTTATACTTGCAATGACATAACTGTGCTAAGAAATGAGAGCTGTGAACTTCTGTTTATTCTGAGAGGTAGAACTGGAACTTAAATATTCAATGCCACAACTGGGATTTGAACCACAGACCTTCTGCTTACCGGGTGGCTGCTCTACCACAGCTATTGTGACAAACTGCCAGAATGGCATTAAATTCTCAAACCAGTTCGTATTTCCAGTTCTACCTCTCAAACTTTGCCCACACACGGCTTGTGTGTTTAAAAACACAAACAGTAAGTTTGTTGGCATAAATAAATAATTCTGTTTATTCTGTTTATGTTGCATGACATTAATGTTTCCCCAAGGGATATGATTATTGTCAAAACGATAAATACAATTACACACCTGTGTGTATTACATGTATGTAACGTATAATACGTATCACTATGATTTACCATATGTTATACCATGTAAAACAAAGACAAGGTATTACAATTTTCGCAAGTGTCAGTTAGTCACAAACTCATGTCAGTTAGTCACGCTGCCCTTTTGAATAAATATCTCCAGATGAGAATAACATGCCAAACCTTTGAGACGTAGAACTGGAACTTAAAAATTCAATGCCACAACTGGGATTTGAACCACAGACCTTCCGCTTACCGGGCGGCTGCTCTAACCACTGACTGAGCTATTGTGACAAACTGCCAGAATGGCATTAAATTCTCAAACCAGTTCAGACCTTCCACTTACCAGGCGGCTGCTCTAACCACTGACTGAGCTATTGTGACAAACTGCCAGAATGGCATTAAATTCTCAAACCAGTTCGTATTTCTCCTGGTAAACCACTAAGGCAGTCTCACATCAGAGACAAATTACCCCAATGGTGACTTACTATTGTAAGTACTTTATATCCCAGCATTAAATAACCTTCAGATGGTAATTATTATTTATTTATGCCAACAAACTTACTGTTGGTGTTTTTAAACACACAAGCCGTGTGTGGGCAAAGTTTGAGAGGTAGAACTGGAACTTAAAAATTCAATGCCACAACTGGGATTTGAACCACAGACCTTCCGCTTACCGGGCGGCTTAACAGAATGGCATTAAATTCTCAAACCAGTTCGTATTTCTCCTGGTAAACCACAAGGGCAGTCTCACATCAGAGACAATTACCCCAATGGTGGCTTACTATTGTAAGTACTTTATATCCCAGGATTAAATAACCTTCAGATGGTAATTATTATTTATTTATGCCAACAAACTTACTGTTGGTGTTTTTAAACACATAAGCCGTGTGTGGGCAAAGTTTGAGAGGTAGAACTGGAACTTAAAAATTCAATGCCACAACTGGGATTTAAACCACAGACCTTCCGCTTACCAACAGTAAGTTTGTTGGCATAAATAAATAATGCCAAACCTTTTTTCAGGTCATTTGAAAGCTTAGAAGTTCCTCTCTCAAGTGATTTTTCAGAACAAATCAAATTACAAAAATGTCAGTCACGAAAAGTTTAGCGCTCATTATTAAATAATTGTTTTAATTTTTTAAGGTTTTTATATTTCCTATCACAACCGCCAATGTATTCTATGTCATCGTACGTCGTTAAAATAACATTTTTACACCTATATTGACCATTAGACATTTTAGGAAGAAAATGTAGTGTAAATGTCAGTCACACGCGGAATTGCTCTATAAGGCGTATGAACATGACTACAAAGCAGGGTAAGTTCTCCAGCGGACATTGAACATAGGTAATGTTTGTCTGGTATATAAGTATCACTGAGTTGGTATCTTACCCATGAGCTGATCTTGTAAGGTGGCATTCTCGCCGTCTTCGTCAGCCACGAGGCCAGCACTGACAGCCTGATACTTGCGCTGGGCTGCTGCCAAAGCTTCACTATCTGCTTGTTCTGTGTCCTTCAGTTTCTGGAATAATCCTTCCACCTTCTTCAACTCACCTTCCTTTGCTGCCAGTGAAGCCTCATCCTAAGCATATCAGGGAAGTTAGACACTTCTTGCATATTTGGGCATTTGTTAAAATTCTCTGTTATTAATATATATATATATATATATATATATATATATATATATATATATATATATATATATATTGATTTGTATGTGCGTGTCAAACACTTATGTGTTGCTTTTAAGTGTATTTTAATTCCTAAGGGATATTGCGGGTCACAGAGCAGTAATTGCTGATATAAAACTAGAGAATACAAATAACAGCCAAGGTCTTACAAATCTGTATTGGAACTTCAAAAAAGCAGATTGGAAAAAATGAAGGTATGTGCGTAAAAACGGTCTAACCCTCAAAATAAAAAAAATCTGATTAGTGCTGCAATCTCTTGTTTGGAACAAGCACTAACAGTTTATGGGAGGTCTAACATCCAAAAGTTTGAAAGTTTGATTTGAAGTATATATGTTGTTAGCTAATGCTGGATTTCTGACAATGAAGTCATTAATCCTCTTGCTCTCCAATATTTTTCAATAAATATTGAAGTATATATAATGACTTCTATTTCTTGCGATCTGGTTTAGCTCATCTTTTGAAGCGCATAAATGGTCTAAAAACAGGAGAAAGGAACTAGGGTAGGATTGCCAACCTTTTAATTTTGTCAGATTATGCAGATTCTCATTTAATATACTGCTTTCTTATGAGTTTCAATTCATTATTCTGTTATATTTTGTTGATAATTATTACAAACACTACTTTATTAAATAGCAAATATGTATTTTATACAGCCTTTATGACCTGCATCTTAGGGAGAAATGAACGCATCATGTTGATCAGTCTGGCAAAAGTGGTAAACAAGGAAAATGGCGTCATGCAGCGTGGTTTGTGAAGATGATACACATGAAATGAGTGAAAAAAATTGTGGTGGTAGCTATTCCAAGAGGAAAAGCAACCGTGATAAGTGGAAGTGCGAAATAATAAAGAAGAAATTAAATAATGGTGAAGCATACACTACAAAAAAAGGGGATATGAAGCTAAAGAAAAAAAAAAAATTGGCCCAGACTGTGTTTGTCGAAGAAAGTGTTTTGAAATAGTTCCTTGCAATGACCGGGAAAAACTTTTTATGAAATTTTGGAATTTGGGAAATCATGATTTACAAAACACGTACATATTTGGGTGTGTAGAAATCAGGGGTGTTAAGCGCAGATATACTGATGAGCCTGAGAATAGTAGGAGGCAAACGTCATTAGTTTACAGAGTTATTGTGGATGAGGTAGATACACAAATTTGTAAAAGAGCATTTCTATCTATATTTGGAATAAGCAATGGGAGATTGGAACTAGTCATTCAGCAGAAAAGATCACAAGGCACGCCTAAGGTAAGCCAAAAGTTAGCTACAATAAGTTATAGTGAGTTAGGTTAGGTTAATTTGAAAATTTTATTAATGCTCCCAAATAATAAATCCATAATTTTGATAGTCATTGTTTTTCATTAATTTATCAGACGGACAGAGAGGGCGACATCTCAGAAGACCTCTTGATTTTGTGAAATCCCACATCAATAGTTTTCCGGTGCAATCCAGTCACTACTCAAGAGCATGCAACCCCAACAGGAAGTATTTGAGCAGCGAATTAAATTTGAACACACTATACTCCTTATATAAAGAGAAGTGCGAAAGTGAGAACATGCAACCTGTTAGTATGTTTATGTATCGTAAGATATTTTATAAATATTTTAACTTGTCCTTTCAATCACCACGTAGTGATACATGTAAAATATGTGATAGTCTAAAAATTCAGATTTCTTCTGAAAATAATGTTGAAAAAAAAACAGAAACTGAAAGAGCAGTTGGAACTACATGAACGAAAAGCCCAAACAGCTTATCAAACTCTAAATCGTGATGGAGAACTAGCTAATAATGATAGCTCTTTGCATGTGATTGCCTTTGACATGCAGCAATGTCTTCCGGCTCCACATTTAACTGTAGGAGTAACATTTTACAAACGCCAGATTTGGACCTACAATTTTGGTGTGCATAATGTTGCCAATGATAACGCATCTATGTTCATGTGGTCGGAGGATGTTGCTGGCAGAGCGCCAGATGATGTAGTTTCATGTTTAAGGCAGTATATAGCCTTGTTAAATTTAAGAAGGTCGAGCTTTCGGCCATTATACACTCCATGGCCATCTTCAGGACTAAATCATCATTTTAGTCCTGAAGATGGCCATGGAGTGTATAATGGCCGAAAGCTCGACCTTCTTAAATTTAACACAGCTGATCACCCGTGAAGCTCTGATCACTAACGTTCGCCGTGAAAGCTTCAAATCTTACAGTATATAGCCTCTATACCACCTGCGGTATGTCGACTCATTGTCTATTCTGACTCATGCTTTGGACAGAATAAGAACTTTTCTGTAGTTAGCTTTTTCTTATATTTAACAGAAAGTGACAGGTTTGATGTGATTGAGCATAAATATTCAGTGCCAGGTCACACGTACCTGCCCTGTGATCGAGACTTTGGTCTCATTGAGAAGAAGAAAAGCGGTTGATAATGGAGGAAAGTTACCTTCAAAACGCGTCCCAGAAAAATATGTTGTAAGTGTTGTTCAGTGTTATTAATTAACTCACCTTTTAAATTAAATTAATTACAACAACACTGTTTTCAAACTTCTATGAAAGGAAGAAAGGTATCCTATGTTTATGTTCCTGATGATTGGATGGAGCTGGTGAGAAAAACTAGGGTAAAGAATCCATTTTCAGTCATAAAAATGACAAGAGATATGTTCATATCAATAAAACCATTATTAGATAAAATAAAGAAAAACAAAATATCAGAATCTAAACAAAATGTATTGTTAAGCAAAGTAGTGTCCTATAAAGTGACAAAGGACAAGCCCTTTCACATACCTTCAATATAAAACTGAATTAGAACATTGATTTAAAGAACAAACAAACTAAAAGCTGCATGACCAACCAGATCATATGAACAAAAATTTCTGTAAAGTCATCCTAGAAACCGCAAAAAAACATATTCCTCATGGAAGAATAAAAAATTGACCAGAACTTGGATCTTCTACAACTTGTTTTTTAATTTTTGAAACAATATCTGTTGTAGCTAACAAGAGGTCTGGGTTACTGCCTGCTCCAGAGTAATGTATGAAGGTTGTGGGATCTTGTTTACTATAAATCAGTTCAAAAGTTGATATTCAAAAGTGTTGAGCTGAGCACTGCACCTTGTGGTAAGCCACGGTGTACTTGTTTGTATTTAGGTATGTTTCTTCTATATCTGGTTGCAATAAAGCGTTGTGTTAGGAAATGACATAGCCATGAAAACATTGGACCTTGTATCCCTATATTTTTTACTTTCTTTAGTAGTTTTGTTATGCATATAGAATCATATGCACTTTGGAAATCAACAAAAACTGATAAATTATCTTCTTTTCTATTGAAGGAGTCTTTGATTTCTTGACTGAGAAGTAAGACTTGTTCATTTGTAGAGTGGAACTCTCTGAATCCAGCTTGACATGGGGAAATTAAATTTTGTGATTGTAGAAACCAATTTAACCTTATTTATTACAGTTTCACAGGCGATCAGCCGTGTGAGGTTTAAAAATATTGAGCTTTCGGCCATTGTAAACTCCATGGCCTTCGTCAGAATTTATAAATGACCGTTAGCTTTCCGCTCCACATATGTATACAATGTTAGGTGGGAGGGGGTTGCGTTGCCCTGGCCAATGAGCAGGTGACGATTTGTGATTGGGCCTGCTGTTTCGGGCTGTTTGTCACCAGCCACAGTGTTTTCTTGAGGGTCAGTACTTGGTGCAGAATCACTATAGTTGCTGTTGTGAATGTGTTTCATGGCTATTGTCCAGGCAGGGCTTAGCCATTCACAAAAGCCGTGTGTGGGCACAGTTTGAGAGGTAGAACTGGAACTTAAAAATTCAATGCCACAACCGGGATTTGAACCACAGACCTTCCGCTTACCGGGCGGCTGCTCTAACCAACTGAGCTATTGTGACAAACTGCCAGAATGAAAAAAAAAAAAAAAAAAAAAAAAACACCTTTTTAGAAAAAGGTCCATGTGTGTGTGTGTGTCTGTGGACAGCATAACTCAAAAACGAAAAGACGGTTAAAAACCAAAGTTGTATTTAAGTTTAGTGTCTTTCAAGGATGTGACACGAAGATTTTGAAGAAAGTAGCCCCACCCTAAACTACCCTTTACATGGAAAATTTTTCGAAAATTTTGATTTTCTTGAAAATGGCTCGAATGATTTTGATTAAAATGTTATATGTTTGAGATATTTTTGTGACAAATGAAATGTATACCTTGAATTTTCTGGCTATAGCCCCTGTAGTCTTTACTCTGGACGACTTCTGCACAACTGGTAAACCGTTAGAGACAGACCAAAGCATACTATACAAAAAAAATGTAGATCTTGCTAAAATATACATTTTATGTCTCAATAAATTTTCTTGTAGGGTGAAGTATGTAGGACATATTCCTTGTTATGTATGTAAGTCTCAGAAAGCTTAAAAACTTAGATGAAATGGAACATCGTTTTTCATTTTTTTATATGTTAAGTGTGTAAAGAGAATGGAATCTCAAAGCTTTAAAAGATTTGACTATCGCACAAAGCCTACTGTATTCTAATATTCCCCTTGCACCTACAAGGAAATAAGCAATAAGATAATTTGTACAAATGTTTATCTCAAGTAACACAAAGAAGATATAGGAATAAGAGTTTGTAAGAATGGTTAGTACAAGAGTAGAGAAAGTCATGTGAGTGCAACACATCAGACTTTTTATCTACAATTGCGATTTTATACTATTGTTGAAATGATTTTATTTTATTACTAATTTGTAATTTGGCAGAGTGGAAAGATAAATCTTTTTTTTGACTGATTTGTGTGCCTTTTGTTGCTAGTATATCAGCTTGTTCATTTGCAGCCAATCCTACATGTGCTGGAATCCAATGTAGTAAAGAACAATTACCATTGGGTAAAGAACAAAAAAAGACTAAGGTAAGTAATAAGTATTTGTTTGGAAGAGAAATGTTGCAATGGGTAATACAGTTATTAAATGTTTACAAATACATTATTTTACTAAATGGGGTTAATTTTATATTTCGATTTTCATTTCAGTCTTTTAATTTGCTAAATGAATGTATTTTCACTGATGCACTAAGGAATTGATTGAATCTGAATTACAGGTGGTTGTAAACTTTCCATATTCATGCAAACAAGTTTTTTGAAATTGCCAAATGTGATGCAAAATTGTGAAATGTGAACAAAATCTGAAAATAAATACCAACAATAACAGTGCTCATGACCAAAATGAGCCTGGAAAATTCTATTTTGGCATTTAGTTGTGTTGGTAAAAAAAAACATTCCTTTTTCTAAAAAAAAGAAGGAAAAATCTTCCTCTTTTTTGTAAACAAAACCTGGCAACCCTATTTCTGACACAAAGATATTCTACACAATAGAGAATTCAGAGCATCAAACAGCTTATAGTACGCATATATTTAGCACACCAGTTACCTCCTTGAGATTTTTCTCCAGTTGTTTCTGTTTCTTCTGTTCTGACAAAATACTGTCCTGGCAGGCTTTCTGAGCTGCTACTGCTTTGGCTTCTATTTTTTCTTTCTCTTTCAACTCCTTCTCCAGAGACAACAGTCTCCCACCTCCTTCCTGTGATGTTACAAAGCATTTTAGTGTGGCATTTTTTTTTTTTTTGCTTTAGGTTACAGAACTTGAAAAGTAACAAATAAATTCAAATGTAAATCTCAATAGATCTAAAACCACTGTTTTTCTTACATGTAGCATTCTTTCCAACAACTCCCCTCAGAGATGAGATCAACACATCAGAAATACAAATTTACTAATTATTTTCAATTATCTAATTTAGAAATATCTAAAGATTTAGAAATTTGTCATTTTGAAAGGTGATTGAATTTATGTATCTATAGTTTAAAGTTCATGGATATTTGCAAATAAATAACAACACAGTTATGCAGAGAATCCTGCAAGATCAATCGGGGATAGAAATTTAAGTTGTTTGGAAATATAATAACAAAGTGACGCCATTTATCGTGTGGGTACTTCTTCAACAGATATTATTTAGACTTGAGAATTTTAATTCAGAACCAATGAAAACAGTATTTTACAAAGAATGAATCAGAAGATGCAAGTCATACTAGTGGGAGATATAGGACCTATGTGAGTGAGTAATGATGTGTAAGGGCCCGTCGACAACTAGGTCATTAGGGCTCCAAGTCCAAAATAAAATCTCACCACTAAAAAGATAAAATGTGGAAGTTAAAATAAATAGAAACAGAAGTTAAAAGGACTAAAAATGACAGTTAAAACAGCTAAAAAATTAAAGCCAGTATAAACTTATTGTACTAAAAAGGTAATCTAGTAATACTGTTAAAAAGCTAAAAACAACAGAAGTAAAACATCCTAAAATTCTAAATCCACCAATATAAAAAAGATCTTATACTTCCTTATTAAAATGAATGTTGACAACAAACCGCAGTACTGCAGCTACAGCTACTGGGTCATTGACTAAAACGGAGTGCAGATTAAGACCCAGGCCATAAAACTGGCGCTCACGAGCATAACGTGGACAATCAAGAAGGACATATGCGATGGAAAGTGGGACTGTGCACGTCGCACAGACAGGCTCCGGATCACCGCACAAAAGGTGTGCATGCCTGGTTCGAGTGTGACCTATCCTCAGGAGGGTTAAAATTACCTCCTCACGCCTGGAATCCCTGCAAGATGTTTGCTAGGGTTGTACTGTGTTCTTGATTGTCCGTAACTGAGTGCCAGCTAACGCTTCCCAAGACTCCTGCCAGACGGTATATAGATGGCGATGGAAGTTTTTCTGAACGTCTATATAAGGGAGCGTACATGTGGAATACTCCGGCAGGTGACATGCAGACTTAGCAGCTGCATCCGCCGCCTCGTTGCAAGGAATACCCACATGGCCTGGGCACCAGGGAAAAACGAACTGGTATCTGCAAGATAACAACTGAGATAAAAGTGTCTGTATTTTAATAATTAATACCAAGTTGCCAAGAAATTGTTGCAGCGCCTGAAGAGCACTCGGCGAGTCGCAACATACAATAGAAGGTCCAGGAACTGATCGGGAGATAAAAAGTAAGAAATAAAAGATGGCAAACAGCTCTACGGTAAAAACTCAGCTGGCATCTGGAAGGCGGTATGTGGGAACGTCGCCGTTGTATATAAATGCGGAACCCATCATACTACCCAACTGAGAGCTGTCGGTGAATACCGGAGTATAAGTCCGGTATCGGCCCAGAACTACGGTGAAGAGTTGACAAAACACTGAAGCAGGGGTAGCTATCTCTGCACAGCCCAACTGCTCCAGGTCAAAGCGTGCACGCTGGAGTTGCCAGGGAGGACAGTGGCCAAGTGAATGCCGTTCTACAACTGAAAGTCGGAGTGCGTTTGCGACAAGCAGTTCTCGAAACCTGATGCCACTTGCACGGGAGATTGTTTTATTCCGCATATAACTGTGCGCGAGGTCTGGACGCAATACACGTGAAAACGAAGGATGACCTGGATGAGCGGCCAACCTTGCCACGTAAGAACAAAGTAACAACGAGCGTCGAACAGACACTGGAAGTTCGCCAGAATCAGCATACAGACAATCCACTCTGGTGGTGCGGAAAGCCCCAGTAGCGAGACGGATAACAGTGTGATGAATTGCGTCTAAAAGGCGGAGTTTAGAGGCTGATGCAGAGCCATAGATAAAACAGCCGCAGTCTAATATGGACCGGACCAGTGAGCAATACAGCCTAAACATTACCGTGCGATCGTCGCCCCAAGATGCCCCAGATAAATCCCCGAGTACCCGAAGAGAACGACCGCAGGAAGCACGAAGATGACGTATATGGTGCTCCCATGTGAGTTTGCTATCGAGCTGTAGCCCCAAGAACTTCAGGTAAGGAACAGATGGAAGACGTGTGCCACGCAAATGAAGATCAGGAGGAGGGTGTACACCACGGAGTCGGTGAAATTGGAGACACTATTTTCGTAGGGGAAAACTGAAAGCCGGTGCGAGATGCCCACTCGGCGATGGATGTTATGGTCAGCTGCAGTTGAGCTCGATGTGCTCCAATCTATAAGAGCGATAGTATATTGCAAAGTCGTCAACATACAGCGACATCGGGATTCCGCTACGAAAAGCACTAGTGATGCATTAATGGCAACGGCGAAAAGCGTAACACAGAGAATCGACCCCTGGGGTACACCATTCTCCCAAACCTTCTCTTGGGAGAGCGTGTTGCCTATGCGGACACGAAAACGGAGAATTAGTAAAAAGTTAAAAATAAAAAATCTGATGTGTTGCACTCACATGACTTTCTCTACTCTTGCACTAACCATTCTTACAAACTCTTATTCCTATATCTTCTTCGTGTTAGTTAAAATAAACATTTGTACAAATTATCTTATTGCTTATTTCCTTGTAGGTGCAAGGGGAATATTGGAATACAGTAGACTGTGCGATAATCAAATCTTTTAAAGCTTTGAGATTCCGTTCTCTTTGTACACGTAACATATACAAAAATGAACAACGATGACCCATTTCACGAAAGTTCCAAGTTTTCCGAAACTCACACACATAACAAGGAATATCTCCGAAATGGTTCACCCTACAAGAAAATTTATTGAGACATAAATTGTGTATTTTAGCAAGATCTACATTTTTTGTATAGTATAATTTGGTCTATCTCTAACGGTTTACCAGTTATGCAAAAGTCGTCCAGAGTAAACACGACTACAGGGGCTATAGCCAGAAAATTCAAGATACACATTTCATTTGTCATAAAAATATCTCAAACATGACATTTTAATCAAAATCGTTAGAGCCATTTTCAAGAAAATCAAAATTCTCGAAAAATTTTCCATGTAAAGGGTAGTTTAGGGTGGGGCTATTTTCTTCAAAATCTTCGTGTCACATTCTTGAACGACATTAAACTTAAATACCAACTTTGGTTTTTAACCGACTTTTCGTTTTTGAGCTATGCTGTCCAAAGACTGACAGACTGGCAGACTGACAGACTGACAGACACACACACGGACCTTTTTCTAAAAATGCTTTTTTTGGATTCAGGGGGCCTCAAAACATGTATTTCCGGTGAAATCTCGACTTCGAATTTTTGGGTGGAATACAATACTTCCCCTACTTACCAGTAGAGAAAGTAAAAAGAATAAGTTACCGCGTAAACCATAACCGTGCAAAGCACGGGGGATGCCATAGCGCCATGTACTATCTTCTCCAGATCAAAGAAGACACCCACGACATGCTGCTTAACGAGAAATGCATTCTGTATGTAGGCCTCCATGCTTGTCAGATTGTCGACACTGGAGCGATGGCGACGAAAACCGCGCTGGACATTACTCAGCAGGTTATTCGTCTTTAGCCACCACACTAAGCGAGTGTTGATCATACGTTCGAGGGTCTTGCAAACGACACTCGTTAGGCAAATAGGGCGGTAGCTAGAGGCAAGTGCCCGGTCTTTTCCAGGCCGATGGATAGGGATAACAATACCATCGCGCCAGGAAGACAGGTAAACCCGCTGAAGCCAGATTCGGTTATAGATGCTCAGCAGGAAGGAAAGAGCCTGAGGTGGAAGATGAAGCAGCATTTGTCGGTGGATGTCATCAGGACCGGGAGAAGAATCGTACGCGAGAGACAAGGAGTTCATCAGCTCTGCTATGCTAAAAGGTGTGCTATATGGTTCACTACCGTCGCTCTTAAAATTAAGAACTATTCGCTCCGCAGATTCCTTGATAGCTAAAAAGAACCTATCGTAACTTTGGGTTTGGCTGGTAGCAGAGGAGTCGGTAAGGGCATCGGCGATAGCCTGCTCGCTAGTGTAATAAGAACCCTGTAAGGCAAGACCGGGAACAAACATCCGGCGACACTTGCCGTACATACGCCGAACCGCAGTCCACACCCTTTGTGCTAAAGTGCGTCGAGAGAGGGAAGAGACGTAAGTTACCCAGGATGTGCGTTTTGCACTGCGAAGTAGAAAACGCGCCCGGGCACGCACACGCTTAAAGGCAATGAAGTTCTCTTCCGTAGGATATGCACTGAAAACTCGCAGAGCCCGTTTGCGTGCTTTAATAGCCAAACAACATTCCTCGGACCACCAAGGCATGACGAGGTGTAGTAGCACCGCGAGGAATGCTGGATTTTGCTGCAAGCAGGACAGAACATGTAAAATACTCCACCAATTCATCGATGGTACGGAAGACATCGTTGTGGAGATGAATTAGAGAAAGGAATTTCTCCCAGTCAGCCTTGGAAATAATCCAGTGAGGACATCGTGTTGGAATAGGATGGAAACTAGAAATGTGAATGTTAACGGGAAAATGATCACTGCCGAAGAGGTCGGAGAGCACCTACCAATCAATGAGTGGTACCAGTGACGGGCTACAGAAGCTAACGTCTAAGGCGGAATAGGTACCATAGGCAGATGACAAAAAGGTACGGGCACCAGTGTTCGCATTTTTCACAGGGCCGCAGATACGGTCAGCTTCCCGTTTAACGTAGAAGGGACTAAGGTCCTTTACCGTTTTCCTGTCTCAAGCCAAAGTCAATACCAAAAATGTGTCGAATGAGGAGGGTTTGCGCGGATGCATATTGAAATTGGACCCCATCCGGAACCGTCGGCGTCAGCCTGCCATCCGGGGCTCAAAGAAAAGACACCAAAATCTCCACGGTCTGTGCCGCCATGGAGACCCCTCCATGACTGACCTCAAGGCGTACTTCAGAGGAGCTACCCTCCGATCTCCACTGCTTGTCCACATGGGTAAACCGTTGACCACGTGCACCCCGGCCTTATTCCCTCACCACAGGAATAGCCGCCTGTGGCTCCCCGCTTTAGGCCACGCTACCTCAACGGAGTCAGCGTGGATTCAGAGGACTTCGGGTTGATTACACAGGGGTTCCGTCAGCGATAACACGTCCGGCCGGTGATACTTACCCGACGGCACGCGGCCGTCGGGAAATAAACACCGGTCGTGCCCTTAAGGAGCTACGTGAGTGTACATGACGTGTGGACGGGCTCCGCACCTAAGGCTACACATGGAGGCAGTGTGAAGGGTCCGCACAACCTTCGCGCCTGAGACCTTCGAAGAGCACGCAAGTCGGGGGCAGCGCTGAAAACCCGTGGGAAAGGACCACGGGGATAGGAAAGATCCCTGCTGGTGAGTTATAAAACTAAGGCCCTACTACCTAATAATCATAATACACCTAGAAGAGGAAGAGGGTGATATAAAATAGCAACATAAAACGCTGCACGTGGCACAGCTAATGAACATGGAGGGGGTGAAATGATGGTGAGGGGCTTGGGTGCGCCGAACCCGAACCTAGCGTAGTAGGTCCCCCTGGGGGGCGTTAGACGAGTTAAAAGGTTATGCGATTCAGCCCGGGTCTTGAGGGTTAAAAACTTTGGGCAACAATGCGAAGAGCTGCAAACGCCAGAAAACGCATTGCCCAGAGTGTCAGCAACAGCTCGAGGACAAGCGATGGTGTCATTAATCCGCAGCCCCGGTACCGTGGAAGCTGAAATTTTACCAGCCACACGGCAGAGCTTGTCCCAAACGATAGATGAAAGGGTTTGGCAATTAAAAGACTCCACAAAGCGGAGCCAGGATGTCCTTTTACTGGCGTGTATGATGCGCCGTGTTCTGGCGCGCTGTTTCTTGAAGATGACCAGATTCTCAAGTGTAGGATGACGCCGGAACACCCGCAGTGCAGTCCTGCGTGCGCGGATAGCGGCCCGGCTTTCGGTAGTCCACCAAGGGACCGGTAATCGTCTAGGTTGTGAAGAAGACCGAGGGATAGCGCATTCGGCAGCGGAGATGATGACAGAAGTAAGGTGTTCTACCATTTGTTCAACATTAGCAAAGAGGTGGCCGTCAAGAACCGCGCAACGGGAATAAACAGGCCAGTTTGCTTTAACTGCCAGGTGGGTACACGTGACGGTGGGGAGTAGTGCGATAGCATGCTAATAACATAAGGAACATGATCGCTCGAGAAAGTGTCAGAGACGACGTTCCACTGAAAACGGCGTGCAAGCTGTGCTGAGCAGACAGATAAGTCCAGGTGGGAAAGGGTTCCGGTGGAGTCTGAAACAAAAGTGGCTTCACCAGTGTTCAGAAGAGAAAAGCAATTCCGGGTGAAAAAATCAGCAAGTTGCGTTCCCCTTACGCAAGCCCTAGGCGAACCCTAGAGAGGATGGTGAGCACTGAAGTTTCCCAACAGAGATAGGGCGTTGGAAGCTGGGAAACAAGGTCTGTTAAGTCCGCAATTGCGAAAGGAGAACAAGGAGGTAAATACAAACAACAGAGGGTGAAACTAAAGCCAGGTAAACTGAGGATGAAAGCAACAGCTTGCAAGATAGTGATAAGCGTGATAGGTTGACAAAAAGCACCGTCTCGAATCTCCTCCGTGTGCAGGAGAACCAGGTCCCGGTGCAAGGTCCAAGCGCACCGGAATATAGCCAAGAAAGGTAAAAGGGTCCTGCGGCCGAAATTTGGTCTCCTGTAAGCACATGATAGTAGGAGAGAGCGGTTTGATTATAAGCTCCAATTCGGCCCTATGAGTGCGTACGCCACGTGTATTCCATTGAACGAGGGACATCTGGAGGGAAAGGGAATGAGCTGTTTAAAATCACTTGGGCTGAGGCTGGCGCTTCAGCTTGGCCTTCAGTTGGAGTGTAGGGCTAGGGTTTGCAGGAGGTAGTGGCTCCTTCCCCATGTGTTCTTCCGAGGGAAGAGGTTTAGCAGCACCGGAGAAGGAAGACAGTGCTTCAAACCGATTCCCCGTAGTTAAAGGAGGAGAATCACGCTTAACTCGACTGCGCCCTCGGGCATCCTGAGATCGGGATCTCCGAGGAGGCGTAGGAGAACTGTCTTTCAACGGACATTGGTCACTGCCAGAGGTCTGAGGGTCCTTTAGAAAGTCGGTACGTTTCGGCTGGATTTTAAATTTACGAGAATCAGTGCCAAAGGAAGCGGTGGAACCAGAAGTCATGCTGTAATGCTAAGAGCGACTACAGTTGGAAGTACAGGAGTAGTTCGTGACCCATATCCCGCTTTTGGACCTGGGATTGCACCACTGAACTGAAGAAGAGAAGGCTGGCGAGCAGGATGACGCTTGCGGGCTTTGGTGAAAGATAAGCATTCTTTCACCCACAGCTTTTGGATAGCCTTCTCGTCCAAAGCTAAAGCTACATTACTCAAATTCTACAACCATGTCTGGAAATCTTCGGTTCCATCCAATTGGAAAAAAGCTATAACTATCCCAATACTCAAACCAGGTAAACCACCGGAGGATATAAATAACTATAGATCTATATCATTAACCAGTGTCCTAGCAAAAATTATAGAAAGAATGATTTCAGCCAGATTAAACTGATATCTTGAACACTACAATTTTCTATCACCCTGCCAAGCTGGCATTCGCAAAAATCATACAACCAGTGAACAAGTAATTAAACTCAGTCAAGAAATTAAAGAGGGATTTATTAGAAAAGAAGATACCCTAGCTGTATTTGTCGATCTGAAATATGCTTATGATACCGTATGGAGATGTAATCTTATCAGGAAGCTACAACAGATGGGCATTAAAGATAATATGATTCACTAGATATCAGAATTCGTCTCAGAAAGATATTGTGTAACTTCTTATAGTTAAACATTACCCAGATCAAAAAAAACAAAAACAACAACTAGATTTACCTCAGGGTGCAGTACTTAGCACCACTCTGTTCAATATCTATATAAATGATCTGTCCAAACAACAGGCATCAGCACTGCATTGTATGCAGATGACTTAGTAATTTGGAAATCACTGAAATCAGACAAACTTGAAACTCTAAAGACATATGTTCAAAATTCTCTAAGTACACTTAAACAATGGTGTTCTAAAAATCTCATGAAAGTAAACACTGCAGAAAGTAACTTTCAGCTCTTTTCCCTAAAAAAGAAACAACCCAATATTACCTTAAGTTATGAAAATACAGAATTAACCAGAACAGAAATTAGTGAATATCTTGTAGTGCTGTTTGACAAGGGGTTAACCTGGAGTGAGTGAGTGAGTAGGGTTTAAGGGCCCGTCGACAGCTAGGTCATTAGGGCCCCAAGTCAGAAGATAAAAGCAGGGAAAAACTCACCACCACCTAACAATGAATCAAATATTAAAACGGGGAGTCTAAAAGAAAGATAAAAGCTAAAACAGTTCAAATGTAAAAACTGGTCTAAAAGGATAACATAAAAACAGTTAAAACCTCAAAACTGATCTTAAAATGTACACAGATAAAAATGCGAAGGTTAAAAATAAAATCACAAAGTAAGATACAAGTTAAACCTGCTTAATGTAAGTGTTTGGTCTTAATCTTTTTCTTTTTCAGTCTTATCTTGACCGACTTGGGTTAACCTGGAAAAAACACTGAAAAAATTAAAGACAAAGTAACCAATCGTTTTAAGATATTATAAAGACTTGCAGAAATTAAATGGGGTTGTTCAAGATCTACATTAAATGCTACATATAATACATACAGCCAGTTCTTAAATATTGTGGAGACATACACACCTTCTACTTTCACTGTACTTGAGCACACACAAAATCAAGCTCTTGGATTAATTGCTGGTGCTTTTAATATTACTCCTATAACGACCTTACATGCATTTACATGCAATAGACCCATAATGACAGATTTAGAAATGCAAGCACTTTTAACATATAAAAACTTCTAAGACTTCCAGAGAATAATAAATGGGTAAAATAACACACATCTACCTTCAGCTAGAAAACTCAATCAGGCTTCATACAGAAAGTTCAACAACTAGAAATAAACTAGATTACCCATCTGAAATAGAACTTCTCATGCCTCTTAACAACCCAGTGAACATAATTGAATTAGAATATTACTTTGAATTAATTGAAGATTTTAAAAAGAAAGAAAATTCATCTATAGAAGCTAAAGCATATGCCCTTGAAGCCATAAATGTAAGATACCCCGCTGATGAATGGACTCACAATTATACAGATGGCTCTCTTTACAATCAAGAAGATGGAGCAGGAGATATCTGTAAATATTTTTCTTTCTATAAGAATGTTGGAATTTACTTATGTTTTGATGGAGAAATTGATACAATTTATACATCCTTACAAAATCTGTTCACCCGGACAAATTAGTTTTTCGACATTGTCTTCTTATCAGATTCTAAAGCAGCTACTCAAGCTATTATTTCAACTGACTACCCTAAAATGGGTAAAATGAAGGAAATTCACAGTATGATTAAACATCTCCAAAATTTAAATAAATGTATTGTTTTCCAATGGATCCCATCCCACTGTGGAATTTTTGGAATTGATCAAGCAGACATGCTGGCCAAGGATTCCAAAATTGCTCAAACAACAAAACAAAATATCCCCTATGAAACAGTTAAAAGGTTAATCAAAAACATGTTCTCAAAAAATATGATGAATATCTTGCTTCTTCTGAAAAACTTAATTCTCCAAAATAAGCTTAAAACAATTCCAGATCTACCAAGAAAATCATCATTTGCAATGTTCTGATTAATCTCAAGCCATGATTGTCTGAGTGGACATTTGTTCAAGATTGGATTAATGACTTTCCCACAGTGCTGTTTATGTGGAAAAAATGATTTAATGAACATTGATCACCTAATTGTATGTGAAATTCTCCAAAATCAAGAAGATCTAGTCTCTAAATATTGGGAGGCAAGAAGAAGAACGGTTTTATTATCAAATTCTGAGCATTAGAGGCACGCATGCATACACAGACATTTTATATGTAGAGACGATCCATACTAGATTAACAGAACATGTATGGCTCCATACTTATACTGATGGATCACTGATATCAAACCCAGATGGAGCAGGGGCTGGAGTCACATGTCACCAAACAGTTACTGTTTGAATGTTTGGTAGTTCCCATCTTTTATTCTTTGATTTTTCACAGTAATATTTTTCAATAATTTTTTTGAATTCAGAGTTGACTGATCTTTGATTTTTCACAGTAATATTTTTCAATAATTTTTTTGAATTCAGAGTTGACTGATCTTTTAGCTGCATAAAATGGTAGATTAACTGTAGATTTCTGTACACTGCTGGTACCCTTTTTTGCAAGAAAATCAGCTTTCTCATTACCACTCAGTCCACAGTGAGTTGGTATACATTGCAAGACTAGGTGTTTTTGAAGTGCTGTTAGATGGGTAAGAATTTTCCAATGTTCTATAATTGTTTGCTTTTTTGGTGACAACTCGGAAGTAACTGCTATAATTGCTGCCCTGGAATCTGAGAGAATAACTGCTTGCTGAAAATGTGAAACTCTGTACAAAAGATTTTGTAAGGCCATTCGAATTGCTTCAAAGTTTGTAGTTCCATAACTCAAAGATTTTTAATAGGAAAAGGTGACACGTGACTCCAGCCCTGCTCCATCTCGGTTTGACATCAATGATCCATCAGCATAAATATGGAGCCATTCGTGCTCTGGAAATCTAGTATGGATTGTCTCTAATGCCAATAATTTTAGAACACTAGTTGGAGTATCACTTTTCTTAACTTCTTCTGTCAGGTGTAAATAATATGTGATGTCTAATGTATGTGTCGGATTGACTTTAGATATGACATTTTCCTTTGAATTAGGAAGGTGTACATTCTTCCTGATGTTTTGAATTTTGGAAAGAAAGCTCTCCTGTAAAATTTCTCTTGTGCCATGTATTGAATGGGGGTCTGATCAACTTTTCGTGTTGAATAAGAGCCGCTTTTTCTATTTCATATTCAATGGGGTATTGGTTGGTTAGTATTTCCATAGCTGCTATTGGTGTGGTTTTGATAGCACCTGTAATTAATCTCAGACTTTGGTTTTGAAAGATTTGAATTTTTTTTGTGTTTGCTGTTACAAGAACTTCGCTGCAGTAAGTAAATAATGGCTCTATATATACATTGTATGTTGTGTTAAGAGTTGCTCTAGTACATCCCCACTTCATTCCGGTTAGACGTTTTAATAGTGAAAGGCGCCTCTCTGCTCTTTGTATTACATTTTCTATTTGTTTGGTCCATGTAAGTTTGGTATCAAATGTAACTCCTAAATACTTTGCTTCCTTTGTTTCTGGTAATTGTTGACCCTCAAAATTTGGTTTTATTTTTAGTGGTTTTTTTCTTAGTGAAAAGATTTGGTAGTTTGATTTTGTTGTATTAACAGTCATTAAATTTTCTTTGGTCCACCTTTGTAAGTTGGTTAAGGATTGTTGCATGGTTTTTTCTAGTTCTGTACTTTTGCTTTTTGGTTTTGAAGTCCACATTACTAAGTCATCAGCAAATAGTGCACACTTCACACCTGATTTTTGTATTAGTTGTGGCAGATCGTAATAAATATATTAAAAAGTGTAGCACTGAGCACTGCGCCTTGTGGTAAGCCACGGTGTACTTGTTTATATTTAGGTATAGTTCTTTCATATCTGGTAGCAATAAAGCGTTGCGTTAGGAAATGACATAGCCATGAAAACATTGGACCTTGTATCCCTATTTATTTTACTTTCTTTAATAGTTCTGTACTGCATATAGAATCATATGCACTTTGGAAATCAATAAAAACTGATACATTATCTTCTTTTCTATTGAAGGAGTCATTGATTTCTTGACTGAGAAGTAAGACTTGTTCACTTGTTGAGTGGAACTCTCTGAATCCAGCTTGACATGGGGATATTAAATTTTGTGACTCTAGAAACCAATTTAACCTGCTTGAACCATTCTTTCCATCACTTTTGCTATTATGCTAGTAAGAGCTATTGGTCTATATAGTTTTATTTCTGATGCTGTTTTGTCTTTCTTCAAGAGTGGGACAATTATTGCTTTTCGCCATTCAGCAGGTACAGTGGTTTTCCAGGATAGATTGTAGAGTTTCAGTAGTAGTTGTTTTGCTGTTTTTCCAAGGTTTTTTATGAACTCTGGATGTATGTGATCTGGTCCAGGATACCTTTTGTTTTTTAGATTATTTATTGCAATGTTCAATTCTTGCATATTAACATTTTGAAAAAAGATATTGCACTGAGTGTTAGGATCACATTCTCTTTCTTGTTGCAAATCTTTCTTAAATTCTTCACGTTCCTTTTTATTATTTCTTGTTACTTTATGTGAATTAGCATAATATTTATTGAATGTTTCGGCTATGACTGCATCATTTACTAACATTTTATTGTTGTGTATGATAGGTGTGCTGTTGTTTTCTTTTCTGTCCTTGACATTTTTTATGAACTTATGAGCTTTGTTACCATCTGTCCTATAGTCCATTTTTTCTAAGAAATTATTAAAGTGATTCCTTTTAGCAGTATTAATTTCTTTTTTTAGTGAGGCACATTTCTTTCGCCATATTTGTGTATCCAATATGTTTTTTGTTTGTTCAGCTATATTTCTAGCTATATCCCTTTGCCTTTTCAGTTCTTCTAACTGGGAGTTCCAAAAGGGTTTGAAATTTTTAATTCTTCCACGAGGAACATGTTTTTTTGCGGTTTCTAGGATGACTTCACACAAATTTTTGTTCATATGATCTGGTTGGTCATGCAGCTGTGAGTTTCTTTGTTCTTTAAATTTATGTTCTAATTCAGTTTTATATTTTTTCCAATCTGCTTTTTAGAAGTTCCAATACAGATTCCTAAGACCTTGGCTGTTATTTGTATTCTCTAGTTTCATATCAGCAATTACTGCTCTGTGACCAGAAGTTGGATCTTCTATAACTTGTTTTTTAATTTTTGAAACAATATCTGTTGTAGCTAACAAGAGGTCTGGGTTACTGCCTGCTCCAGAGTACTGTATGTGGGATCTTCTGTACTATAAATCAGTTCAAAAGTTGTGGTATTCAAAAATTCTTCCATTCTCTTTCCTGGAGAATCCACTTTTTCATAACCCCATCTTTTGGAATGGGCATTGAAATCCCCAATTACAATTGTTTTATTTAATTGGTCAATAAGTGAGAGATCTGGTTCATTCCTGGGAGGATTGTAAATACTGTAGACATGTAAATGTGTTTTGTTATCCCCAAAATTTAGCTTTATTAATGCACTTTTATCTGTGTTATCCATTTCTTTAACAATTTGAAAGGAGGATTTAATATCCTTTTTGACTCCAACTAATATTCCACAACTTATCTATTTTTGGGTAGTAGGTGTAGTAGGAAACCAGTAGTAGAAAACCAGGTCTCCGAAATGTTAAAGCAGACGTGGGCAAAATCAGTTCAACTAGACCACTTCACTGAAACATGTTCTTGCCTCACTCCACCGGGTATCCCTTCCCTTCACTGCTGTTCAGGTTCTGATATAGCTCATTCAGTGGCGAGTATGGCTGTTTCATGAGGAG
Organism: Tenodera sinensis; assembly: GCA_030765045.1. Lineage (NCBI taxonomy): Eukaryota > Metazoa > Arthropoda > Insecta > Mantodea > Mantidae > Tenodera > Tenodera sinensis. The sequence goes on from CM060970.1 coordinate 15,844,522, forward strand.
TGGTAGAGAGCATTTGTTGCAAGTTACAAAAACATGATAGTTTGCTGTTTAATATGCAGATTTCAATTTGCAAATATGTTGTTGGCTAATGCTGGATTTCTGACAATGAAATCACAAGCCCTCTTGCTCTTCAATATTTTTCACTGATGGATGGGGTGCTAGAAGTGGTCGTGAATATTTGAAGGTGGTCTTGGTCCACTTCCTCTTGCAGATCACATAGAGCACAGAGTGGTGAAGAATATATCCCAAGTTTATTTAATATAAACTATTGAATTTCGTGTCTCAAAGTTTGAACATTATATTAAGTTTAAAACCAAAGAATTTATTATGTTGTTCAAATAGTTTTTAAATATTTTTAAGGCTAAGTAGCAATGGAACTTAGTATATTAATCATACGGCAGCATAAGAATATTACATGTGGCTGGCCCCATGGCGCAGTTGGTAGAGCACCTGCCTGCTGTGCTAGGGGTCACGGGTTCGATTCCCGGCAGGGGGTAGGAATTTTTCTTCAGCCAAGATTATTCCTCATCCCTCCCTGAAATAATGAAAGTGTGTGTGTGTGTGTGTGTGTGTGTGTGTGTGTGTGTGTGTGTGTGTGTGTGTGTGTGTGTGTGTGTGTGTGTGTGTGTGTGTGTGTGTGTGTGTGTGTGTGTGTGTGTGTGTGTGTGTGTGTGTGTGTGTGTGTGTGTGTGTGTGTGTGTGTGTGTGTGTGTGTGTGTGTGTGTGTGTGTGTGTGTGTGTGTGTGTGTGTGTGTGTGTGTGTGTGTGTGTGTGTGTGTGTGTGTGTGTGTGTGTGTGTGTGTGTGTGTGTGTGTGTGTGTGTGTGTGTGTGTGTGTGTGTGTGTGTGTGTGTGTGTGTGTGTGTGTGTGTGTGTGTGTGTGTGTGTGTGTGTGTGTGTGTGTGTGTGTGTGTGTGTGTGTGTGTGTGTGTGTGTGTGTGTGTGTGTGTGTGTGTGTGTGTGTGTGTGTGTGTGTGTGTGTGTGTGTGTGTGTGTGTGTGTGTGTGTGTGTGTGTGTGTGTGTGTGTGTGTGTGTGTGTGTGTGTGTGTGTGTGTGTGTGTGTGTGTGTGTGTGTGTGTGTGTGTGTGTGTGTGTGTGTGTGTGTGTGTGTGTGTGTGTGTGTGTGTGTGTGTGTGTGTGTGTGTGTGTGTGTGTGTGTGTGTGTGTGTGTGTGTGTGTGTGTGTGTGTGTGTGTGTGTGTGTGTGTGTGTGTGTGTGTGTGTGTGTGTGTGTGTGTGTGTGTGTGTGTGTGTGTGTGTGTGTGTGTGTGTGTGTGTGTGTGTGTGTGTGTGTGTGTGTGTGTGTGTGTGTGTGTGTGTGTGTGTGTGTGTGTGTGTGTGTGTGTGTGTGTGTGTGTGTGTGTGTGTGTGTGTGTGTGTGTGTGTGTGTGTGTGTGTGTGTGTGTGTGTGTGTGTGTGTGTGTGTGTGTGTGTGTGTGTGTGTGTGTGTGTGTGTGTGTGTGTGTGTGTGTGTGTGTGTGTGTGTGTGTGTGTGTGTGTGTGTGTGTGTGTGTGTGTGTGTGTGTGTGTGTGTGTGTGTGTGTGTGTGTGTGTGTGTGTGTGTGTGTGTGTGTGTGTGTGTGTGTGTGTGTGTGTGTGTGTGTGTGTGTGTGTGTGTGTGTGTGTGTGTGTGTGTGTGTGTGTGTGTGTGTGTGTGTGTGTGTGTGTGTGTGTGTGTGTGTGTGTGTGTGTGTGTGTGTGTGTGTGTGTGTGTGTGTGTGTGTGTGTGTGTGTGTGTGTGTGTGTGTGTGTGTGTGTGTGTGTGTGTGTGTGTGTGTGTGTGTGTGTGTGTGTGTGTGTGTGTGTGTGTGTGTGTGTGTGTGTGTGTGTGTGTGTGTGTGTGTGTGTGTGTGTGTGTGTGTGTGTGTGTGTGTGTGTGTGTGTGTGTGTGTGTGTGTGTGTGTGTGTGTGTGTGTGTGTGTGTGTGTGTGTGTGTGTGTGTGTGTGTGTGTGTGTGTGTGTGTGTGTGTGTGTGTGTGTGTGTGTGTGTGTGTGTGTGTGTGTGTGTGTGTGTGTGTGTGTGTGTGTGTGTGTGTGTGTGTGTGTGTGTGTGTGTGTGTGTGTGTGTGTGTGTGTGTGTGTGTGTGTGTGTGTGTGTGTGTGTGTGTGTGTGTGTGTGTGTGTGTGTGTGTGTGTGTGTGTGTGTGTGTGTGTGTGTGTGTGTGTGTGTGTGTGTGTGTGTGTGTGTGTGTGTGTGTGTGTGTGTGTGTGTGTGTGTGTGTGTGTGTGTGTGTGTGTGTGTGTGTGTGTGTGTGTGTGTGTGTGTGTGTGTGTGTGTGTGTGTGTGTGTGTGTGTGTGTGTGTGTGTGTGTGTGTGTGTGTGTGTGTGTGTGTGTGTGTGTGTGTGTGTGTGTGTGTGTGTGTGTGTGTGTGTGTGTGTGTGTGTGTGTGTGTGTGTGTGTGTGTGTGTGTGTGTGTGTGTGTGTGTGTGTGTGTGTGTGTGTGTGTGTGTGTGTGTGTGTGTGTGTGTGTGTGTGTGTGTGTGTGTGTGTGTGTGTGTGTGTGTGTGTGTGTGTGTGTGTGTGTGTGTGTGTGTGTGTGTGTGTGTGTGTGTGTGTGTGTGTGTGTGTGTGTGTGTGTGTGTGTGTGTGTGTGTGTGTGTGTGTGTGTGTGTGTGTGTGTGTGTGTGTGTGTGTGTGTGTGTGTGTGTGTGTGTGTGTGTGTGTGTGTGTGTGTGTGTGTGTGTGTGTGTGTGTGTGTGTGTGTGTGTGTGTGTGTGTGTGTGTGTGTGTGTGTGTGTGTGTGTGTGTGTGTGTGTGTGTGTGTGTGTGTGTGTGTGTGTGTGTGTGTGTGTGTGTGTGTGTGTGTGTGTGTGTGTGTGTGTGTGTGTGTGTGTGTGTGTGTGTGTGTGTGTGTGTGTGTGTGTGTGTGTGTGTGTGTGTGTGTGTGTGTGTGTGTGTGTGTGTGTGTGTGTGTGTGTGTGTGTGTGTGTGTGTGTGTGTGTGTGTGTGTGTGTGTGTGTGTGTGTGTGTGTGTGTGTGTGTGTGTGTGTGTGTGTGTGTGTGTGTGTGTGTGTGTGTGTGTGTGTGTGTGTGTGTGTGTGTGTGTGTGTGTGTGTGTGTGTGTGTGTGTGTGTGTGTGTGTGTGTGTGTGTGTGTGTGTGTGTGTGTGTGTGTGTGTGGGTGGGTGGGTGGGTGGGTGGGTGGGTGGGCGTGCGTGTGTGTGTGAATTCAATGTATAAAGACCCCACTGTTAAACGAATAAAACCAATAGTCAAGGCTGCCGATATGACCTCTGCAGTTTAAGGTGGGATATAAATGGAACAATTAAAAAAAAAATAAAATATTGTATGCATAAGATAAAGGAATGTTATAAACTTGAAGATTATGAAATTTTCCTAACCACAGTAGATCGCTGTAATAATAATAATTGCATGAAAAATATGTTTAATATAAACAAAATAGTTAATAACAGTGTAGAAATTATTACTACCATGCAGGTAGAACGAACCCACCACTGCACGTGTTGTACTGTATGCCCACGACAAGAAGGCTAGAGGGGAATGAAGAGCAGAGGGGGCTTCAATTGTTTATCTGCTCCGGTAGCGTATCTGTTTACTAGGAAATGAGTGCATGAGAATGCATATGAGTCACCCACGTTGCCAGAATTAATGCGCTTTCCAGTATTACAGGTGCAGAGATTTTTTAGTATTATGCATTATTTGGCTCTCACTGCTAACACGCACTACCGCACTACAGTTATATACTCGTATTTTGTTAGTTTTATTCTTGGCTTAATATTTACATATGGCTGCAGTTCGAAAGAAGGGACGAAGTATTCACAGTGAAGCAAGGGAGGTAATTAGAAAAGTGATAGAAGTATGTGATGAAGAAGCGAAATCAGGACAATTGAAATGTTTATTATGACAAAGAAATTTACGTGTGGCAAATTATTGTGGGATATCGTAACATAGTGTAACAAGAATAAAAAGAGAAGGTGTTAAAGCTGGTGAAAAATCACTTCATACTCCGGGAAAAAAGAGACCAAAGGCCGAGGAATGCAAATTTCATTGTGATGACTTTGATAGAACAGTAATTAAAAACGTAATTCGAGACTTTTATTTGGTTAAAAAACAAGTGCCCACTGTACCGAAGCTGCTTGCAGCAATTAGGGAAAAATAAATTTTCCTTGGGGAAGAGAAACTCTGCGGAAGATATTGCACGATATGGGTTTCAAATGAAAGCGATGTGGAAGTAAGAGAAAATTACTTATTGAACGTCCAGATATAGTTAACTGGAGAGCTAAATACCTAAGAGCTATAAATGGATACAGAAATGCTGGGAGAAATATCATTTACATTGATGAGTCCTGGGTGGACAATAATTTGACATTTGGGAAGTGCTGGCAGAGTGATGATATCTATGGGATTACGACAAACACTAGCTCTTCTAACCGCCTGATTCTTGTAAATGCAGGCAGCAACGAAGGTTTCATACCCGGAACTTCTTTGATATTCAAAGCTGGACTTGCTAGCGGCGATTATCATGGCCAAATGAATGGAGAAAATTTCCAGAAATGGTTGGAGAAGAAACTGTTACCTAATATACCCTGCAATAGTGTCATCGTGCTTGATAATCCTCCATACCACAGTGTACAAGAAAATAAGCCTCCGTCGAAATATGCTGTAAAGCAAGATATGGTACAATGGTTGGAGAACAACAATATTTCATATTCTGCTGCAATGCGAAACACCGATTTGTTTGATTTAATTCAAATACATAAACCAAAGGAAAAAATATACCATATCGACAGAATAATAGAAATGCATGGGCATACGGTTCTTAGATTACCTCCTTAAATGTGCGAGTTGAACGCTATAGAATTGACATGGGCAACAATAAAACGATACGTAAGAGAATAATGTAACCGGTGATCTATATTTAAGAAATCTACAGCAAGTGTGTGAAAGTGCAGTGAACTCTGTTACAACAGCTGATTGGGAGGGCTATGTTAGGCACATTAAGAAACTTGAGGATGAGTTCAGGCAAAAGGATGGGCTAGTGGAAGATGCAATAGACAATTTTATTATATTACTAGGAGGTCTGACGAAGATCCAGAGAGCGGTAGTGACAGCAGCGAAGGTGACGACTTCTCACTCGGATCTTGCACGACAACTGGACTTCTAGGTGAGTTATGTGACAACACTGTGTATTTTAAACGAACCTAGCATCCTTATCATACTCGGAAACTAGACATAAACACCGTGCGGGAAGCAAAACATGATTACGTTACACATTCCTAAGCCTCGCCTTCTTGTGCTGGGCATACAGTATCCAAACAACCTTCATCACTCGGCAAAAGAATTTGCGGTCAGCAAGGCTAGTTCAATTGCTGCCTCTCCTCTTGGGCCCATGCCGGTGTTAGAGTAACAAAAAACTCCAAATTTTACATATAAATGAAAATAACCTCGTGTTTTTCCTACAGAAAGATCACTAAGTTTGGTGTTTCATTGATCTTTTGTTTTTCAGTTTGCTGTTCACAAAGGCATACACACCTTATTTTAACTTTTTTTTTTAGGAGGGGCGGGAGGTTACAGTCTTAAAATGTGTATTTCTGGTTAAATTTTGGTATCAAATTTTTGAGTGGAATGTTATAATACTTCCTCTGCGTACTATTGGCAAGCAAAGGAGAAAGTAAAAAGTCCGGTTACAAACACCAAAATAAATCTTTCAACTTGCCATCAACTCAAGTGTTTTTATAACATGTTCCAAAAATAACATTTGGATCACAGAGAGATACATGAAGTTAGACCTTGGAACTGTTCTGCTTCCAAATTCGAACAGGGGTTAAGCTTTAGTAGTAATCTTCCACCCTATCAGATTTGATTAAGCTATTGAGCCTTTCAATATACCTGTATGTGAATGGAAAGACTACCTTGTTTTTATGAGTATGCACAACTATTCTTGGACATATTTACTGTTATTTTGGTACAATTATTTTTCTGGAACTGTAACTGAGTTTAAAGAGCAAACACACCATATAATTTTGTTACTTTCTTACAATATGAAATAGACAACAATTTTTAATTTATCTACTATGTATAGTAAGTAGGAGTAGCATTTGGGAGGTAGAATCAGGACTGAAAAATTCAATTTTTTTCAGTTCCGATTCTACCTTTCAAACATTGCGCACACATGGTTTGTGTGTTTAAAAATACCGGTAGTAAGTTGGTTAGCATAAAAAATAACAAGTTATCATCATCTGAAAGGGTAGTATTGTATTCAACCCAAAATTTTGATGTTGAGATTTCACCATAAGTATACCATGTAGAAGGGAAGTCATTACATTAATTTAAACCAGTGATCGATCTCGGTATTAGGAACACACTGTGTATCTTACGTTTTTGTCTCTGATCATTTCCTATGGAGATAGTTTTATCAAAAACAAGCTGGCAACACTGCAGATTGTGTGGGTGATCATTTTCTCTAGCTCAGTACATAAAGAAAGATTGTGTGGGTGATCATGTTCTCTAGCTCAGTACATAAAGAAACAGCATAACGGTGTGTCTTGAAAACAAACTCATACCCTGCCTTGTCCTTCTGTGTTTACTCTGCAGGTGTAGGCCAATCACAAGCGTTAGTTCCCAAAACATTAGGGCAAAAGTGAAAGTGCCAGGCATGTTTACTTGCACAAACCAGTTGAATTGCCTGAGTACGCAACACAACGTTGTCAACATGCTACACATCTTTAGGGGCTGCTCGTAGCATTCCCTCACATCTTTTAAGTGATTATTTCGAAACCCGTGTGATGTCCCATAATTACTACCGAAGCTGTGTCAGAAATAAGTTACTCTACGCATCTTGCAAGTAACAAACTATTATCTTTGTACATTCTTTTGTGTAATTATGCATCCAATTTGGATAAAAAAACATTTATTTTTTCAAAACCAGCTGATCAAAGGACAAAAGACTTTCTGTTTGTAATGCTTCTATGAAGCATATATTAGAAGGAATGTCATGATTTCCCTTCCACCTGTATGTTTTGAATCCTGCTAAAACCAAAAAAAGCATTTTTAGAAAAAGGTAGAATGTGTGTGTGTGAGGGGGGTTGCATATGTGGGTGGGTGCATGTATACATGGGTGCGTGCGTGTGTGAACAGCATAACCCAAAAACAAGAAGTTGGTTGCAAACCAAAGTTGGTATTTAAGTTAAATATCTTTCAAGGATGTGACACAAAGATTTTGAAGACAATTCCTCCACCCTAAACTGCCCTTTTCATGGAACATTCTGCAAACATTTTGATATTCTCAAAAATGGCTTAAAATGCCGTATGTTTAAAATATTTTTACAGCAAATGAAATGTATATTTTTAATTTTCTGGCCACAACCCATGTAGTCTTCTTTACTCTTGATGACTTTAGCATAACTGGTAAACCTTAAGAGGTAGACCAAATCTTACTCCACAAAAAAAGTAGATCTGGTTAAAACATGCCAGTTATGTCCAAATGTAGTCTTTTGTGGAGTGAATCTTTTGGGGATATTCCTTGTTGTTTGAGTTTTGCAATACTTACACTTTTCTCAAGAAAGATCTTAAGAAGAATTTATGGACCTATAAATGAGAGTGGAATATGGAGAATGAGATATAACAAGGAAATATATGACCTCTTCAAAGAACCAGAACTGTCCACTGTGGCCAAATTAAAAAGACTACAGTTGGTAGGGGATTTACAAAGAGTGGATGAAGGACAGATACCTAAAAAGTGATGACAGGAGTGATGTTTGGAAAGCAACCAATAGGTAAACCTACGAAAAGTTGGATGGATTCAGTGAAAGAGGGCAGTTATCAGCTCGTAAAATGCAAAAACTGGCAACAGATAACTATAGATAGAGGTGATTGGAGGTCTCGGATGAAGGCCCAGGCCCGCTTTGGGCTGTAGCGCCATTGGAAGAAGATACTTTTCTCAAATGGAAGATCGTTATTCACTTTTTATCTCTTGGCCGTACAAAGACAGCAAAATTTCAAAGCCTTCATAATAGCAATCAGTTTTAAAAGATGTTACTATCGCTCTAAACCTACTGTATTACCATATTCCCCTTGCGTCTACAAGAAAATTAGCAATAAGATCATTTCTGCAAATGTTTATCTCTACTATATGAAGACAGAGTTTGTAAGAATGGTTAGTACAAGAGTAGAGAAAGTCATGTAAGAAAAACTTTTCAGATTTTTACTTAAGACAATTATGGAATATACAAACTACTCAAGATTATGAATGTGCTGGTCTACTTACAGCATCCTTTTGAGCCTGAAGCTTCTGAACTTCATCATCCAGTTCCTGCTGTTCTTTTTCCTCATTCTTGTCCTTTTGTTGAATCTCTTTCATCCTTGTATACACCTTCTCTTTCTTGCTGTTGGATTGCTGAATATTTTGCTGCAAAAATCAATTTACTTTTGTGTTACTTTAAGATACTTTCATGTAAGTATGGTTCATAATAACTGAGAACAGTAATCAGAACAAGAGGGACCAACATTAAAATACATGTATTATAATGTGGCAGCACCATGGCTGAGTGATTAGACCATTTGCCTACCACCAAGGCAGCCTGGGTTTGATCCCAGGGACCTGCATGTGGTATATGTGGTGGATGAAGCAGCGTCAGGGTCGCTTTTCTCCAGGTTCTCTGGTTTCCCCCACCACTCATTCCACCAATTGCTTCATCACCACCTTTAAATTAATTGATTTTGCCTGTATTTCATATCATCTTCCTCGCTATCATACCTGGTGCTGGGCTGACCACCTGTTTCCATGTCTTCACTCTGGTACATAGGTTCCTGTGTTCCCCGACAGGCGTCTGACCCTAAGCACTGGCTAGTAAGTCCTACATGAGGTGAGGGTAATCACTTCCTCACTCTCATACTGTACACTTCACTCTGTCTGGTACATAGGTTCCTGTGCTCCCCGACAGGTGTCTGACCCTAAGCACTGGCTAGTAAGTCCTACATAAGGTGAGGGTAATCATGTAAAGTAAGAAAGAAGTATTACAATGTGATCATTCATAATTAACAGTAACCTTTTCCAGTTCTTGGAAATGGGACAGACAACTTGGTCAAGTTTAAATTTCTTGTTCTGGGGCAGGGCATTTAGATACATTTTGTGCATACTAGTCTTCCCTGTAGAAATTACTCAAGATGGCCATGACTTGAAACAGCTGCTAGAGCTTTCTCTAGCCCCAATCTGAGAAAATAAACTGGAAGAAAAATCTAGCAAGCATCTGGACTACTTCAAATTCACTGAACATTGTTTCTGTAGTTTATATGCAATTCAAAACTGACTATTACCTATAAACCAATAGCAAAAGCTGGTATAAATTAACAAAGAACGCTGTTAATAATGTATGAGGTCTGTTCATAAAATTCTTTGTCCACAAAATTTTTCTACACTTACCTTTTACTTATTGTGCAGTCTCCTTCGAAATTCTCTGCTACACCACTCCCAATGCCATTTCCACTTCTGGAACCGGTTTTGGTAAACCTCTTTCTGGATTGTGCAAAGCGCCATCTGCGAATTGTCTTTTATCTCGTCTATCAACCTGGAGAACCCTTCCCGATCCATTGCGAGAGGAGTGAACCTTGGTCTCAACATCCTACCATAGATCTACCTCTAATCACTAGTTAGGATTCTCTTAAGGAACATCTCGTTCTCATTTGTGCGATCCAAAATCTCTGCACAGTTTGTGAAGCGATGGTCTTCGTGGTCTTGACTCATGAGCTGTGGACCAAACTTGGTGGCAACAGGATGCATTCCAAGATGCTGTTTCAGGATTTCATGACATGATCTAACTGAAATATTACATTCTTCTGCAATATCTTGAACAGTCTTCAATTGGCATACGCAATTTCGTTGACGTTCCTGATATGAGCGTCATTGGTGGACGTTGAAGGGTGTCCAGAATGACGGTCATCTTAAAGATCTATCCGGCTGTTTTTAAACCATATGAACCATTCAAAACACCAATTACGGCTTAAGCACTCATTACTGTAAGCTTCCTGCATAATTTGGTATGTCTCTGTAAAGGTTATCTTAAGTTTCATACAAAATTTAATACAGACACATTGCTCCTTTAACTCTGCCATCTCGAAATTTGCAAACTGTGCAACACAACATTCTACTCAATACAGCACTGAACAATAGTTAACAGACATATAATAATGAAACTTCCAGCAGGTACACATTAAACACAGGCGTGTGCAGAGATACCAACCACATTTCAGTCCAACACTCCATTGGTGCAAAATTATGAATGTTCCACAATTTTTTGAACAAACCTTGTATGTTCAAGGCTCTTTATTCAGTGAGAAGGAACTGCATATAATGTTTGTGCATGGCAATTCAAGGTCAGCCATTCTCGGCAGGTCCCCCACCATTCTGCCACTTTCAACTCGGTCTTGTGTTGCTTGTTTAGTTGTGCTGCATTATTTGCTTCCATATCAACTCATTACCCCATGAGCTGCACTCCATCATTCAATTTTTAAACAAAATCTTGCCAAAATTTATCAATCAATTGTTGTAGTTTATGGGGAAGGTGTGATGACTGATGGTAACATGTTTAAGTGGTGCAGGCTATTCAGTCAAGGAAGGACAAATGTTTATCGAGAGGATTGTTCTGAATGACATACTGTCATCAGTGAAGAGTTGAGAAAAAAGGTTGACGAAAAGATTTGTGAAAACAGGCGCTTCACTATTGACAAGTTTTATCAACAGTTCCCTCGTTTTAACATCAGTAATTAATGTAATTGTTACTGACAAGCTTCAATACAAAAAGATGTATGCGAGAAGGATCCGAGAATATTGATGGATGGACACCAAACAAAGCAATTGTCACGTTCTTGTAATATTTGGAGCGCTATGCCAAGAATGGTGACATGTTCTTGAACCACATTAAACTGGTAAACATGGATTGCTTCTTATACTCTAGATACTGAAGCAGCTTCTTTTCTGAGCTTTCAAAATTACATGCAAAGCAGAAGTTGTGCTTTACTTGTTAACAACAGCATCGAAAAATCAAGATTATGAACTTTATTAATAGTGAAAAGAAGAATAGATGTTTAATAAACAACAAGGATTTTAATGACTTTAATTAAGTTCATTTTGTCAAAAATAAGGCAATCAGTAATAAAAGTTATATGTTGTTGTTAGCTAATGCTGGATTTCTGACAATGAAGTCATTAATCCTCTTGCTCTCCAATATTTTTCACTGATGGATGGGGCACTAGAAGTGGCCAGGCATATTTTAAGGTGGTCTCGATCCAATTCCTCTTGTAGATCACATAGAGGACAGAGTGGTGAAGAATATATCCCAATTCTGTTTACATGTTTTGCCAGACAATCATGTCCTGTAATCAACCTGAAGGTTGCAACTGCCGTTTTTCGAGGATACTCAGGAATTACTGTTTGAATGTTTGGTAGTTCCCATCTTTTATTCTTTGATTTTTCATGGTAATATTTTGTAATAATTTTTTTGAATTCAGAGTTGACTAATCTTTTAGCTGCATAAAATGGTAGTGATTGAGCCAAAAAGATAAAAGAAAACAGTAAAACTCACCACCACTTAACACTCATAATTAAGTATTTAAAACAGATACCCCTCCGAAAGAATGTCGCCTTGTCGTGGCGGAGGGGCTCAGTTCCCAATCCAGACGGTCTACTAAGTGTGTCTTTATGACCAATGGTGGGCAAGAGGTGAGGGGAAGCAAAGAGCAATCCAAAACGGGTACATGAGGCTCGTTAGTCTTGGTAACAGCAACAGCTTGCAAGGGAGTGGTAAGATTAAGAGGTTGGTAAAAGACGTTATCACGAATTAAGAGCATGACACCTCCATGAGCAGGAATACCAGGCTCCGGTGGGAGGTCAAAGCGCACCGGAGTAAAGACTGGGAATGTAAAGGAGTCCTGCTGGCGAAGCTTTGTCTCCTGCAAGCACAGAACGCTAGGGAATAGTGAACTAACAAGTACTTGCAGGTCGGTCCTATGTGCACGAATGCCACGTATATTCCACTGAATTATGGACATCCTGGAACGAAGGGGATAAGCTGTCGATTATGGTCACTTGACCAGCGGTTGCCGCTTCAATTTGCCCTTCTGAGAGCGCATGGGGCTAGGGCTGTTTGGAGCAGATGGTTCGTGTTCCATAGGCTCCACTGACGGATGAGGCTCTGTGTCACCACTAACGGAAGATAAAAGAGTATATATGTTACCCGTGGTAGCGGGAGGTGGAAAGACCCTTGGCGCTCGACCACGCCCTCTGGTCTCCCGTGAGCATGAGCGCCGAGGAGGGGAAGGTGAAGCACGCTTCCCAGTGGGCGATGTCGGAGGGTCTTTAAGGAAATCGCTACCAAATTTGAGAATCGAAGGCTGATGAGCAAGATGTTTTCTGCGGGCTTCAGAAAACGATAAATGCTCCTTCACCCGCAGCTCTGCTATAGCCTTCTCGTCCAGGTAACATGGACAGTCACAGGATGTCGCCGGGTGGGCACCTCGACAGTTTACACAACTAGGAGCAGATAGACTTGCTCCGTCATGGGCATCCTTTCCGCAGGTGACACAAACAGGAACCGAAGCCTTGCAAGAGGCCTGTGTATGGCCATAATGTTGACAATTAAAACACCACATTGGACGCGGGATATTCAGTCAAACGTTAATCACGTCATAGTGTTGTTGTTGTAGTGTTTAACGCCCGCTTTTACTACTACGGCACCGCAGGCGGTGACACTGATGATGGATGAAGATGGAGCACCGGTGGAATGAGATGGCGGGGGAAACCGGAGTCCCCGGAGAAAACCCGCCCTGACGCCGCTTCGTCCACCACGAATACCACATGCGGGTCCCTGGGATCGAACCCGGGCCGCCTAGGTGGTAGGCGAGCGCGCTAACCGCTCGGCCACGGCGCCGCCAATCACGTCATAGCCGGCCTTTATCATCTGAGGGAGATCAAGCAGATCAAACGTCAGAAACAGAGTATGGGTATCAACCTGCACTCCGTCACGCCTAGTGCAGACTCGATAGATGGATGTTACTCCCTGGTCAGATAAGTAACCCTGAATCTCTTCCTCCGACATACCATCCAACAAGTGGGTGGTTATGACGCCCTTGGAAGAGTTGGGGCCCCTGTGCTTCTCAACACGGATAGGATATCCGTGAAGTAGTTTCGCCTTCAGCGACTTGTCGAACTGAGTCAATGTATACGTTTCAACAAGTAGCGATCTTGTACTTAGGCGGGTACATGATTTCACCGGGCCAGCTATTTTATCGAGACCTGACTGTATTACTAAGAGGTCTACCTTCAGAAATGTCTGAGCCTCCTCTGTCCTACTGATGACTAGGTAACGAGTGGTAGGAGTTAAGTGTACCTCTATTTCATTCACTTGTAGTTTTCTTTTAACAGTTTTGTTGGCCATAGAAAAAATGGCTACAAATTTCATCCCCAGTGCTCCCCACCCACCACGGAGCCCAAGGGGTCATCCCACTGGGATGACAGGGCTGCACAGGGGCTATAGTGGGCTCACCGTCCCACACACCCTGGAGTTCGGTGCACTACCTAATCCTCGCCAATTGACTAGGGGTGAGTAAATCCCTAGCCTCCCGTTTAGATGAAGCAGTAACCAAAGCAGTGTATTGGAAATGCGCACCCTCCCCAAATTCAGAAAGACAACTGGACAGAGCTCAGATACGCATCCCTCAACCACCAGGATAAACCTTTCCACCAACACGGGTCTCCACGCACGGCCTACACGTGGGTGGGCGATTTGACTGACTCCCTCAGCACGAAGAGGAGCCCACATCGAGGGAGTCAGTTGGCTCGAGGCCCCGGGTGCGCCAAACCCAGACCTATCGTAGTAGGTCCTCCTGGGGGGTAAAAAATGAGTGACCTGGGTGAGCTGCAAACAGGGCCACGTAAGAACATAATAAAAGCGAGCGCCAAATACAAAGTGAAGGTTCGCCAGAGACAAAGTTTAGAGGCGGCCGCTGCACCATAAATAAAACTGCCGTAATCTAGTTTGGACAGCCTCAACATGACAGTGAAATCGCGCCCCAAGATACTCCAGATAAAACCCGGAGCACTCGAAGCGAATGATCAATGGAGGCACGAAGTTGAATATGGTACGCCCCATGTGAGTTTGCTGTCGAGGTAAAGGCCCAAGAATTTGACATGCGAAACAAACGGCAGGGGTGTGTCACTCAAACGAAGATCTGGAGGATGTATACCACGAAGTCGATGAAAGTGGACACATTGTGTTTTCGTAGGAGAGAACTGAAAGCCGGTGCGAAGGGCCCAGTCGGCGATAGATGAGATGATCAGCTGCAGTTCACGTTCGATTTTTCCAGACTATAAGATCGATAATAGATCGCAAAGTCTCAAGCCACAGTGACATCGGGAATTCCCCACGAACGATAGCAATGCCATTAATGGCAACAGCAAAAAGCGTTACACTAAGAATCGACCCTTGAGGTACACTATTTTCCTGGATACTCTCTTGTAAGACTGCATTCCCAATGCGGACACGAAAACGGCACAGGGTTAAAAAGTTAAAAAGAAAGATTGCTAAAAGACCTCGCAAACCATATCCGTGAAGACTATGGAGAATACCATAATGCCATGTGGTGTCGTAGGTCTTCTCCAGATCAAAGAAGACACCCACGACACGCTGCTTCAGGAGAAAGGCATTTTGTATGTATGTTTCCATTCGTGTCACGTTGTCGACACTGGAGCGATGGCAACCAAAACTGCACTGAACATTGCTCAGCAGATAATTCGTCTCTAGCCACCACACTAAGCGAGTGTTAATCATCCGTTCCAGCATCTTCCAGACGACACTCATCAGGTATATAGGGCGGTAGCTAGAGGGAAGTGTCTGGTCTTTTCCGAGTCGAGGGACAGGGATAACAACACCCTCTCGCCAGGAAGACGGAAAAACCTGCTGAAGCCAAATGCGGTTATAGATGCTCAGCAGGAAGGAAAGAGCCGCAGATGGAAGATGAAGTAGCATTTGGCAGTGGATGTCATCAGGACCAGGAGAAGAGTCATGAGCGAGAGAGAAAGAATGCACCAGCTCCACTTGAGTAAAAGGTGTGTTGTATGGTTCACTAACGTCACTGTTAAAATCTAGGCTAATCCGCTCCGCGGATTCCTTAATGGGAAGCTGCAGCACAGCTTTGGGTTTGGCTAATAGTGGCAAATGAATCGGCAAGGACATCGGCGATTTCCTGCTCACTGGTGTATATGGAGCCCTGTACGGCAAGATCGGGAATGATCGTCCGGCGACACTTGCCGTACATACGCCGAACAGCAGTCCACACCTGAGCCGAACTGCAGCGGGAAAGGGAAGAGAAATGGGATTCCCAGGATGTGCGTTTTGTATTGCGGTACACAAAGCGTGCCCTTGCACGAGAACGTTTGAAAGGAATAAAATTCGCCTCCGTAGGGTGTACACAGAAAACACGCAGAGCACACTTGCGTGCTTTAATAGCCAAATGGCATTCCTCAGACCACCAAGGCACAGGAATGTGACGTGATGTAGATGAACCTCGAGGAATGCGGGAATCCACCGCGAGAAGGATATAACAGGTAAAATATTCCACCATTTCGTCAATGGTAGTAAGACCACCGTCAGTGAGGTGAATAGCGGAACATAATTTCCCCCAATCAGCCTTGAAAATAATCCAGTGCGGATATCGTGTGGGCACAGAGCGGTGGACGGAAGGTGAACGTTAATGGGATAGTGATCACTGCCAAATAGGTCGGAAAGAACCGACCAACCGAGAAGAGGTACCAGCGACGGGCTGCAGAAAGTAACACCAAGGGCGGACTGGGTAACATAGACAGAGGATAAGAAGGTAGGTGCACCAGTGTTTAATATGACTAAGCCGGACATATCACAAACGTCTGCTACAAGGCATTCACAGGCATTGTCAGTGTCGGAGCCCCAATGAGTATGCTTGGCATTCAGATCACTGAGAAAGATAAGCGGTGGCGGAATCTGTGCCAAGAGAGCTCTAAGTGCGTTCTCATGTACGACAATGACGGGTGGCAATTAGACATTACAAACAGAGAAACAAAGGCTCTGCAGCTGTACACAGACCGCTAGAGCTTGCTGCGGCATGTTAAGAGGAATGCTGGTGGCAGAGATGTTATGCAGCACCAGAATTGCAACACCGCCGCTTGTATGCATATCAGCAGCAGAGTCATGCCTATATGCAGAAAAGGTACGAAGATGGAGAGCGTAATTAGGCTTCAAGTGGGTTTTGTTGTAGACAGACGATGGATGGAGAGCGTTGAGAAACTAGGTGCTGTATGTCCGGAATGCGTGTCCTAAACCAATTAACGTTCCACTGGATTATTTCCATAGTGAAAAAGAGATCTTACTCTGGCTGACTTTGGACCAACGATGTGAAAGTCCTCTGGAGATTCCTCAGATATATGTGAGGAAGAAGATACCCTACGGCTGGCGCAGCGAGAGCAGGACTTTATGGAGGAGCTACTGCTAGCGCGAACAATAGGCCTGGAATGGTTTTTATCAAAAGGCTGGGTACGGCTTGTGGACGCCTTAGGAGTTTTTGTCTGCACGGCTGAGGATGTAGTCGCCGATGCAGGTGTGGCACCATTCAGTGGAGGTGTACTTGCCGGTGTGTCGGTCTGGGTACAAGCATCTGCAACAGGAACGTGCTGTATGGCAACAGTGTTCACAGCAGCGCATCGGGCAGCAGAGGCATAGTCCAAGGTGATCGTAGGTTTGAGCTGCTCAAAGGTAAGGTGTTCTTTCACACGCAGTTCCTGAATACACTTCTTATCCAAAAACTTCGGACACTGTCGAGAGTTGGATGAATGGCTTCCTCCACAGTTAAAGCAATGGGGGTCACGGGTACATGCCGTGCCCTCATGTGCCCGTAGGCCACAACGCTCACAAACAGCAGGATGGTTACATGTTTTGGTATGTCACAACTTCTGACACTGGAAGCAGCGCACTGGATTCGGAACATACTGCCGGACAGTGGCACGCTTGTAACCGCAAAAGATATATTGCGGCAAGACAGTGCCCTTGAACGTGAGGAACTCTGTCCACCAAGCTACCTCTTTGCCATCCTGCATGTGCATTAGCCGATACGCTTGACCGACTTGCTGATCAGACAGGCGGCTATCTCCTCATTAGTTAGATTGTCGAGACTAGAGATGGTGAGGACTCCCCTGCAGGTGTTGAGGCTTTTGTAGGGGGCTACCCGAATAGGGTAGGACCCCAACAAACTAGCCTTAAGTACTTTATGGCTTTGTTCTATATTATTGCTCTCTATCAGTAGCATGCCGTCGCATAGTCTACTCGCATTCTTTACGGGTCCACATATCCTGTCCACTTCGCACTTAATGTAGAAAGGTTTCAAGTCCTTAATCGTTTTACCGTTGCATGCCAAGGTCACAACTAAAATGGGTCAGTGAAAGGGGTAGTGAAGACAAGTGAGAGAGTGAGTAGGGTTTAAGGGCCCGTCGACAGATAGGTCATTAAGCCCTGAAATAAAAGGAGGCTTAATATAGAATAGATGAGGTTCTAGACTCAATTTAATAACGGATTAAATTTATTATTTAAACTGATAAATATAGTAGCTAAATTGAAATAACGGGATTTTTTATTAATTGATGTAATTAATCACGTACACCTTGCTATATTAATAATGAATGAATTTGAATTTGTTTATAGTGAGAACCATCGAACTCAGCATAATAGCCATCAAGTGGAGACTCCCTGTCTTCAGTGTTGGCAAATCTTTCACTACTGTGCCATTTCTTCAAATTTGGAAACAGAAAATAATCAGAGGAGGCTGAATCTGGCAAATAGAGTGCATGAGGAAGGAGTTCAAATTCATTGATTTTGGCCATGGCGATAATGAATGTGTGAACTGGTGCACTGTCTTAATGAAACAAAACTTTCTTTTTTACTAAATGCAACCGTTGTTTGCTTGATTTGATCACCAAACTCTGCAACAAGTTCACATAATACTTACCATAAATTGCTTTTCCTTTTTGGGATCACTGAAAATTATGCCATGTACATCCCAAAAAACTGACGCCATTACTATGCATGCAGATGGCACTACCTTCGCAATCATTGTAGTCCTTTCTCCCCTTTTAATCCACTGATTTGAGTGATACACTGTCTCAGGTGCGAGGTTATGGATCCATTTTTCATCCAGGGTTATGAATCAATGCAAAAACTGAGCTTTATTGTGGCAAAACATTGCCACTGGAACAAAACATCAAGACAATTTTTGTTGCATCGTGAGCAAATGCAGCACCCATCTTGTGCACAACTTTCTCATGTCCTAATTTTCATCAGTATGTGATGTACAGCACCTTTTGAAATATCTGCTAGCTCACGCACTTTCAATCAAGGATCATCCAATTCCATTTTGTGGATTCTGTTCACAATTTCTGGTTTGGTCAACTCATTTGGTCGACCACTGTGATGTTTGACTTGGCATCTCAAACAGCCTCACTGAAACTCTGTCTTCCAATACTTTTCTGTTGTAAACAAAGCAACAGACTCCACCAGAGTAGAATCTAGCTCAGCTTTAAAATTAGTTAGACTACAACCTACATTATGTATTACATAATGATGGCCAGTTTTATCCATTTTACAAATTCACTGAGACCATTCAGTATTGATGGTTGCCAAACAAATACTAAACAGTGTAACACTGCTCAAAGCTAAACTTAAGCTTTATATGGTTGGTACTTCTTACCACAGTCATTGTTTGAAACATGTACTGCTATCTATAATTCAGATAATTCTGGGTCAGCCTTTGTATACCCAGAACGTCAGAGTGCTCCACACTGATGTCCACACCTCAAAAATTGCACCAAGTGAACCTGTGTCATACTTTACCTGAGCATTATCATAACACCATGTGACATAGATCTTGGTAACGTACTCCAATTCTCGCTTAACATTCTGATACTCCAGGTACTGTGACTTTTCCTCCTGTAGCTTCTGTAACTTGGGGCTAATCTCTTCACGTATCACCTGTAACAAATGGATAAGCCTTGTATCAAAACAGGTTTCAGAAAAAAGCAAAAGACTGTGCAATGATAGTGTATGTATATACGTACAGTATTCAACTCCTTCAGCTTTGCATCCTTTTTTTCAATTGTTTTCTGTGAGCTCTGTTTCTTGCACTCATACATTCTTGTACCAGCTGCTTCCTCAATCATTGCCAGAATCTGTAATGAAAGAAAAATGGTTTCTTAACTGAAAAACAAACATATGGTGAAGTTGCGGCCAGGTGGTTACATTGCCCGTCTCATAAAAGAGAGCCCGGGTTTGATCCCAGCAGATCACATGTAGGATTTGTAGTAGACGAGTGAGTGAGTGGCGTTTAAGGGCCTGTCGACAGCTAGGTCATTTGGGCCCAAAGTAAAGCCAATAGGTTAAAACACTCACAGATCGCTGGTTAAAAACTAAACTAAAACGCAAAACCAAAAAACACTAAAACAGTTAAAAGACCAAACCGTTAGCGTTAAAACAGTTAAAAGACCAAACCATTAAACTTAAAACAGTTAAAACGTTAAAAAGTGCTACATGTGCAAGTTTAGGTTTACAAGATAGAGCTTCACCTTTGATAGAACAATTGATATACTTTCATGATCACTCACTATTTATTATTACCATAATTACTAATGGTAAAATACTCAAGATATAAAAACTGAATAAAAAGACTACAAATTTAATTGCTGATTTGTAAATCCTAAAATTAAAAAACACAAGTTATACTTGTTTGGCGAATCCAATTTCAACGACGAACCGCAGTACCGTATCTACAGAGACTGGGTCGTCGCCTAGAATGGACTGCAGACTAAAACCCAGGCCAAGGGACTGGCGCACCAGGGCATATCGAGGACAATCAATCAAAACGTGCGACACAGAGAGTTGGACGTAGCACGCCAGGGGCCAGGTCACCGCGCAAATGGTGGCCATGAGTGGCGCGTGTGTGACCTATGCGTAACCGCGTTAAAATAATCTCTGACCGACGGGAATCCCTGCAAGAAGTCCACCAGGGTTTTACCGAGTCCTTCATTGTCCGTAATTGGGTGCCAGCCAGCTCTTCCCAAGATTTCTGCCAAAAATAATAAAGATGGCAACGGAAGTATTGCTGCACATCTCTAAAAGGAAGAGCATGTGTGGAAAACACCGGCAAACGACATGCAGCCTTAGCAGCCGCATCCGCCTCCTTGTTGCCGGGAATACCCACATACTGGGATCCATGTAAAAACAAACTGGTATCCGCGAGAGACTAACTGTGAAACGAGTGTCTGGATTTTCATTATCAATGCTGATGTGCCCAGAAACTGTTGCAACGCCTGAACACCACTCATGGAGTCGCAGCATGTGATGAAGCTATCAGGAACCGAACTAGAGATAAAGAGTAAGAAATAAAAGATGGCAAACACCTCGGTAGTAAAAACGGAACTGTTGTCCGGAGGTCTGTACGTATGAGCCTCGCCGTTGTACAGGAAACTACATCCTGTACCACCTCCCACCTGGGACCCGTCGGTAAATACCGGTGTGCAAGACCGGGAACGTCCCAGGAGCTCGGTGAATAGTGGCGAAACACCGAGTTAGGGGCAGCTACCTTCGCATAGCCCGAAAGCTCCAGGTCGGACCGCGCGCGCTGGAGTTGCCAAGGAGGGTAGTGGCCTATAGAAGATCGTTCTACATGGGGCATGCGAAGAGCATGTGCAGTGAGCAGTTCACGGAATCGTATACCGCTTGGACGCGAGTTCGTGGTATTACGTACATAACGGTGGGCGAGGTCGGGACGTAACACGCATTCGAACGAAGGATGACCGGGGTGAGCGGCCAACCGTGCCACGTAGAAACTGAGTAAAAACGAGCGTTGGGCAGTGGAGGTTTGGCAGAATCAGCATATAGACACGCAATTCGAGTAGTTCGGACAGCCTCAGTCGCCAGACGGATTCCAATATGGTAAACAGTGTCTAAAAGGCGGAGTTTAAAGGCGGACGCCACGCCATATATAAAACAGCCGTAGTCTAGTTTAGACCGGGCCAATGAGCGGTACAACTTCAACATTACCGTGCGATCGCCGCCCCAAGATGCCCAAGATAGAACTCTGAGTACCGGTAGCGAACGATCGCCGGGAACACGAAGATATCGAATATGGTGCTCCCATGTGAGTTTGCTGTCGAGGTGTAGGCCCAGGAACTTCAGGTGCGGAACAAACGGTAGACGTGTGCCACAAAAATAAAGATCAGGGGAAGGGTGTACGCCACGAAGCCAATGGTAGTGGACACACTGTTTTCGTAGCGGAAAACTTAAAGCCCGTGCGAAATGCCCACTCGGCGATGGATGTTTTGATCAGCTGCAGTTGACGTTCAATATGCTCAAGATTATACGAGCGATAATATACAGCAAAATCGTCAACATACAGCGACATCAGGATTGCGCTACGAACAACACTTGAGATGCCATTAATTGCAACGGCGAAAAGCATGACACTCAGGATCGACCCCTGGGGCACACCATTCTCCTGGATCTTCTCTTGGGAGAGTGCGTTGCCTATGCGGACACGAAAACGGCGAATTAATAAAAAGTTAAAGAGAAAAACGGCTAAGTGACCGCGCAAACCATAACAGTGCAGAGTACGATGCATGCCATAACGTCTTGTAGTATCGTAGGCCTTCTCCAGATCATACCGTAGGCCTTCTCCAGATCAAAGAAGACACCCACGACATGCTGCTTCATCAGAAAGGCATTTTGGATGTAACCTTTCAGGCGTGTGAGATTGTCTACACTGGAGCGATGGCGGCGATTGCCGGACTGAGCATTGTTCAGCAGGTTATTCTTCTATAGCCACCACACTAAGCGACTGTTAATCATACGTTCTAAGGTCTCACAGACAACACTCCTTAAGCAAATAAGGCGGTAGCTAGAGAGAAGTGTCCGGTCTTTTCCGTGCCGAGGGATAGGGATGACAATACCCTCGCGCCAGGAAGACGGGAAAATCTGCTCACGCCAGATGCGGTTATAAACGCTCAGAAGGAAGGAGAAAGCCGCAGGTGGAAGATGAAGCAGCATTTGTCGGTGGATATCATCAAGACCAGGAGAAGAGTCGTGGGCGAGAGATAAAGAATGCTCCAGCTCTGCACCAGTAAAAGGTACGTTGTACGCTTCACTGCTGTCACTGTTAAAATCTAGGACTATCCGCTCCGCAGATTCCTTGATAGGTATAAATCCTCTAGCGTAGCTAATCGTCTGGCTAGTAGCAGCAAAACAATCGGCAAGGACGTTGGCTATACCCTTCTCGCTGGTGTACTGCGAGCCGTTGAATGCCAGACCGGGGATGACCATCCGGCGACACTTGCCGTACATATGTATGCCATACAGCAACCCAGACCTATTGAGCCAAAGTATGACGGGAAAGGGAAGAGGTGTAGTTTTCCCAAGATCGATATTTGGTGCTGCGATGTACATATCGTGCTCTAGCGCTAGAGCGTTTACAAGCGATAAAATGTCCTTCTGTTGGGTGTACAGTAAACACATGCAGACCACGTTTGCGTGCTTTAATAGCCAAACGGCACAACTCGGACCACCAGGGCACTGGAACGTGTCGTGGAGTAGATGAACCTCGAGGAATGCTGGAATCCGCTGCAAGCAAGATAGAGCAGGTAAAATATTCCACCATTTCATCAATGATGTCAAAACCATTGTCACAAAGGTGAATGAGGGAACGCAATTTCCCCCAATCAGCTTGGAAATAATCCAGTGAGGATGTCGCGTTGCCGCAGGATGTTGCCCGGATAGGTGAATGTTAATAGGGTAGTGATCACTGCCAAATAAGTCAGAAAAGGACCAACCGAAAAAAAAAGAAAGAAAAAGGGATTTCACAAAAAGAGGCGAAAAACGCCGAGCGAAGCTCGTTCGCCCAGGTACTAAGTCGGAAAGTACCGACCAATCAAGAAGAGGTACCAAGGACGGGCAGCAAAAAGAAACGTCTAGTGCGGAGTGTGTGCCATAGGCAGATGATAGAAAGGTAGGGGCACCAGTGTTTAACAGAAGTAAGCCGGACATATCGCAAACATCTGCTACAAGGCACCCACAAGCATCGTCAGTGTCGGAGCCCCAAAGGGTATTTTTGGCATTAAGATCGCCTAGAAAGAGGAATAGTGGCGGTATCTGGGCCAAAAGAGCCCGAATATCGTTTTGTTGTACGACCCTGACAGGCTCAGGCCCTGCAGCTGCACACGCCCCGTAACAGCTTGCAACCGTGTGTTAAGCGGGATGCTGGTGCCAGAGATGTTATGTGCCACCAGAATAGCAACACCACCCCTTGCTCGTCCGTTAGCTGCAGTTATGTGTAAATGCCGAAAAACCACGAAGGTGTAATGCTTGATTAGACTGCAAATGGGTTTCCTGTAGACAGACGATTGATGGAGAGCGTTGAAAGACTAAGTGCTGTATGTCCGGAGCACGTGCCCGGAACCGATTAACATTCCACTGAATTATTTCCATATTAAAGAGATTAGTGGCCAGTCTTTATCTTTTTCTTCATTTTTACTCGGGCGCACTTGGGACCATATATGCGATGTTCGCTGTTCTCAGGCGACTCCCCTACTGTACGGGAGTCTGAAGTTCCCATTTGGCTCGCGGAGCGAGAGCGAGACTTCATCGAAGATGTGAGGCTACTAGCTCGAACAGTATGCCTGGAACGTGGGCGGTCATCAGGAGTTGTGCCACTCGTAAACGGTTTGGGAGCTGGCGTCTGCACTGCGGTTGATGTCGTCACTGTAGGTGTAGTAGGACGTTGTGGAGGGGTGTTCGCCGGCCAGTCGGTTTGCGGGGAGGCATCCGATGAGGATACGTGTTCCAAATCGACAGTGGCTACAGGAGGGCGGCGCGCAGCTGACGCATAGCCCGTGCTGTTAGCAGGCTTCAGCTACTTAAAGCGCTGCCGCGCTTCTAGAAAAGTTAGGCGTTTCTTAACGCGCGGCTCCTGTATACTCTTTTCATCGCAAAACTGCGGACGCTGACGAGAGCTTGACGGATGTTTCCCTCCACAGTTCACGCAGCAGGGTCCCGAGTACAGGCGGTGTCCTCATGTGCTGCTACACCGCAATGCTCACATATCGCAGGATGCGTGCACAAGCTCCTAGTATGCCCGAACCTCTGGCACTGAAAACAGCGCATGGGAGTCGGGCGTACTGCAGCGCACTCATACCCACAGAAGATGCATGCGGGCAAAGTAGTTCCCTTGAAAGTGAGAAACACCGTTTTTAAGGGAACCTCTTTTCCATCCTGCTTTCGGGATAGCCTACGCTTGAATGACCCTTTGATCTGAGAGGCAGGTGACAATTCCCCCGTTGACAGATCGTCCAAACTGGAGGTGGTAACAACTCCCCCACACGAGTTCAATGATGTGTGGGGTTACCCGGACCGGGTAGGAGCCCAACAAACTCGCTTTCAATAACTTTTGGGACCGTTCAGCACTGGACGTCTCGAGCACGTCTCTCAGTCGCGTTGCGTTTTTTGCTGAGCCACAGATCCTGTCCACTTCGCGTTTAATATAGAACGGGCTTAGGTTCATCGTTTTTCCTTCACATGCCAAGGTCATTCCAAGAAAACATCAGTAAAGGGGGTTTTGCGTGGATGCATGATTGGTTTGGACCCCCTTCCGGAACCGTCGGCGTCAGCCTGCCATCCGGGGGTCAAAGGATAAGACAAAAATCTCCGCGATCTGTGCCTCCATGACCATGACTGACCTCAAGGCGTACTTCAGAGGGACTCCCCTCCGATCTCCACTGCTTGTCCACATGGGTAAACCGTTCACAACGCGACACCCCGGCTTTATGCCCCCACCACAGGAAAACCACCTGTGGCTCCCCACTTTAGGCCACGCTGCCTCAACTGAGTCAGCGTGGATTCAGGGGACTTCGGGTTGATTATACCGGGGTTCCGTCAGCGGTAACACGTCCGGCTGGTGATACTAACCCGACGGCACGCGGTCGTCGGGAAATTAACACCGGCCGAGCCCTCAAGGAACTACGTGGGTGTACATGACGTGTGGATGGGCTCCGCACGTAAAGTTACACATGGGGGCAATGTGGAGGGCCCGCCCAAACCTTCGTGCTTGATACCTCCGAAGAGCACACAAGTTGGGGGCCGCGCTGAAAGCCGTGGGACAGGACCACGGAGATAGGAAAGATCCCTGCTGGTGAGGAGTTATAAATATAGGAACTTACAAACTAGTAATCATAATAAACCTAGAAGGGCAAGAGGGTGATAAATGGTAGTAACCTAAAAACGACGTGACACAGTTGATGGACATGAAGAGGGTGAAATGGTGAGCGGCTCGGGGCCCCAGATGCGCCAAACCCGGACCTAACGTAGTAGGTCCCCCTGGGGGGGGGGGCAACGGGAATGTTAGAATACAGTAGGCTTTGAGAGATAGTCAAATCTTTTAAAGCTTTGAGATCCCGTTCTCTTTGCACGCTTAACATATAAAAAATGAACGATGCTCCATTTCATGAAAGGTTTAAGTTTTCCAAAACTGACACGAATAACGTGGAATATCTCTGAAATGATCCACTCCACAAAAACACTTATTCAGACATAAATTGTGTGTTTTAGCGAGATCTACATTTTTGTGTAGTAAGATTTGATTTATCTCTTACGGTTTATGAGTTATTCAAAAAAAAGTCATCTAGAGTAAACAGGACTACATAGGCTATAGCCAGAAAATTCAAAATATACATTTCATTTGTCATACAAATATCTTAAACATATGGCATTTTAATCAAAATCGTTAAGAGCCATTTTCAAGAAAACCAAAATGTAAGAAAACTTTTGCATGTAAAGGGTAGTTTAGGGTGGGGCTATTTTCTTCAAAATCTTCGTGTCACATCCTTGAAAGACATTAAACTTAAATACCACCTTTGGGTTTTAACCAACTTTTCTTTTTTGAGTTATGCTGTCCACAGACTGACAGACACACAAACTGACACACGCACGCGCGCGCACGCACACACGGACTTTTTTTTCTAAAAATGCTTTTTTGTTTTATTCAGGGGGTCTCAAAACATATATTCCTGGTGAAATCTTGACATCGAATTTTTGGATGAAATACAATACTTCCTCTCCTCACCAGTAGAGAAAGTAAAAATAAAAGATGGCAAACAGTTCGGCTGTAAGCGGTATTTGTGAGCTTCCTGTTGTACACGAAACTACACACTGTAGTACCCCTACCTCGGATCCGTTGGTAAATACTGGAATGAAATTCCGGTCACAATCCATGTGTGGTGAAGAGTTGGCGCAAAACCAAGGGAGGGGTAATCACCTTCGCACAGCTCGATAGTGCCCGCCTCGGTCTGCCTCACGTTCAAGAGGTCGCGAGTTCGAATCTCGCTTAGGGTAAGGTTTTTTTCCGAGGTTTTCCCTACCCTGAGAAGACGAATGTCGGATAACTTAAAGCTCCATGGACCTCATTTCACCCATTTCATTTCATTCATTCGTCCGATATGACACAAAGTTGGAGGACGTTAATTAAGAAGAAGAAGAACAAGAAGAAGGAAAAGAAAAACAGCCCGATAGCTCCAGGTCAAAGCCTGCACGCAGTTCGCGAAATCCGATACCGCTCGGATGGGATATAGGTGTGTTCCGCAGATCACGGTGCGCAAGGTCTGGACGGAAAACAGATAGAAAAGTATGACGACCTGGATAAGCGGCCAAACGTGCCACGTAAGAGCAAAGCAAGTACGAGCACCGGACAGACAGCAAGGTTCTCCAGAATCAGCATACAGACAATCGATTCTACTGGTGCGGAAAACCCCAGTAGCAAGACACATACCAGTGTGATGGGCAGTGTCTAAATAGCTAATTGTTGCACTGCATTCCATGAATCTGAGCTCTGTATCATTGTGGTACTTAGGTTTTCCACTGTCAATTCCACATCCAATTTAGCGTATGCTTCCCTTCTCTTCCCATGCCGAGGGCAGGGGCGAAGCCTAAGGGGAGACAGGGTAGATAGCGTCTACCCTAGAAACTCTCCGAAAGAGGATTTCTTTAACTTTTGCATGAAGCAGGTATTTGTATTTCCCGCTTAGGAAGTTACGTCTCTATTCCAGCATTTGGGCGACTCCGCTAAGGAGATGCGGTACCGGACTGCCTGTTGTAGACGTTCGCCGATCTGTGTATTTTGCCATACTTAGAGCATGAGAGAAACAAGCGCGTCATCTGACACCAGTTTGTTAACTACAATGTTTCCATTAGGTCCTGTTTCCATATAGTCAGATTTCTCCACCCAGTAGACAGTCGAGCCTCCGTCTCCTTTGGCTGTGATTGGCAGTTGTGGTAATGGAATGTTTTCGAAGCAAGGGGCGAGCGCTCTTTTTTGGTTAGCTTTCAAGTGCATTTATAAGGATTAATTTAAATTGAATTAGATATATGAAGGGAAATTCTAAATTAACAATACACTTGTATAAATAGCAATTATTTAAAAGTTCTAAATCTATCCAATATCTTTAAACAATCCTTGTATATACGTAGATATATTACGCGTTGTCTCCCAAACGGCTCTAACGATTTGGATCAAATTTTCTATTCAGATAAGGTTTTGCTCTTTAGATTTATCTATATAAGTGTCTTTCCTGGAAAAAACATTATTTTACACAATAAGGCATTTTTATTCTCTCTTCTACAGAGCAATTTTTGTATATATATTTCGCACATTTCAGAAATGGCTCTAACGATTTGGATCAAATTGTATATTTAGATAACATTTTGCTTTTTAAATTTGTCTATGTCATTCCTGAGAAAAACGTGATTTTAGTTTTCTGCCGAAGCGAGCCAATGGTGAAGGATGTCGGCAACAAAAATCTGTCTAGCCTGCTACGTACTTCACGCCTCGCCACTGAACGAGGGCATTGAAAGTATGCTCTGCTGAGTCTTCTGCCTCACGTATACTGTAAGTCTTCCCAATTTTAAAAGGGTAATTCTTAAATCTCCCATGACCAGTTAGAACTTGTGAAAGAAAGTGGTTTCTTTCCATCTATCTTGCCATTGATTTATAATTCGTTCCCTAATCTCTTTTTTGCCTTCATTAGATCTGTATATATTTGAAGCTCAAATCAACTTTCTTTCACTAACAAATCAATAGGGATAGTTCCTGCTATTATTTGTAGTGCTCTATTTGAAACCATTCTATAGGTGCAGATCACTCACAACAATACTTTGCTTTGCGCTCTCACCATTGCTTTTGCATATTTCTTCTTTTTAAAAGCTGTATGCCAAATCTGTGCAGCAAATAGCACTATTGAGTTAACTACACCACGTAACATTTGCCGTTTAACAGAGTGCGGTCCATCAATATTAGCCAAGATTCTAGCAAGCTGGGATGTTTTTTCTTCTGACTTTTTGTCACAATGGCGGCTGCGGTGGTAATGATAGTAGCCTAACAGCCAGGAACTTAGGTGAACTACATTCTCCTTCTTGCTTCCCAATATGGAGAGACCCAAAAAAAAGAGCCACTAAATTGCTGAAGTATATAAAGTAACTGTGGCACATGCTCTTCAACCAGGTGATCCTGTAATTAGGCGCACATTTTCTGAGTGGACTGTCAATAGTGTATACAATGGCGAAATTGACCCACATTTAATATTTTTCACAGAGGAGTATTGGTTCCACTTTGATGGATATGTGTACACAAAATAATCATTATTGGGGCTCAATAAACCTAATATTGTTCATGAAATACCCCTTCATGACGAAAAAATTGGTGTATGGTGCGCCATTAGCGGAGAAAGTGTTTTAAGAGGCCCAATTTTTTCAAGTCAACAGTTGACACCCGTACATACGTGAATACAATTTTGATCCCTTTTTTTTTTAGAGAATTAACCGACAAGGAGCGTGATTTTGCCTTCTTTCAACAAGATTCTGCTACAGCTCATACAGCCAATCTTTCGATGAGAACAATTGAAAGCGTGTTTCAGAACATAACTATTAGTAGAAATTTGTGGTCCCCTCGGTCCCCCGACCTAACCCCCTGCGATTTCAATCTCTGGGGTAACTTAAAGCATAAAGTGCACAAGGCAAACCCACACAGCCAGGAAGAATTAAAACAAAACATAGGAAATTGCCAACATTTCTCAACGTGAACTACGGCAAGTGATGGATAATTTCCTAAAGAGGTGCCAAAAATGTATGGACGTCCGTGGCCAGTTTCAACATCTCCTTTAATAGCAATGTAAAATCTTTAAAAGCAGTTTTAAAAATCTTGAATGGTTTCATCCGGGCTGTTCTATGACAGTGGCAGTTGGCAACGAGCGCTGAGGACGCATACAGATAAAACACCACGTAGCCAGTTCGAAGTCTTTTGAAGCACCCGTTAGTTGTGATGATGTTAAGTTTAATCCAGCTAGGACTGGGCACACATGAAGTTCTTCTGCTGTCATAATGACGTTTTCATCGTTGCACAGGACACACTTTGGTGATGGATATCAATATTTTAAACAAATGTGATGCCAAACAATCGTGTCCTGTTACTGTGTGGAATACATCTACCTACTGCTATTTATTTATGCCAACAAACTTACTGTTGGTGTTTTTAAACACACAAGCCGTGTGTGGGCAAAGTTTGAGAGGTAGAATTGGCATTGCATTTTTAAGTTCCAGTTCTACCTCTCAAACATCTACTGCTTCTTATCTGGGTGAATCAGGAACTGTATCTTTAATATTCAGAATATCATGTCTTGTTACTAGCTATTTTGTTGTGTTCCATCATTTCTTTCTTAATCTTTCTATTATGATTTTTGTTGATTAATATGGGAGTTCATATTGTGTGAACTGCAGTACTTTTGTACCTCGTTTTGTCAGTTGATACGCCATCTCATTTCCTATTAGTCCACAATGGGACTATTAGGGACCCACTGCAGTGTTATATATTATTTGAGTGTTCTTAATATTTTAATTTTTTTCTATATTTCTTGTGTTCGCTTATTAAAGGAAATGGAATCAGGTGTTACTATTGATTGTATAGCTGCTGATGAGTCACTACCAAAGTATATACAGAGTTCTTTATTTAAAACCTAATGGAGCACATGGCGTTTCACCTGTCCAGCAACGTTGCTGGATTCCTCCACTACCAGCTGTCATTGTGCACGCGGGCCACCAACATCAACAGGTGCTTGACTCTAGAGCACACACACTTTCGTGTGTAAAAGTTATTAGAAATGGGAATACCAAGCCATGTTCGCACAGTGTATATTTTTGTGTTCCCTGGTGCAGAGCCTCCTTCCAGATTTACAATTCACAAGATTGTGAAGAAATTCGAAAGCGCTGGTTATGTGGGAAACAAAAAATGAAAGCATAAGCTTGTACGTTCGTGTGACGCCAGGCGAGAGCGGTGTATTGCTATGCTGCCTAGATCAGCGACGCTACTTGCAGGAAACTGAATATGAAAAATG
Organism: Tenodera sinensis; assembly: GCA_030765045.1. Lineage (NCBI taxonomy): Eukaryota > Metazoa > Arthropoda > Insecta > Mantodea > Mantidae > Tenodera > Tenodera sinensis. Next base: position 15,874,973 of record CM060970.1, read on the forward strand.
TTATTTGGACATGTTTACACCTTGCCCGGGCTGTTTAGGGAGAACCCTCTTCACCCTAGTCTGATGGGGTTTATTTGTTGTTTGAGGGATCCTAACGGCGTTAGTGCGAATTTTGTTTTTATTTTGTGTTTTTGTTGACGTTGTGTAGTGTTGTGTGTAGTAGTTTTGTGTCTGTGTTCAGTTCCCCGTGTTTCACACTAGTTTGAGACCAGGCTTCAAGATGTAGAAACATTGTCAACTACGTTTCAGATCTTTGCGACCCATATTCATTGGATGTTAACAATGTTTCTAGCAGGTAGCAAATTGAATTGATAAATTTACAGTGCGACGATTTGCTGAAGGACAAATATAAACACAAGGAAGACTTGGCTGATTGTTATAACAATGTTCCTCAAACCAGATTTCTGAGGTTATATGTCATTGTTGCACGGATATTATGTATGTTTGGTTCCACGTATGAGTGCGAACAATTCTTTTCTATTATGAACCTTTCTAAGTCAAAATCCCGAAGCATATTGTCAGATCACAATCTAACATGCAGTCTTCGGTTACAAATGTGCCGTATATTACGCCCTAACATTGACAAACTATATAGCGTTCCACTCTTAGAAGACAGTATGGAGTTAAATGGGACATCTCTGTCTCTATCTAGCGCATTCAAGTTGCCATTAGCCGCGTCCTTTTCTACCCTCGCACTGTTGCCAGATTCCTAATAGCATGGTATAAATATTCATTTGTTATAAATTTCAGATTTGAACACATTATCCTATGCAGAATTTTTTTCTCTATCAGGTTATATCCTTTTCAGAGTCATTATGCATTTCTATAGGCCCAAATTTCTTCAGAAAACGTTTTTTTTCAATGAAAGTCCGATATTTGCTGTTTCTATACTCATCACGCACTAACTAACAAACTAACTGCTAGAATGCATCTATATTTGTTTCTTAGGTAGAGTAAACCATAGTGCTACTACCTGTCTACTTTGAATTCTCTATGTTTACCCAGTTAAGTGTTATAATTTTTTAAATTAAATGTTTTCGGAAGATTTCATATCTGTGCACTGCAAAAGTTACGCAGTGTGAAACTTTTTTGTTATTGAGTTTACATCAGGGAACCAGCGAGAACAAATGTTAAGGAAGGTTGGAGAAAGTTTTTAAAATAAACCAAAAGGCAGTAACCTCTTTCTTTTATCCAGTAAGGCAAACAAAAGGTATTCCTCTATTCAGCGTCAGGCCTGACACAGAAGATAGTATAAGGAGCAGCACTAGCATTAGTTCGAAAGAAGTCTGTGTGTAACTGTGAGCTGTTATTGCGTTATTTGTTTAATATTTTTGTAAATATTTGTAGTTATGGAGGTGGGAAGCTAGGAAGAGACGATATGTTGGGAAATTAAGAAGTAAGGAACACCAAATAATTATGAATGTGTTAGATTATTTTTGAAGCAAAATGCGTGTAAGGCAGTAAAAGAAACAGCTAAGGCTATCGGGTGTTCAGAAGCAGTAGTGTGTATGATTAAAAAGGAACTAATGAAAGGACCTCTAAGAACGCCATCGAAAAAGAAAGCAAAAAGGGCGGGACTACACAAAGCGCTAGGTTAACGCAATATGATTGATTAGTGCAAGGTGCAGTGCGGCGAATTGTTCATTCTTTACTGTTTGCAAATATTCCACCCACGCTGAATATAATTTTGTCACTATTCAACAGTGATGAGACCCTACCAAATTTCTCAAGGGCCACTCTTAGTCGGTTCTTACATGATTTGGGGTTCGAATATGAAAGAAGGGGTAACAAGTGCATATTAATAGAAAGAGACGATATCGATACCATCAGATGGCGACATAAATATCTAAAAGACGTAAAAAGGTTTAGGGACCAGGGGAAATCAGTTGTTTATACGGACGAGTCATTTGTAATTTAGGTCATACAGTAACAAAGGCATGGAGGGATACCAAAGTTAAAAGTGCCCATCTCGTCAAGCAGCAATTGAAGGACTAAGTACAGGACTCGGCCACCTCGGGATCGCGCGCGGAGAAAGATTCGCAACTAGTACATGTTGCAACACTGCGCTCCATTTAACGTGTACTGTCTTCTAAGGGTGGAACGCGCTTTAGTTAAAGAAAAGCGAAACGGCAAATGTTGGAAAATGTCCACCTAATTGTTCTGTATAGCTCTCCTCTAGCTCAGGCAAAATAGTTATAATATATATATATATATATATAGCACAAAGCCGAAATGTAATTATTTATAATCTGTGACTATTCCGTAATTGAAACAGTCAGCATTAAAATTACGATGTCCCGTATCCCATTTCCTCTTGCCCGCTGTGACGTCACACGTTCAACTGGCTTTCGGTGGGAGCATGTGAGCTGACGTCACAGCAGCGTTACTTGTCTTCCCCTGGCGTGAGCATAGTTTTAACAAAGGAAAAGTTAGACGAAATAGGCGCATGTTTTGAATGTTCCATCCCAAAGTTAGCACAACAAGTGAGAATTTCGGAGTCTTCTGCACATAGAGCAATTAAATTCTTAAAACTAAAACCGTTTAAGTGTATCAGTGTCCATGCTTTAAAACAAGGCTAGCCAGTTTTACAAATGCATTGTGAATAGTTTCCTTCATCAGTGAATGACGGTTTAATTGATCCAGAGCTTCTCTTCTTTTCTGACAAGGCATGGTTCCACTTAAATGTTCATGTCAACACTCATAACCAGGGAAAGGAATTATATGGACTAAAAATGTATGAAATATGTAAATATTTAAGCAGTTATTTTTACCAAAATATGGAATTAAATATGGACTTATAAAACAAATGACTATCTATGCTAAATATTGATATATTTTAATAAAACTAACCGAAGAATATAATAATGGACGTACCTTGTCTTTAAATTATGTGAACTTCAAACAAAACACAATTTCTATTGTCTGTTATAATAGCAATAGGTTACAAATATTTCTTTCAAGTTCTAAAAAATGAATCTTCTTCTATTGTCTCTGAGGACAGATTTATACTGACTGAAACTGCATTCAACATCAGAAGAAGTAACTGGTGCATTCTTCAATTTCACAATGTCTGTTGGGGATAAGTCCAAGTTTACCTTCACTGTTGAATCACCACTCATCACAGCAACAACTTTTTGTAGCTCTTCATATCCAGGGTTTTTTGAAAGTACAGTGTCCACCTTAGTTCTTACTGCGTCTGCAACTTCACTTCTACCACGATTCAATTGTTCCACAGTGCTATTTATAATTTCAAAGCTTTCAGGAAATGAAAGGTGCCTATTTTGGAGACTTTTGAGTGTTTTTATGATACATGAAAATGTGTTCTTAATGTAAGTTGTCACTCCTCACACTTGTGTCACAGGCAACTGTTTCCGCAGTATTAATTGAGAACTGCATCTTCAGAATCCAATGCAAGTAGAAAATTCTTAATAGAGTCTATCTATATGTTCGGCATAATAGTCAACCACTTCCAGCCAAGTACCCCATCTAGTTAAAATTGGTTTTGGTGACAATGGAAAATCAGGGCACATTTCTTTCAATGCATTAACTCTATCAGGAGTTTTGAGGACCACTTTTTTTACTTTCTCTACTGGTAAGTAGGGGAAGTATTGTATTCCACCAAAAAATTGGATGTCAAGATTTCACTGAAAATATGTTTTGAGGCCCCCTGAATCCAAAAACAAACATTTTTAGAAAAAGGTTCATGTGTGTGTCTGTGTGTCTGTGTGACAGTCTGTGGACAGCATAACTCAAAAACGAAAAGTTGGTTAAAAACCAAAGTTGGTATTTAAGTTTAATATCTTTCAAGGATGCAACACGAAGATTTTGAAGCAAATAGCCCCACCCTAAACTACCCTTTACATGGAAAATTTTTATTTTCTTGAAAATGGCTCTAATGATTTTGATTAAAATGTCATATGTTTGAGATATTTTTATGACAAACGAAATGTATATCTCGAATTTTCTGGCTATAGCCCCTGTAGTCGTATTTACTCTGGACGACTTTTGCATAACTGGTAAACCGTTAAGAGATAGACCAAATCATACTATATAAAAAATGCAGACCTTGCTAAAATACACAATTTATGTCTCAATAAATTTTCTTGTAGGGTGAACCATTTCGGAGATATTCCTTGTTATGTGTGTGAGTTTTGGAAAACTTAGAACTTTCATGAAATGGGTCATCGTCCATTTTTTTTTATATGTTAAGTGTGCAAAGACAACAAAATCTCAAAGCTTTAAAACATTTGACTATCGCACAAAACCTACTGTATTCTAACATTCCCCTTGCACCTACAAGGAAATAAGCAATACGATAAGTTGTACAAATGTTTATCTTAACTAACACGAAGAAGATATAGGAATAAAGAGTTTGTAAGAATGGTTAGTACAAGAGTAGAGAAAGTCATGTGAGTGCAACACATCAGATTTTTCACTGATGAAATCAACAAATCTACTTTAGGTAATTGCCCCTTATCACTTCTGCGACAAGATGAAATGCATGTGCCACACAGGTTAAGTGAATCATTTTAGGATAAACTACAGATAATGCTTTTCCAGCTTTGAGCATATAAGAGGCAGCATCGCTAATAAAGAGTAACACATTATTGTACATAATACCCCGTTGCCATAGGATACCCATAGCTTCGTTGAACAGTTTAACTACAGTTTTGTAGTTTTCTAGAACATCACAATGTAAAAGAATCCGTTGAGAATATTGTTCACTTAACAAACCAATAACAACATTGCCAACAAGCCTACCTTCTTTGTCGGTAGTCTCATCAATAGAAACCCGAATTGGACCATCTTTAATTTCATCTCTTATCTTCTGTACTGTCTCATGGTAGATGGTTGGAGCATATGTCTTCCTAAGCGTTGACTCATCTGGGATTGTATGTTGAGTATATTCCTGAAGGAATTCCCTGAAGATCTCATTTTTCAGTTAGTAGAGAGGAATGTCAGCAGAGACGAGAGCAAGGCACAGCTTGATGTTGAACTCAGACCTTGCATTCGATGTTGTTGGTTCTGTTAAAAACAATTGTCTCTGCTTGGAGTTTCATTGTTTGTTAGACTGATGTTTACTAGTTTAAATATATTGTTGCACCAGGAACAATAATATTTGATTGCCTGTTGATAAACCATCATCTTTAAATTCTGAAATGTAACTTTTTAATTTTAAAGTGACTGGATGTGATACTTATGGCATGTTTACCGTCTTTATAGAATGAACTCCACCAATGTGTATTGTGACTTTGTGGGTTCGTAGAATTAAAAGTCCAATTTGCAGCCCTTGGCAGCAAGATGACGTAACATAACAGCTGCAAGCACACGAATCAGTTCCGATTCGACTCTCCCTCTCTGGCAATTTGTGGCTTCTTTTATAGCTCCGCTCTCACCGTTTGAGAAATTACTGGTATTTTCGTGTAACAAACCAGACAGCACTAGAACCTTCCAGTTATCTATCTTTATCTGTTTCGGCAAGCCTTTTATCTCCGCGCTGCACTACCTGTCTCTTTGTGCACGTCGGCCATCAGTCGCAAGAATGGGTTCACGACAGTATTCTGATGCGTAATACAGTGTCTGATTTTCTTCACTATTGTTGAGGACCATTGAGGTTGTTGAGGACTCTTAATTTTCAAACAGCTCTGATTTGAAAGGAATGTTTAAAACTTCATCATTGAAATGTATTTTAATGGAATTTTGTTTTATTTTATTGTTAAGATAGGCTGTTTTATATGAAATATGGAAAATATATGGAAATTAATTAAAATACGTACTAAATTGAAAAATATGGAGAAATATGGAAAATAAAAATAGCATTTTTCAACTCTACACATTGTGAAACATAATGGCAATGCAAAATATAAATGATATTAGCTTTATAAGTAAATATGTATTTACACATAAATCCTTTCCTGCTCATAACAGTCAGACTGGGTCTCTGAAATTCCATATCATGTTCAAGAAATCCGTCATTATGATCGGAGAATTGGAATTTGATGTGCTGTTACCACTAGGCGCATAATTGGTCCAATATTCTACGAACAGACTGTAAATGCAAGAGGTACCAAATGACATTTTGACCCCATTTTATCATGAATGGACATAAGAAGAGAAATGATATGGATGGTTTCAACAAGATTCTGCTACTGCACATACAGCAGAGGAGTCCATGAATAAAATTAGGAAAGTGTTTGAAGATTAAGCGATTAGTGCTGGTGTATGGCCCTTTTGCTCCCCCAATCTAACAGTGTGTGATTTTTGCTTGTGGGGTAACCTGAAAGACAAAGTTTACAAGACAAATCCTCATACATTGGAAGAACTAAAACAAAATATTAGAAATGAAATCAGAAACATTACAGTGTGAATCAGGATGTGTTCTCCCGATATAATGCTTGGTTAGTCGAGGGTGGATGACATTTCCAGTATCTTCTAAAAGGTAAGAATGTTATACGTGCTTTATGCGTGGAGTTTATGTAGCAGCAAAGCCAGCTGAAACACATCCAAAATGCTGTGTGCCCATTAAGTTTTAAACGAAGAACCCTGTATGTTACACCATAAATCGTTGCACTATAAATCTATGTTCAATTTATATCTATGTAGTTTATAAAACAAGTTAAATCAGCCTCTGTTGCCCGTTTTACTAGTTATAACAATTTTAGAGGGCTTATGCAAAAAGCTGCTCCAGCTGATATGAATTACTCCAATATTCAGTTAATTACTGACTTGATTTTAACATTACATCACTTGTTTAATAAGTAAAACATGTTTAAGGAGTTATTACTCTGCTTGGATTCCGGATAGAAACAGTACTTAAGATGAAAGCCAAGAGCAAATTGTGACTAATAGAAATCAGCATACTCATTGCTAATGAAAAAGAAATGAAGATATTCAAGAAATTCACATATTGCCCAACAGCATTCTACAAATTTCAGAAACTCTTCAAGCAGCATAAAATCATTTTGACCCCGAAAAAAAGTTACACCAAAAACATTAAATTCTAAATTAAAAGATGGTTTCCCACAGGAGACTAAACCAGGATTATGCTATGGCAGACACAATATTTAATGGCAGCTGATAGCTGAGCACTATTATTGTCTTTCTTCTTGTGCAAATAAATTTTGTGGACACAAATGACATGTATAGCACTGGCTTTAGTGTGATTTCACATGTTTAACTATACAACATTGCAAGATCTGGCGCCCTGAATGGGATTTTGTGTTGACCAGCTCCTCCTGCCACCCACCATTAAATTTTGTGTCTGCCATAGCTCATTTGCAACAAAATCTACACTGCGAAAACTAAAAGAAACATAAAAACAACTAAAGAACACAAAACAAACAGAGCAAGGCAAATCAGCAGTAGTTTGGCATTACATTACAAAAACAGAAATCCACTTACTAGATGTCACTAGTGGTGCTATACATTTTTGTTATAGGCCAGTGAAGGGGGACTATGATCATGATGAAGGATAGACACACAGATAAGCTCTGCTCTACCATAACACTGTATACCATTTACTAGAGGTCACTAATGGTGCTATACATTTTGTTACAGCCCAATGAAGGGGGACCATGATCATGATGAAGGATAGACACACAGATAAGCTCTGGTCTATCATAGCACTGTATACCATTTACTAGAAGTCACTAGTGGTGCTATACATTTTGTTATAGGCCAGTGAGGGGGGACCATGATCATAATGAAGGATAGACACACAGTTAAGCTCTGGTCTATCATAACAGTGTATACCATTTACTAGAGGTCACTAGTGGTGCTATACATTTTTGTTATAGGCCAGTGAAGGGGGACCATGATCATGATGGATAGACACACAGATAAGCTCTGGTCTATCATAACTAGGGCTCGGAAGTTCATGCCCTAAAAAACACTGAATATGCATGCATATATGCTCTTAAAAACTTGAAAATATGCCAAGAAATATGCACTATTTGATGTCCCTTTGCAGTAGACAAGACGAGTTAGTATAAATAATAAATAAAGTTACCGTATTCCTTAGACGTTGAAGTACAAGTGGTCCGGCTGCTAGTATTAACTGCTAAATTGTAGTTCACAACAAACACTTTGCAAAAATGTTCAACTGTAAAACATCGTATGTTGTTGCGCAAAACAATTTGGTAACGTGAAAAACTTCTCTCCACGTCATAAGATGTTATCGGGGCATATTTAAATGATGTTAACTGCTTTACAGAGAGAGTCAAGTCTCTTGGTGTGACAGATGATTTTCTTTCCAGGATGTCTCGAATATCGCACATCTGGTTATAACCAGGATTTTTTTAAATTACATAATTCACTTTTTGTCCTGTGCTACCAGGAACCGAACGTAGGTCACATATTGTTTTTTCAAATACAGTAAGTGATTCATACACAGGAGATCCTACAGCTTCCAATGACGTTATGGCTGTTGGTAAGAAAGAAAAATGGGCAGATATGAAACTAAGATCCTCTTTTAACCCACTGTCTGACAGAATATTTTGCACAGTTTCTATTGATGAAGCATCTTTCGAGTCCAATAAATTAACAACCTCTTCGACTATTTCTATGAGCTCAGTATAATATAAAACTGCATCGATCCATGTTCCGCATCGAGTTAACACTCGTGCAGGTGGAAGTCGGATATTAGGTGCTGTTGATCTAAACAACGTAACTTTTTAGGAGATTTAACAACAATTTTCTTGGTACTGGACACAAATCTACCTACCAGCAGAAAAGGATCACGTATTGTCTCAGAAATGCGATGAAGAGCTCGTGCCAAACAAGTTATATGAATTAAGTTAGGAAAAATACCTTTCAGAGTTTGTCCTGATTTTAGCATATAAGGACCTGCATCAGTAACAAATGAAAGTAACTGGGCGTATTTGATTCCACATGGCCATAGTAATTTCAAGGAGTCCATCACAAACTGGGTCACAGTTACATTGTCAGTGGCCGACAATTTGCACACATTAAGAAGATAAGGTGTAGTCTTTTGTTCATTATTTAAAGCACCCACGATTATATTAGCAATAGAATGGCCCTCAGAACAGGGGTTTCATCAACAGACAACCACACAAACGATCCACTAATTCATCTTTGTATATTTGACAATACCTTATTGTAACAATGTGCTACATAAGTCTTAAGCAGTGTACTTTCTTCAGGCATATGTTGTCGAGTGTACTTGACAAGAAAGTTTTTTAATGTCGGATTATTAATTTTGAACAAGAGAATATCAGCAGCTAAAAATGCTTGACAGAAGTCATATAATTCAGTAACGCTACTTCCCAAACACTCTACTAGCTGTTTTTGAACACGTTCTTTGTTTGCGAGTTTTTGTGATTAAATTCTCCTTATGTTTTGCTGTGTTTATGTGCCGACCTATTTGAAATCTTTTCTCACTCCCTACCTTTTTCTCACACGCTCCACAAAACAGTGCCCTGTAGATATTAAGTCACCCGAAAACTTGTTCTGTAAATTAATTAATCTAGCGCTCAGAGTTGGTTTTATTTTCGACATTTGAAGAGCTTTTTAACATTTTATACGCCTAATTTAGTTTGGTGGGAACCAGTTCACAACACTGTTACGTTTGAAGACCACTACATAACTACTGATGGGCAGGCAAGCGTTGCTATAATCGTGCTGCTCAAAATGTTGACCTGCACTTTATCTTTGCTACTATAAACCTCTCAGATAATGCACTGATTATTTTCTACGAACATACATATAATGAAAGGATGAAACAGGGGATTCACTGCATGACAACATGACTCAGCATTAGTTCTCGCCACCTTGCGAGTTACATCATCATGTGCAATACTACCAATGTAAAAAAATATTATACAGAGGGAAAAAATAATAAGAAAACCATAAAAATAATTAAAATATGCAATATAGGGGCTGTAATATTGAAATCTTTGTGAGTTGTGTCATCATATGCAATATTACCAATATGAAAAATATTATCCAGATGAAAAACAATAATAAAAAACCATAGTAATCATTAAAATATGCAATATAGGGGCTATAATATTGAAATAATATGCATTTATCAAAACTCAATAAAATATGCAGTTATATGCACTATAAAATCATGTCCAAATAACTGAAAATTCCATAATTTGTGCACATAATGTAAAAGCATACATTTTTAACCCCTATGAAAAAACATGCAAATGCATGAACTTCCTAGCCCTAATCATAACACTGTATACCATTTACTAGAGGTCACTAGTGGTGCTATACATTTTGTTACAGTCCAGTGAAGGGGTACCATGATCATGATGAAGGATAGACACACAGATAAGCTCTGGTCTATCATAACACTGTATACCATTTACTAGAGGTCACTAGTGGTGCTATACATTTTGTTACAGCCCAGTGAAGGGGGACCATGATCATGATGAAGGATAGACACACAGATAAGCTCTGGTCTATCACAACACTGTATACCATTTACTAGAGGTCACTGGTGGTGCTATACATTTTGTTACAGTCCAGTGAAGAGGGACCATGATCATGATGAAGGATAGACACACAGATAAGCTCTGGTCTATCATAACACTGTATACCATTTACTAGAGGTCACTAGTGGTGCTATACATTTTGTTACAGTCCAGTGAAGAGGGACCATGATCATGATGAAGGATAGACACACAGATAAGCTCTGGTCTATCACAACACTGTATACCATTTACTAGAGGTCACTGGTGGTGCTATACATTTTGTTACAGTCCAGTGAAGGGGTACCATGATCATGATGAAGGATAGACACACAGATAAGCTCTGGTCTATCATAACACTGTATACCATTTACTAGAGGTCACTAGTGGTGCTATACATTTTGTTACAGCCCAGTGAAGGGGGACCATGATCATGATGAAGGATAGACACACAGATAAGCTCTGGTCTATCACAACACTGTATACCATTTACTAGAGGTCACTGGTGGTGCTATACATTTTGTTACAGTCCAGTGAAGAGGGACCATGATCATGATGAAGGATAGACACACAGATAAGCTCTGGTCTATCATAACACTGTATACCATTTACTAGAGGTCACTAGTGGTGCTATACATTTTGTTACAGTCCAGTGAAGAGGGACCATGATCATGATGAAGGATAGACACACAGATAAGCTCTGGTCTATCACAACACTGTATACCATTTACTAGAGGTCACTGGTGGTGCTATACATTTTGTTACAGTCCAGTGAAGGGGGACCATGATCATGATGAAGGATAGACACACAGATAAGCTCTGGTCTATCACAACACTGTATACCATTTACTAGAGGTCACTGGTGGTGCTATACATTTTGTTACAGTCCAGTGAAGAGGGACCATGATCATGATGAAGGATAGACACACAGATAAGCTCTGGTCTATCATAACACTATACCATTTACTAGAGGTCACTAGTGGTGCTATACATTTTGTTACAGTCCAGTGAAGAGGGACCATGATCATGATGAAGGATAGACACACAGATAAGCTCTGGTCTATCATAACACTGTATACCATTTACTAGAGGTCACTAGTGGTGCTATACATTTTGTTACAGCCCAGTGAAGGGGGACCATGATCATGATGAAGGATAGACACACAGATAAACTCTGGTCTATCATAACACTGTATACCATTTACTAGAGGTCACTGGTGGTGCTATACATTTTGTTACAGTCCAGTGAAGAGGGACCATGATCATGATGAAGGATAGACACACAGATAAGCTCTGGTCTATCATAACACTGTATACCATTTACTAGATGTCACTAGGGGTGAGACTTTTTTCATGCACCTTTTTCCCTTTTTGGGTACCTTTATCCCTTTTTCACCCAACCATGCCAACAGTCACCTTTTCCCCCTTTTTTCTTTTAAGTTTTCTTCGATTTTACTCTATATGATTATAATCAATATAAAATATTTAACTTTTAATTAACATCTCCTCAGCTTATTGTGAGCATGTGAAGAGTAAGCCTGACTCTTTCAGTTAACACTGTGCGGGAGTTGAAAGCACACCTACAACAATGGAAAATAATTGTGTAAAACAAATCCTCTTTCTCTTGCTTTACCGCTATAAAGCAGCCTGTAATAGACAATGACTCATTGTCTTTATATATCATTCTATCCTTTTAATTTCACCAGAATCAGTAGCCTATTGTTTGTGAATGTGACTTTGTTACTGTGACAGACGTCATCTGCTCACAAGGATTCTAAGGTCACGATGAAACAGCAGAATCTGTACACGCATAGTTCCAAGAATTGATTCTGGGTTCTGCTTGAAGCTACTAGAAATTGTTAAGACTGCAGTTCCAGCATGAATGAGAACATTCTGGTAATTGTCGCAGTGTTATTTAACTTATATAAGAGTGTGGACAGCAAGTGAATGAGTTGTAAAACTTTGAGTTAGCAAGTGAACTGGTGTTAGTCCTTTGCTACATTACTAAACGAGTGTTATTACTAGATTTTACCATGCCAAAGGCGTCCAGTGCTCGCCTTATTGTTCTGGCTCAGGAATTCAAACAAGATTTCACAGACACAGATGGAACTGTACTATTTGTGATTCAGGAATTTTGTTAGATGAAAAACACCAGCGAGATCACATCAAATAGCACATTTCCAGCTCTAAGCATCAAATGAACGAGATTCTTCAGGCAAACAAATCGTGGCAGTCTCTATTACAAAATGAGTTTCGACAGAGTTCTTCATGAAGTCAAAATTTTAATGAAATCAACATTGAGTTGTGTGCGGCTCTTACACAAGCAGGAATTCCTCCCAATAAAGTGAACCATCCAACCTTCAAGGGGTTTCTTGAAAAATACACAAAGATGTCAGTGCTGAATGAGAGTACTTTAAGAAAGAACTACATGGAGCCTGTTTAAGAAGAAACTATTCAAAGAATCGAGGAGAAAGTGTCTGATTGCGATGTGGGAATCATTGGGATGAAACCATAGACTCAATGGAACGATATGTTTTGAACATTTTAGTTTTTCCCTTAGCAGGGGAGAAAGTTAAGCCCATGTTGTTAAAAATGTCTGAGCTGCAGAAAGTCAATGTTAGTACAGTAATGCAATGAATTATGGACTTCTGTCAAAAACTCTGGCCTGCTGGTATCAAGATTGAAAAACTTCTTGTGGTTACAAACCAGGCTCCATACATGGTATCAGCTGTTAATCAATTGAAGCCTTTATTTCCTAAGTTGAAACATTTGACATGCTTGGTTCATCCTCTTCACAGGGTTTGTGCATCCATAAGGAACGATATGACATCGCAAATCAGTTCATGTAAGACTTAAAGTTTCACAGCGAGCGTTATTAATCAAGGCTCACCGTGAAACTTTAAGTCTTACATTAGGAACCTGTACAGGGAGAAAACCTACCATCAACTACGATGATTTGAACGACTAGACGAAGAAAGCCAGTACTCTATGCACTTTAGCTTTCCTGAAACTATTCAGTTGTTCCATGCTTCGCTAAAGTACATCACCACATTAATACGAACTGAGTACAACACATCTTACAACATGCCAGTCTCGTGCTGGTGAGGGAAAGAATACACTACACTTACTGCCTTCTGAACTGCATCTCCAGCTGCTTTCTTCACTTCAGAGTTTGGACTGTGAATGGATTGATTTGTCAATATCTGCACAGTATTGGTGACACCAGAAGCGAACCACTGACCAACATGTTAGTCAGTTCAACAAAATTCACTGCGCGCAACAGCATCAAACCCATCCAGGCTGGTGATTGATCTAACCGAACGACCATTAGATCAACCAACTACTTCAGTTTTGTTGAGAGGACTCAACTTCGCCCCGGCACCCAGATCCATACCAACAAAGGATTTCGTCAGTTGGCACTGAGCAGGCACTAATTAGTCTTCCGGCAGACGTAGCTGAAGAAGTACGCACTGAAGTCAGCCTTGCATTAGCAAGAGCCAAGAAACCCAAGGCCAATATTCCATCTGCTAAATTTAGAATACTGAAAACACTACGACAACATGCAACTCTGTGCTTCCTGCTGATAAGGGTAATGCCACAGTTATTATGGAGACCACAGATTATGACCAGAAAATCAAAAAACTACTTGAAGATCCCTCTTTCAAGAAACTGGATAAGGACCCAACAACCAAGATAACCATAACGAGTCTCCTAAAAACCTCCACACTAACCACCGAAGTACAGAAAAACACTATTCCACATACGGCTGCTCCACCTAGACTCTATGGACTACCAAAGATTCACAAGCCTGATGTACCCCTCTGGCCCATTGTGAGTGCCATAGCCTCACCTACTTACCTGCTTGCCAAACATCTTTACCACTACTGAATCCGCTTGTGGGTGCCTGTCAACACCACATAAAAAATTCCAGGCACTTCATCCAGAAAATTTCAACGCTGAGATTGAACCCGGAGGATATCCTGGTGAGCTTTGATGTGGAATCCTTGTTCACCAGAGTGCCACTAGAGGACTCACTACAGCTCTTATCTGAACAATTTCTAGAAGACATCACTCAGTTCTTCAGGCATATGCTCACTTCCACATATTTCAATTATAACGGCCAGTTCTTCGAACAGATGGACGGATGAATGGAGTTTAGCAGCCCATCGACAGCTAGGTCATTTGAGCACTAGGTCAGAATATAAAAGTTAATAAGCTTAAGTTTAATTTTAACTCCCTTTTTTATATCGAAGAATATGAAACATAAATTATATTTTAAGGGCATCTTTTCAGGTTTTTGAGAACATAACTATTTGAATAATACATATTTTAAGTGCATATTTATTGGCATATTTTCAAGTTTTTAGTGCATATTTCATAGCTTTTTAGGGCATGAATTTTCGGGCTCTAGTGATAATGGTTTCTGTAAATGCTTACATCAGCCTATGTATTGTATGTATCTGACGACAAGAGAACTACACAATCTGTGTTGTGCATGAATTAGTCAACTAAATTAGCAGTATAGGAGTATAGAAAAGTGAATTAACATCCCTAAAAATGTTTTCTTCCTGATTTGATGTGATACTTTGCCTCAGGAATGTCACTTCATAAAGTGCAGGGTAGTCGGACAATATTGCAGCACTCCAATTGCCTTTTTATTGCTTTTCCATATGAGAAGCATTCTGGTGGAACCATGGTCCATGTTCGTCACTAGCTGCACCAAGGTTATTCAGGAACAAGTCCATGTGGTTGTTCAAAAAATGTATCTTAAGTGACATGTTACATCCCATACAGTGGTATAATAGTTATTGTGTAATGTCACAACTGTTCTCAGTCTTACAGTTGCCTACAAAGATCACACAAGCATTCAAAGATAGCCATGCCATTTTTTCAAAATCACTCAATAATTCAAGGAAATGTTCATCAGTCAACAATACCCTAATTTGTGGTCCCACAAATATTGTCTCCTTAATTTTTTGTTCACTGATCCTTGGGAAATTATCCTGTAAATGTATAATTCCTTGTGATAATTTGTCCATGGTTTTCACGAAATTTTGGACATATAGTCTTACACAAATGGTAAATAAGGATACTGCACAGTTTTCTGTTTTATACGAGGGGCGTCTCAAAAGTAACTTGCACTATTTTTTTAAAAAATAACAAAACGTTTAAATATTTTAAAAAGGGTATATTTTGAAAGCTACATTCAGAACCTATCTTTCCACATAATTTCCTTGAACCTAAATACATTTTTGATACCGTGGTAACAGTTTTTTTAACCCAATGTCAAACCACTCTCCCCCAAACTGGATAGCCATCTTTCCACTTCTTGTTTCAGTTCCTCGTCATTTACAAAGCGCCTTCCCCCAAGATGTTGCTGCAGCTCCGGAAAAAGATGGTAATCACTCGGTGCAAGGTCAGGTGCACTAGATGGATGACCGAAAACATCCCATCAAAACTGTTCAAAATGGCTTGAGTTTCACGGCCAGCGTGCGGGAGAGTGTTATCGTGGACCAGAAAAACTGTTTTGCTCAACTTTCCCTTCCTTTTGTTTTGTATGGCTCTTTTGAGTTTTCTCAGCACCTCACAATAGCGAGCAGCTGTCATCGTGGTCCCATGGAGCAGGTAATCGATTAACAGTACTCCCTTCGAATCCCAGAATATCGTTGTGATGACCTTGACAGTCGATGCAACAACTTTTGCCTTTTTTTGGAGTTGCCTCATCCATTCGTTTCCACAACTTCAACACACTTTCCATAGACACAGAACCTTAGAAATAATCCTGTGAAGCGACACACGGCTAATTTGAATATACGGAGGAAGCTGAAACAAACCTGCATCAATTGTAAGGCGCTGATCGGTGTTCACGACTGCTCGAACCTCGTCAAAAATATCTGGAGCAAGGGAAGTGGAGGGTTCGCCGCTTCATTGCTCATTGTGTAATGTTGTTCTCCCTTCAATGAACAATTCGGGCCAACGAGAAACCATTTGTCTTGACAAAACGCCTTTTCCATAAACACTGCACAACTCGCAATGAATTTCAGTCGCACATTTATTTTTTCCCGTCAGAAAATGGATTACAGCACAAACTTTGCAATTGGCAGTAGGAACGAGTGGAGTCTCCATTGTTACTGGCGCTTTAATGTCCAAGCAATAAACTTAGGGGCCTAGGAATTTTATAGTGCTGCTACTACACCCATACCTATATACCCTGGGACCTTCAGACTTTTTCCACCTACCACGTGGATTTAAAAAAATAGTGCAAGTTACTTTTGAGATGGCCCTCGTAGGTGATTCCCGCTATTTTTGTTATACAGAAATAACAGTCTGTTGTGTGATCTGTTTCTCCCCTCCAAATCTTGGTGATACCAAAGGACATGTGACATGATCGTTTTAACCAACCTGTCAGTGAGTGTGTGGAATTGAAGGACCCATCGACGGTGTCATCTGGGCCCGTGGTGAAAAATAAAATCTAAAACACTCACATGGTTAAAAGAAGGAAGATTAAAAGAGAAGGTTAAAATACTAAACAATTAAAACAGGAAAATGTAGAGGATTAAAAAGCATAAAATACCATACAAAGAGTCTCAAAAATCTAAAAAGCACCCGAAACTAAAAACAGGTTTGAGTTCTAAAAATCAATAGGTTAAAATACTGTAAAACAAATCTTAAAAATCGAAAACCACCTAAAACTATAAGACAAGTCAGACTTGTTTATCAAAGACAATATGGGCAATGAACAGCAGCGCCTTAAAGAAAGACAAGAGATCACACAAAATTTAGACAATAATACACCCCAGGCCAATGGACTGGAGCTCACAAGCATATTGCGGACAATCTATAAGGACATGGGTGAAGGTGGCTCACACGTGACCTATTCTCAGGCAGGTTAGAATAACTTCTGCCTGCCTGGAATCCCTGCAGAATGTCATCTAGTGTTGTACGCTGTCCTTAATCATCCACAATTTAGTGCCAGAGAATGCTTCCCATTACTGCCATCACAGCTAATAGATGACAACGGAAGTGCCATCGCACATCTGTATAAGGTAGAGTATGGGTTGATAAGTCCGGCAGGCAACATGCAGCCAGCAGTCAACCTGTCAGGAGTATAACCCATATCAAACAGCATAATTGGGGGGTGCATTTATTGTCTTGGTCACCAACCTTGCACCCGAAATAAAGTTCATAGGATTTGTTATTTATTTATGCCAAAAAATTTATTGCTGGTGTTTTTAAACACACAAGCCATGTGTGGGCAATGTTTGAGAGGTAGAATAGAAATGCCAGCAATAAGTTGTTGGCATAAATAAATTATAATTACCATCTAAACATTATTTAATCCCAGGACATAAAGTACTTATGATTGTAAGTCGCCTTCGGGGTATTTGTTTTTGATGTGAGACTCCCTGGTGGTCTACCGGGAGAAATACGAATAGGTTGGAGAATTCATTCGTGTCATTCTGGCAAGTTGTCACAGTAGCTTAATGGTTAGAGCAACCACATGGCAAGTGGAAGGTCTGTGGTTCAAATCCCGGCTGTGACAATGAATTTTTCAGTTCCGATTCTACCTCTCATCCATAGCATTTCTTTACAAGAGGATAGCTTAGGCAGTAATGTCTGTGACCCGCATTTAGCAGGTCGCAGGTTCAATCCACATGGCCATGCACTCTGACATCAGTTTTTCCATGGTTTCCCCATGTCATTTAGGCAAATGCTGGGGTGCATTAATCTCTTCTCCACGGATTCCTTTCCCTTTATTTCTCATTTCCCTCCCTTGTCATCTTTCAGGTTTGGGTGGTGACATGGTTCGTTCCATGTTAGGGGGCAGATGGCATAGTTGCGTATTGAAACACTTCCATGGCCCTCCCTGGAAGTTGCTGTCTGGGCCACAAGGGTCGCCTCATCGCCCTCTCCCTGGGTGGAGGACACACTTCAGTTGTGCGCCAGGTGATAATATCTGGAACAATTAGGGACCTCTATGCATCCCTGGGTGCTTCACTGACTCTGCTCTCTAAGGTCTCACTTCCCCTCATTCCTTCCCCCTAGGGAGGGGGTAGGTATGGTAGCCTGCAATAGATCCATGTCAGTGTTGCAGTGGGTCGAGGTATCCCCCTCCCCTCCCTTGCACACGCACCCACAGGTACGAGGCATTTCTTCTTTTAAATTCACAGAAAACATTAACCTTCACAGACATACAACAGTAACTCATTTCACATGGTCAAGGTTCTCTCAATACTGCAACAGCAATGTGGACAACATATTGGACATGACCCACTGGCCTCTTTAATACCCTGGCAGTGAATTTTACAACTGAGAATCATGTATGGAATTCCTTATATGTATTTCAACTGTTTTCCAACAATTACATCTGCAGCAGTATAACTGTTTCATCTAAAATGGAGGAAATGTCATTTACATATGTGCTGGCCTATCACAGCACAACACCGTCCCTCAGAGGCACATGAGGGGAAGGTCGGTGGATCTAAATACCACCTATTTAGTCCTCCCGGCTAGGTCCGATGGACCCGTTGACCAACGATAGGTGTGGTCCCCCTTGCAAAATGGGGGTTTAAGTCGGGTGATGTAACTGCCACATTGTAAAACTGGTGCCCGTTAAGAAAACAGTTACATGAAAGCCACATACATGAATATGAGTCCTAAAGATAAACATTCCGGAGTTAAAACTGTCCCCCAATCGGATCTCCGGGTGGGGACATCTTTAGGCAAATTTCATCACAACAATTCCAATACTTTAAGAATTCTACAATGGAATGCAGGAGGCATGTCCCAGCCTAAAACACAAGAGCTAATGAAAATATTAGAAGACCAAGATATAGATGTCTTCACAGTACAAGAAGCCAATATATCACAAGAACAGGAAATATACTTTGAAATGGATCAGTACACTACACATATACTTCCAAAGGCTCGCCAAATAGATAAAAAATGGATTACACTACTTTCCAATCCAGATATAATCCCCCAGAGACCAAGGAAAACAGCTGTTGCAGCCTTCCGACTATTGACAAATCATGACTGCTTGGCAAGTCATCTCTACAGAATAGGTATCTCAGCCTCACCAATATGTGTCCTGTGTAACGATCCAGCAGAAATGAATGAAGAACACTTGAAGACCTGTGAAGCATTAAGATCAGAAGAAACCACAGTTCAAAAGTATTGGAAAGCACGAATGCTAATGGCTTCATTGCCAGATGCAAGGCACTAGAAAACAACAACAACAACAACATCTGCAAAATAAAATTAAAAGCAAATTAATTAAGCAATACAGTGGAATCCCGGTAACTTGACCTACTGTGGGCTGAGAGGCCATCAAGTTACCAAAATGTTGAGTTTTACGGAATAAGGGATCTGTTATTCACAATTCAGAGTCATAACATAACACTGCAAATTACATAGATATATACTCCAGCACAACATAGGAAACAAAAGTATAACACTTTCTAAAATGTGATACGTATTAATATTTCCCTTTGTTCAGTCTCTTTAACACATCCAGTTTAATTTCCATTGTCATGCTAACTGGTCTTTCCTTCTTGTTCAACACTTTCACTGGAACAAACCAACACTAACAGTAAGTCTGAAATCTTGCAAGTTGCACCGTAACCAGAAATATGTAACTGAAAGTTTAGCTTATCACATACAGGAGTATTTTCAGATGTAGCAACTAATCTTGCTAAGATCTGCACAAGTGACGTCACGCAAATTAATGATGTGGGTAATGTCTCTGTTTCCTTCCTTGAAATAAACAAGACACTGCTGATAATGTGAGATGGCACTGTACTCAATCATGCACAGTCTGTGATGTTTATGTACTACACGGAAGTCAGAAAGATGACCTGACACAACTATAGTCTGATGAATACAAAAGTGAACTCGATCATAAACCACTGCGCAATTCGTCAGTCTAAAAAATAACTTTGTACTAAGTAAAGCAATAAACCTGCTTTTTTGCAAATCTACTGATCTATTGTTAAAAACTGAATGCACTTCAAAATCTCCTGCTTATGTATTTTCAATTTTTGAACACAATTTTCCTTAACATATAATTTGCTCTTCTGGAAAAGATTTTCAGGGAAGGTATTTCCCTCGTGTATAAGAACAAAAGATTAATATAATTACCCATACACATAAACAGTACACCTCATCTGTTGTTTCTGCATTGCGAACTTCCTTGACGGCAACATTAGACCTGAACATTTGAATTCCTCTGAAATGGATGAAGTTGAATACAGGGATCCAAAAGTATTTCTTCCTGTGGAAGACATGTATTTTGGTGCCAAAGTTCAAATATCTCTGACAAAATCACCCCTGCCCGACAAATATATACAGGTTTTCAAATTACACTGTGTTGATTTTTATGTTGGGTCAGTTTGGGTCGTTTTTCATTAAATGATCCTCTTCTTTCAATGTTGGAAGTGTTACAACCAGCTAAAATCCAAAGAGTACAGCCAATTGCACCACTTGCTTCTGAGTTTCCTAATTTAGTGAAAGCAGAAGAAATCCAACAAATACATACAGAATGGAGGCTATTTCGCAGTACTGACATTGCATGCGCCGGTAACACTACAGTGCAAGAATTTTGAAGTGACTATGTTTGTTCTTGATCCTGTTGTTGTTCTGGTTTTGTTGTTTATTATTATTATTATTATTATTATTATTATTATTATTATTATTGTTGTTGTTGTTGTTGTTGTTATTAGTATTATTATTATTATTATTATGATGATGATGATGATGATGATCATCATCATAATAAATATGTATACATTAAGCAAATTTGCCGGTTAAAAATATTTGTTTTCTCCTCCTTTTTTCAAATCAAATCTTTCGCTTTTACTTTGGTAGACACGGCAACACTGTTCGTGACAATAGTCAGCTGGTTGCTTATGTTCTGACTAGACATCAAAGGCCAATATGTAGTCAGCCCTTTTGTTACTGTGAGGGAGAATGCAATAGGTTGTATATGTACACTAATTAAAATTTGCCTATACTACTCATACCATATAGAACAAAATAGAAATTATTACTTTCAAGTTGAACGACAGAAAATAAAAAAGGTTGTTGAGTTACACAGAAGGTCAAGTTAACGGGATTCTACTGTGGCAAAGCAACCAATATGCAGCATTTTCAAGTTCTTTTTCAGAGGTAGAGGATACCATATCACAAAAACTGAGTCCGAGAGCCAAAAACAGATTTCATGTTCCAATTGAGGAGCATCTTTTCAAAACTTGATAGATGCACAAAATGCGTTTCTGAGAAAAAAGGGTTTTTTTATTTATTGGCAATACTAATTGGTTAGCACAACAACTATATTAATCATTCAATTCTCCTTCCTGATACTGTCTCATTTAATGTGAAAAGAAATAAATAGCATAGTTTAACTAGTGCAAATTTGGGGTTTGAAAATGCAGAGCTTTTTCAAAAACCGATAGATGCTGATTAACTTTACTGCGTGAGCGAGAAATTAATACATGAAGTTTTGTGTAGCTTTTTATTTATGTATTTATTATTTATTTATTTTCACCTTTTTATAGTACATAATGTACTATACAACCAACATATTAATGTTTATAAGGATTATTTTATTATGTATAAACTTAGAAACTAAGTACTGCTACATTCACAATAACAATATATTTTGTTTTATTTATATAACAAACATATTGAATACACGCAAATAAATTTCAAACAATATAAGCTTTAACCTTTATTAGTGCTTGTGTAGTCTGTACATGATTCTTAGTTCATTTCTCTTTTCCACATCTGCCTCTGTCTTAATCTTCATCAGTCCCATTTTGCAGGTTGAGCATGTGTCAGTGTGTGATGTACGGAATGAAAGATTGAAGAAGTTGTAAAATATGTATTTATATTTTGACAATGAGCAGACTAGTAGATTTCTTAATCTTCCTTCGTTGCAAAAGTTGGTCCACATTTTTCTGATATTAAGTTCTGGAGGTAAATATTCTCCTTGATTATTATTTATTTATGCCAACAAACTTACTGTTGGTATTTAAAAACACCAACAGTAAGTTTGTTGGCATAAATAAATAATTACCATCTGAAGGTTATTTAATCCTGGGATATAAAGTACTTACAATAGTAAGTCACCATGGGGTAATTTGTCTCTGATGTGAGACTGCCTTTGTGGTTTACCAGGAGAAATACGAACTGGTTTGAGAATTTATATAATGCCATTCTGGCAGTTTGTCACAATAGCTCAGTGGTAGAGCATCCACCCGGTAAGCGGAAGGTCTGTGGTTCAAATCCCAGTTGTGGCATTGAATTTTTAAGTTCCAGTCCTACCTCTCAAATTCTCCTTGATTTTAGTCTTCCATAGTGGCTTTCCCTATATCTGTACTTCTTAATGTCTTGCTTTATAGCAGCAGTAATGCCCTTCTATAATATTCCTGTTCTGTCACCTCTTCTGGTTTCCTTTGGCACATTCCCAGAATAGTGAAATTTTCTAGCCAGGAGAGATAATTTATCTTTTGACATCCCTGTGATTCCTTGGAAGCTTGTAGCGCATACTGACAATACTCGGCCATCATTACTTCTCACACTGTATTTAATGCTAACAGTCTGCTTTCTATTTGCAGCCTCTTTATTCATCACTCTGCGATTAGGAGATGTAATACTTATATATTTCATAAGGAATTTATCTTGATATTTTGTTGAGCATGGAAAGGTGTTGGTGAAATCCACTTATATCATTGTAAGTCAAATCAGCTGCATCACAATGCTTATGTCCTTTACTTTTAGGATTTCGTGGAGTGCACTTGAGACCATGTGAACATGTAATTGCTGGAGTATGAGCTTTCCTTGACTTGCATTTTGATTTCCTTTCCTTCTTTTTCCAATTCCTACCTCCTGCACATTCTACGACTGGTACAGTTTCACAATCAAGCTCCTGTCCATTGTGCATAGTACAGTGCAGTGTCTCAACTAAGAATAAAAATGCCATTTAAGTATAACAAAGCTTGCAGAAGCTTGCCTGCTGTGCAATGGGTCCCGGGTTTGATTCCCCGCATGGGGTAGGAATTTTTCTCCAGTCAAGATTATTCCTCATCCTTTCCTGAGTTTGGAAGTATGAATGAAAGTGTGAATTCAACGTATAAAAACCCCAAAGACCGAAAAACCCACTGTTAAATGAGTAACACCATTGACAATAGGCAAGGCCGCCGATATGACCTCTGCAGTTAAAGACGGGATATAAATGGAACACAAAAAAAAAAAAAAAAAAAAAAAAAAAAAAAAAAAAAAAAGCTTGCAGAAATGCATGTGAAATCCAAGCACACAACCTGAGTTTGCAGTTATTGCCAACGATGCAGCAGTGTACAAAGCTTGCAGAAATGACTGAGAATTCCACGAATCGCAACTGTGAGATGGCAGTCAATGCCAACATGTGTTTCATAGAATTCAGGTTGCTACACTCTGGATCATAAAATCATAAAATTGCATCTATCGACCTTTGCTTTAACTGAGCAAGTGCATCTATTGAGTTTTGAAAAAACTGCTAATATTCCCTACCTTCTACACAGGACAAGAATTGAATTTTGCAAAATCTGACTTTACAGAATGATGCAGAAAGTGAAAATTATGCTGATACTATATATAACTCAATTTCGTAAAATTTTGCATATTTCGAGTTTTGAAAACACGCTCCTCAATTCAGCACCTGTGACTTAGTTAAGAACATCATATTCTTTGTGACAAAAATGCTGTTGACCAGCAATATCGCTGTTGTGTATATTGTTTCCATGCTGGTTTGCCTGTAGCCAACTTTAAGCCAACTGCTTGAAAATTCCAATGCCACATTGCAATTCCTGTAATAATCTGCAATGTTTTATTTTTGTCAAACTTACCTTTTAATCACTGTCTAACTCACTGAAACAACTACCAGGGATATACTTGAGGCTAGCAAGTACCAGTTTAATGTACAGTTCTAGTGTTACCTACCTCTGGGGGCTTCATGTTCAGCACTTTTGTTATGCGTCCCTGCATGATCAGAAAGTGAGGATTGTTGACATTCAATTGCACTGAACAGAACATATCCAGAACACGTTTATTCTGAACATTTGAACCATTTATCAGATATTTGTTCTTGCCTCCCATGACCACCTGCAATAAACAATACTGTCTGTAGCAAATGCAAAGAAAACATTCTGTGGAGGATTCCACAATCACATACACATGCAGTTTATATTTTTGTGCTTAAAAAGCTATATACACATATATGTTTACTTAGATGCATCCTCAACCTAAAAAGCTATCAGTCAGTAAAGGAAATACTTAAAAAATATAATATACTAAGAGTGATATCCTGGCACTTGACAGCTGATTCACTCATCTTGAATGACGCAAGCCCAATCTCGCCTGTGACTATTTTAACCCTTTGCGAGCGAAAAACCATAAAAACCATATATGGGCAACCTGTCCAGACCCTGACGAGTGAAAACCCATATATGGGTTTGCAGTCATAGAGCTATTGTGATCGGCTCCTCTTGCTCAAAAAATTCATATATACTGCCAATAGATGGCAGGGAATGTTCTTTCAGATATTTGTGGTTAGTTCATCACGGATTTTCCATACTTAATCATTTCTGTCGTAGTTTTCAGTAGTGTAGGAATAAACAGTGCGGTGATTGCATCCAGTAAGCGAGAGTTTTTTTCGTTTTTTGACAGAATGGCGGGGAAAAAAAGGGTTGACGGAGCAAGAAATTGTAGAATTGATGAACAAAAGTGATAGTGAGTTATTGAATTTTGTACTCAGTGATGATGAGAGTGATATATGCGAGAATTTGTGTGTAAGTGCAAGTGAGAGCAACAGTGACATAAGTGATGCTGCAGACAGCTGTACTCCTAAATGGAAGAGGTGGGTAATTTTGACCCTGGCCCTACATCTAGTATCCCAATTCACAATATCCAGCAGGGACCAATACTTCCTTCTCATTTTGATGATAATACCCTTCCAGCAGAATTTTTTGGCCTATTTTTTGATGATGAAATTATGGAAATAATTACTGAGGAGACATGTATTCAGGGAAACACAAGGGGAAAAAAAAAAAAAAAACCACAGGCGACACCACCAACGAAAAAAGCCAGGATTGCTTCTTGGAATCTCCCAGAAATTGCCAATATAAAAGCACTAAGATAGTATTATCTCAATAGAACTGAGATAAACAAGTCGCTATGAAATTCATATGCACATTTTAGATACCTTGCCCTAGCTAGATGTAACTGCACATTTCTATCAAAACTTTTATAATTTGTTATCATCATTACCGTTATTATTACAAATGGAAGTATTAAATATCATAACGTGATACTATTTAGTTCCTGAAGCACTGCTGGTTTATTTGTGAATACATATACGTACGAACTATGCTGTACAAAATGGAGAAGTGCTACTTATGCCATTTTTGTAACATTTCCACACGGATTAACAAAACTTCACTCCTGGAGGACAATTATCATCCAATTCAACAAAAAGCAAGGTATACTAGTGTTTTAGCACATCTGAGCATTTTTATATAGTTTTAACTGTATTTAATGGAGTTTCATACTTTAGTAAAATTGCCTTCCGCTCAGAGCCATAAAACACGTCCGCTCAGGAAGGGTTAAAGAGTATGGAATAACTTTAGTTCCTCAAAATAAATTTAATATACAAAATTTACATTTTTCTGAAAAGGATAAACTGAATTATAAAAATCTGGCATTTATCAATTTAGCTGTTTGGATTGTGACAGGGTTTATATTGATAAAACTAAACGTCATTTAGAAACTACAATAAAAGAGCATTTTAGAAATATTAAATATAAACAAATTGATAAATCAGCTGTGGCAGATCATTTTTGGTCATTTAATCAAGAAATAAATCCAGAAGTTAAATTATTACAATTAAATGGACCTATAGATTTAATGGTTTGAGAAAAGATATTCATTTTGAAAAACAAGAACTGTGTTATGAATTTTGAAATACTACCAACAGACTGTACTTATAAATTTTTGTTTTCAGAGGTTGGTGACAAATAAATCTTTTAAGGTGAGCATCGGTAACTATGGTAACTTGTTTGGATAGCTTTGAGAATAAGTTGGATGCAACTTGAAACTAGTCAGTATTATACCACCTCACAATATTAATCAGTTGTTGTTGTTGTCTAGTGCCTTGCATCAGGCAATGAAGCCATTAGCATTCGTGCTTTCCAATACTTTTGAACTGTAGTTTCTTCTGATCTTAATGCTTCACAGGTCTTCAAGTGGTCTTCGTTCATTTCTGCTGGATCGCTACACAGGACACATATTGGTGAAACTGAGATACTTATTCTGTAGAGATGACTTGCTAAGCAGTCGTGATTTGTCAGTAGTCGGAAGGCTGCAACCGTTGTTTTCCTTGGTCTCTGGGGGATTGTATCTGGGTTGGAAAGTAGTGTAATCCATTTTTTATCTTTGGCATTTGTTTCTATTTCTTGCAGGTATGAATGAGAAATTTTTTTAATGATCAAACGTTTTATTGAGGAATATGAGAAATTGAATTTAGACTTTTGTTTTATTGTTGTGCCTTTCTTTGCAAGTGAGTTTGCAGCTTCATTCCCCAGGACTCCACAGTGTGCTGGAATCCATTGGAGATGATGGACAGTCTTATTAACTTTTTGGAGTTGTGTTAACATTTTGTAGCATTCTCTAATTTTTGTTGACTTCTTTGTAGTATTTGAACATATTCCCTAAATTGCAGCTTTAGAATCTGAAAGAATTACTGCCTTGTTAAATTTATTTAAGGGAAGATTTAATAATTGTCGGAGAGCAATGTGTATAGCCTCTATTTCTCCATCATAATTTGTTGTGTCTCTGCCAACAGAATGATAAAAGGAAAAATGTGAACACATAACTCCAGCTTCAGTAAGGTTTTCCGTGGAGGATCCATCAGTATATCCATCTTCTGTGGGATATCTAGTATTAATTGTTTCCAGTGCTAGAAGTTTTTGTATTTCTTTTGGTGTGTCTGATTTACTTAATTCCAAACTGAAGGTAGGTTGCAATAATTCCAATGGATTTTCTCTTATAAGTAGATTTTCTCTGGTGTTAGGAATGTTCAATTTGGATTTAACCTGTGTTACCTTTTCTAGGAAACTACTATGAGTTTTAAGGACTGAAGGGGGGAGGTTCTCTTCTGTCCATTTAGAGTTTGGCAGTCGTAACATTTTCTCGTGTTGGAGCAATGCTTGGTCTTCTATTTTTGTTGTTATTGATGGGGTCCGTGCTAAGGCAAGCATGGCATAAACAGGTGTGGATTTAACTGCTCCAGTGAGCCTGATTTTGTATTTGTTCAAGTTTATTGAACAAATGGCTTCATTGCCAGATGCAAGGCACTAGAAAACAACAGTTTATTGATGTTAGCATTTGCTGCTGTTATTAAAGCTACAGAACAGTACAAGAGGTTTGGTTTAACATACATTTTGTATGTTGTGTTAAGGACTCTCCTTGAGCAGCCCCATATAGCACCAGCTAACCGTTTGAGGATTTGCAGTTTCTTTTCAACCTTTTCTGAGATGTTTGTTATATGTTTTTTCCAATTTAGCTTTCTGTCGAAAGTGATGCCTAAGTATTTGGCATCATCAACTGCATTTAATAAGTGGAGGTTTTAGTTTCTAATTTGTTCTTAATTTAGATTCTGTTGCTTCACTATTAGTTCCAATTTTTCCTTAAATGACAAAAGCAGTTTATGTTACTGCTGGGCTTCTCATTAGCCACATGCTAATCACGTGTTACATATTGGCAACAGGGTCCTGGTGTGTACCGTTTCTATGGAAACGTCTTAGCTCTAATTGGTCCTTCTTTTGGCTGCTATGACCAACACTAAGACGCATTCATCCCCTCCTATTCATTTATATTTTTCTGCCATGTGCTTAACATATGTCAATCCCCTTCTTAATTGGCATCGAGTATAGTTGATGTTACTCATTCAATTTGCTTTGAGGTTTAAGCTGGTTCACAAAGGGAAAAAGTGCCGAGAAGTAAGCGGTGTACAACCATGCCTCAGGTGTCATTAAAAGCATGGCCACTCAATCTGACAGCAATATAACAAATTCCTGTAATTATGTATGAGATCATCCCCTTGAGAAAATAAATAAAAGTATTCTAAAGTAAGAACAAATTAGAAACTAAAAACTTCACTTATCTTAGTAATGTTGTTATTCTTTTGCTAACCCTGGGGTTTCAAGCTATGTCCAGCTTGAAACCCCAGGGTTAGCAAAAGAATAACAACATTACTAAGATAAGTGAAGTTTTTAGTTTCTAATTTGTTCTTACTTTAGAATCTTGTTGCTTCACTGTTAATAGCTTCAATTTTTCCTTATTTAAATAAAAGTACCTGGGCGACCGAGCTTCGCTCTGCATTTGTCGCCTCTGTTTTTGTGAAATCTTGTTTTTTTGTGGGTGAAGATACTTATTTAGATAAACCTGAAAGGCAAAACGTTAACTAAATAAAACTACTTGTCGCAATTGTTAAGAGTAATGTCCGAGATACAAGAGATATAGAAATACATACAATATTTCATAAACACCATCATTTCAGCTGTAAAACGTGTACTGCTGAAAGCAGGCCTCCCCGTAGATATCCACCCAGTTTGAGGTTTTCGTCGAGCATTTGTTCCTTTATGGAGTTCAGTTCTTTGCTCCAGGACGTTAACACGTTGGCCAAGGTCCTTCATACTTCCGTTGAGTTCTTCCATGGCTTCCTTAACCCCGGCCAGTCGCTCGTTAGTATTCTCCGATAGACCTGTCTTCATATTTCTTCATTCCCGTCTTCATCTTTTCCGTTTCGGAGTTTACATTTTCAATTTGGCTTCCATTTTTGTTCCCATATTTTCTATTCCGTAGTTTACATTTTTCCAATTCGGTTTTCATCTTTGTTTCCTCTGCCGCATTCCGGAATTTATTTCATTTCCCATTATGTCCATCTTGGCTAACATTTGTTTCATCAACTGTTCCATATCGTGCTTTTCGTCGCACTCCTGACACCAATTGTGATTACGTTACTTTTTTAACTATTTCTTTATTTTTTATTAAAACACCAGAGCGACACTAAGCAAAAGCAAAGTTGAAGAATAACAAATACTACAGGAAGTAAAGCTGGTTGATAAAGCCATGTGAATGTACTACGTATTTATGTTTCAAACATAAAGGAAATTGTATGAATTGTTCGTAATTGTTCGTCGAAGTGGGAGTAGTGAAAGGAATGTGATTGTGTTTTACTAAAGAAAAATGAGTAGGAAAACCTTTGTGAATTTGTATGTTGCACTTATATTTCAAGTGTATGGAAAAATGTATGGATTGTTTGCAGAAGAGGGAGTAGTATGTTAGGTAAAAGAAAAGGAAATAGAGAAAACCATGTGAATGTAATACATTGTGTGGTAAAATGGATTGCATAAAAACCTTCGCCATGAAAAGAATTAGATATGTCACTTTTCATGGCGATCGGTCAACCTGTTTTGGAATTTAATCACTCTTCAACATAAGATATGTATAGGCCTTGGTATGTATGGAGTTGATAAACCATAGGGAATAACATGTGAATTGTTACGTAAAACAAAAGTGAGTAGAGAAAGTAGTATGAATGTAATACGTTGTATTTGTTTCAAGCATATAGCAAATTGTATTAATTATATGTTGAAGGGCGAATAGCGAAAGAAGGCTGATTATGCCTCGTAATGTAAGATTAGTAGAGGAAATCGTGTGAATGTAATACGCTGCATTTATATTTCAATCCTAGAATATTATATGAATTGTATGTTGAAGGGCAAACAGAGGATACGTGAATGCGCTACGTAAAAGAAAAGCCAGTAGAAAACCATTTGAAAGTAATATATTGTGTAGTAAAATTGTTACCATAAAAACTCTCCATGAAAAAAATACATGTACGTACCTAATTCCGCAGTGATCGGTTAAGCAGTTTTCGAGATTAACAGTATACCGGATATACACAAACATTCAAGTTGTATAGATCATATTAATTGTTTGTAGAAGAGTAAGTGGAGAAATTCATGTGAAGGTGTTACCTAAAAGTGAGTAGAGTAAACACTGTGAATGTAACATGGAGCATTTCTATATCAAACATACACAAAATTGTATGACTTATTTCTAGAAGAGTAAGTAGAGAAACAGTTATGAGTGTGTTACCCAAAAGCAAGTAGAGAAAACAGTATGAATGTAATACGTAGCATTTCTATTTCAAATATGCACGAAATTGTATGACTTATTTGAAGAAGAGTGAGTAGAGAAAGAGATGTGAATGTGTTACCTAAAAGTGAGTAGACAAAACACTGTGAATGTAATATGCAACATCTCTATTTCAAACATACAGAAAATTGCATGACTTCTCTGTAGAAGAGTGAGTAGAGAAAGAGATGTGAATGTGTTACCTAACAGTGAGAGGAGAAAACAGTGTGAATGTAATAGCATTTCTATTTAAAACATATAGAACATGGTTTGACTTATTTTAAAAGTGGGGATAAAAGTGTTTTTCGGTGCAAAATCATGCTTTTTATGGAAAATTGTTTACACAAGAGTGAGTAGTGAAAGAGATGTGTATGTGTTACCTAAAAGTGAGAGGAGAAAACAGTGTGAATGTAATAGCACTTCTGTTTCAAACATACAGAACATGGTATGACTTATTTTAAAATTGGGGATAAAATGTTTTTGGTACAAAATCATGTTTTTTTATGGAAAATTGTTTATAGAAGACTGAGTAGAGAAAGAGATGTGAATGTGTTACCTAAAAGTGAGTAGACAAAACACTGTGAATGTAATATGCAACATCTCTATTTCAAACATACAGAAAATTGCATGACTTCTCTGTAGAAGAGTGAGTAGAGAAAGAGATGTGAATGTGTTACCTAATAGTGAGAGGAGAAAACAGTGTGAATGTAATAGCATTTCTATTTAAAACATATAGAACATGGTTTGACTTATTTTAAAAGTGGGGATAAAAGTGTTTTTCGGTGCAAAATCATGCTTTTTATGGAAAATTGTTTACACAAGAGTGAGTAGTGAAAGAGATGTGTATGTGTTACCTAAAAGTGAGAGGAGAAAACAGTGTGAATGTAATAGCACTTCTGTTTCAAACATACAGAACATGGTATGACTTACTTTAAAAGTGGGGATAAAATGTTTTTGGTGCAAAATCACACTTTTTATGGAAAATTGTTTACAGAAGAGTGAGTAGAGAAAGAGATGTGAATGTGTTACTTAAAAGTGAGAGGAGAAAACAGTGTGAATGTAATAGCACTTCTGTTTCAAGCATACAGAACATGGTATGACTGGTATAGTGAGGATAAAATGTTTTTGGTACAAAATCATGTTTTTTTTATGGAAAATTGTTTATAGAAGACTGAGTAGAGAAAGAGATGTGAATGTGTTACCTAAAAGTGAGTAGAGAAAACAGTGTGAATGTAATATGCATGTATACCAAAATTTAACCAAATCTTTAGAGCCGTTTCTGAAATACCGGGAATATATATACAAGAATTGTGCAGTAGAAGCGGGAATAAAAAATGTTATTTTTTATGTAAAATCGCGTTTTTTCGGGAATTACGCCTATATAGATGAACTTAAAAAGCAAAACCCTATTTGAATACAAAATTTGATCGAAATCGTTAGAGCCGTTTCGAAGTTGCGCGGAATATGTTGTTAGCTAATGCTGGATTTCTGACAATGAAGTCATTAATCCTCTTGCCTCCAATATTTTTCACTGATGATATTGAAGAGAGCAATAGCAGTAATAGTAACCGCTTTTTAGAGAGCACCATATTTTTATGTTTTGGTGGTCACATCGCTCTCTCACAACCCCCAGAATGTCTGGAGGACCACACCTGTCGTTGGTTTACGGGTCTCACCGACCTGACCAGGAGAATTATCAAAATAAATTCACCGACCATATCCTCTGATCACCAATCAGAGGACGTATTACATGCCATGACAGGTCAGCATGTTAGGGGTTAAGATTTTATAGAGAAATGGAGAGGTTGGAAAAATAAAGACTCCCTAGCCCTCGGGAACCCTAATAGCATCAGGGTCGGAAGAGAACAAGAGATGACCAAGGTAAGGTCAGATAGAAAAGTTACAGTGAGGAGCAAAACACCAGTAAGTGGAAGTAATGTTCTGCTCAGCTTGGGTACCTTGTGGTCACTATTCACATATCCCCTAGACGGAGACCCCTGGGTCAAGCCTACAAAAGTGGATCAAAGAAAATTTAATGGCTTAATACAAAAAAATCAAACTACCACATCTTTTCACTAAGGAAAAGGCCATTAAAAATAAAACTAAATTTTGAGGGTCAGCAATTACCAGAAACAAAGGAAGCAAAATATTTGGGAGTTATATTTTACACATGTAAATTTTAAAACATGGTTTTTACTTTCTCACATTAAAATTCTTTGAATTTTTTGTACAAGAAAACGTATACATTTGTTACGGGGTTTTATTTATGGGTCTTTACCTAGCAGCAGGAATATTGTTTTTACTAAAAGGTGGAAAGTTTGTTATAGCAGACGCTACTCTTATCTGCAGGGTCGACGGTCAACGAATGGAATGCATAAACCAACGTTCTTTTATCACAAACACATTTATTCGTTATTTACACTTTTTATCACAATTTCAGTTAGTTAACAACTTTTAAAATTCGATAGCGTCTATGCTGGTTAAAAGTTTGGGTGTAATTTACATGTTCACACGCCATCAGCAATTATACGTCTTTCTACTTTGAGCTCACAGACGCTAATGATAAACTAGTCCAAGCGTCCTATGACGCAACACCGCCATTCTTATGTATTCATCCGCGCAACAGTTCTCATTGGTTGAACTCAAAGTGACGAGAAGACATTGGATCTTGAATATCAAAAAGAAATAGGTCCCTGATACACCCAAATTAAAAGAATTAAAAATTTACACACTCTTACAAAAATATTTACATGAACAACTTTCTATTAGTCAATATTCCGTCTCATATGCCCCTTGTTTTGTTTTTCAAGTTGTCACCTTATTCACAATCTTGAAACACAATACAATACTTCTCCCTACTTCTATGATTCAATCACTTTGTACAATATATATATATATATATATATATATATTTTTTTTTTTTTTTTTTTTTACAGTCTTCTTCACTGTTTGTCTTTGTCCTTTGTTTTGACATAATACAACATGTCTTTATAAGTTTCACATATTCGGTTACTACGCAATGCATTCGGTTATTATACAATACATATCCAGTTATTGTACAACACATTTAGTTATTACACAATATGTCCAATTATTACACAATACATATTCAGTCATTGTACAATATACCCAGTTATCATATCATATATGTTGTTATTATACAATACACCTTCAGTCATTATACAATACATATTCAGTTATTGTACAACACATTTGATTACTACACAACATGTCCAATTATTACACAATACATATTCAGTTATTGCACAATATATCCTGCTATCATAACACATATGTGTTCTGTTATTATGCAATACTTATTCAGTTATTACACAATACACATTCAGTTTTTGCATAATGCATTTAGTTATTACTCAACATATTTAGTTATTACACAATATATCCAGTTATCATACAATACATATTCAGTTATTGTACAACACACATTCAGTTCTTATACAACACATACTCAGTTATTGTACATTTGACATTGACACAAATATAATTTAAATGTATCATGGTTTATCATGTGGTTTTTGACTTGTATTCATTGCTATGAGGAGAGAAAAACAGGATACAAATTTTGAGCTAATGATTATGATCTTATTTATGGCAATACTTTATTCAGTTCTTTGCCTTCTTTGTCTTATGAGCTTATGTATAGGCAGGTTATTGAGTCGGTTCTTAAACTCTGATGTTACTTATGATACTAATTTTCTTAATTGGGTTATTATTCATTGTTGTTTGGTTCAACATTTCTTCGAGCTTAGCATTGGCTACATTCATCTCAATTCATGGGCATTGTTTTTCTGGTTATGGTTTTCCTCATTTCACTAATTGTCATTTCTTTGTCTCTTATTTCTATAAGAGAAAACTTCTATACTTACAATTATTCTGTAATTGTATTATTTTTCTTCTCAATTTACTCTCGACATCTTTGTGTCGAAATATTATATCTTTTTCATTATAATTGATTCATTTTTATTTTTGTCCCTGACATCCTTATGTCAAAAACATATTATCTTCCGTCGCTATGATTCATTTATTTAATGACAATCAGTGTCCTCATCTGTCTTTGTTGACAATGCTCTTTGTGGTCGATATAGCCAATGACTATGTTGATTTTCTTCCTTGTTGTAATTCCTAATCTGAACATAATTTTCTATAAGTAACCCATTAAAATTGTTATCTTCTTTCATCTCTACTACTCCTGCCTTACACATTCGTTGGCAAAGACTATTTGGTCCTTTCTTTGTATGGCTTCAATTTATTTTTATGGTATCTTCCTACCAACTTGCCATTTGTATTCTGTAGCTCATACGTGTGGTCACCCAGCTGTTTTGTTATGACCAGTGGTTCCATCTTTCTCTTCGTGTAGCCATCATGGTGTCGATGTCAATTGTAAGTTGCTGAGATTTTGTTGTTTGTCGTTCATTCAGTTGGGACGAACTTAGTTGTTGTAATTTCCCTGAGTGTTGGTGGTGGTTGTTGTTTCTGTATTCTGTGTAGTATCTGCCCTATTTGGCACATTTTCATCTACTTCCTGCTGTCTTGTGTTGTCAGTGTACCATTGGTCTCTGCCCCTTTGGCGTGAACCTCTGTCATATGACGGTCTGTGGTTGTTCAAGTGTTCCCTACTGAATCGCATGTGATTCACTTGATGGGTATGGTCTCCTAGTCTTCCACGATCATATGTATATGTTTGGTGTCTCGATTCACCCCTCGGTATCGTGTCATGGTACCGCTGTCTTGTGTTCTCCATCCTCTCGCCATGATTATGTGATTGTGGGAAATGGTGTGCCCCTCTCCCCCTTTCATGGGTACTCCTAGTATTTCTGTGTTCTCCCTCACTCTGGTTGTTCGTAGCCGTGTTCCGGTTTAGGATGGGTGAGTTTGGGTGACCGTTCCTATGTCTATGCTCATTAGGCCGACCATTTTGTGTTTTGAAGGCTGTCAGCAGTTCTATCATATCTGCAAAATCTACTGGCCTCGCAACAATTAATCCTGTTCTCACTGTGTCTGGGAAATGTCTTGTTATACTGGCAATTAGTTCTGCCTCCGACAAGTTGGGGTCTAATAGCTTTCCTTTGTTGGCTACTTTCATAAAATAATCGACTAATGACAACCCTTTGGTTGGATCGTATCTACCTGTCGCTAGCTCTACCCTAGTTTGGTTTTGTTTAGCTGGGCCCCAATACCTTGATAGGAATAAATTTCTGAATGAGCTATACGACTCATGACCAGCTAGTGTTAACCTGAGCCATTCTAATGCCTTGTTTTTTAAGCTTTTCTTAACTATCATCATCCTAAGCTCGTTTGGTATCCTTTTCACTTTAAAGTATTCTTCCATCTCTTTAACAAAGAGTTTTGGATCGTCTCCCTTCTCCTCGTCAAATGTAGGTGGTGTGATTTCATGTAATATGCTGTTGGTGTAACATGTGTT
The DNA here is from genome assembly GCA_030765045.1 of Tenodera sinensis. NCBI lineage: Eukaryota > Metazoa > Arthropoda > Insecta > Mantodea > Mantidae > Tenodera > Tenodera sinensis. Next base: position 15,911,090 of record CM060970.1, read on the forward strand.
ATGTGTTGTGTCATTGTTTGGTTGTGAACCTCTTTCTCTATATGGTGAGTCAACATTTTGTACATTACTCAAATAACTCTCATCTTGTACATTACTTACATCTAAATCATCTTGTCTTTGTAATGCCTTCACAACATCATTTACATTAGCCAAATTTTCTTTCCCTTTTTTCATTTCTTCACAAATTGATTTCAAATCATTCTTTATTTCTAAGTGACTTTGTTTCATATCATTTATAGCATCCTGTTGTGAAAGCATCACATCATTCATTGTCTTAATTTTAGGAATTACAATTTGTTCTACAGTTTCATTAATAATGTCTTTCTTTACTACCTCAATCTCTTTCCTTAATTCCTCAGTTATTTCTGCTTTTACATTTGTAATCTTACAGTCTACACTTGTATTACATTCTGTTATTTCATCCCTACATCTAGCAATTTCCCCTTCTAACACAATTTTATTCTCTCTCATCTCTGATTCTATCTTTCCCATCCTATCTCCTACAATTTCTATCCTAGCTTCTAAGGCTTCCTTTGTTTCATTTAAGTTTTTGTGAACTAATTTTAAATTAGTTTCCATTACTTTCATATTTTCTTTACACTCCTGTCTTCCTAATTCTATTTTCTGTTCTAGGTTCTGTCTACCTAATTCCATTTTCTGTTCTAAGTCTTTTCTCACTTCCTCCATTTTCTGACCTATCTCTTCCTTATTCTGTTCCAGTTTCTGACCTAATTCTTTTTTATTATTTTCCAAGTCCTCTCTCACTCCCTCTATTTTCTGACCTATACTCTGACTTAAACTTTGTTCCAGTCTGTCAAACATCATCATCATTAACCTTTGGTCTTTGCTTATTTCCGCCTGTTCCTCATTCTCTAATTCTATCTGATAACTAGGCCTATCTGCCCCTTCCCCCACTCCTGTTTCTATCTCTTTTCGCGACATTTTAATTCCTTTATCTAATTCACTTAATGTTGAAAGTCCTGCTACTTTGCCACTTCTGAGTAGCATTAATCAATGGAAATAAAATGTATGTAAAAAAAAAAAACAAAAAGTTTTGATCCTACTTTCTTTCCTGCTGATTCTTCGTCCAGTTATTTACGTCTCCTGGGTAGTTGGCTTCGCCAGATGATCTCCGGTGTTTTTCCCACGTTGATTCTCCGTGTATCGATGTCTTGACGGATCGTTGATATCAAACGATGTTCAATGGCGTCTTTTTCCTGCACGATGAGATGGCGTCCTTTTGATGTTAACACTTCGTAATTTTGCATTCCATTCTAAATTCGCGCTCCACGTTGGGCAAGCCATTTGAGGCGGGGTTTTATTAAATAAAAGATGGACAACACTTATCAGCGTGAATATAGCAGCAGGAGTATTGTTTTTACTAAAAGGTGGAAAGTTTGTTATAGCAGACGCTACTCTTATCTGCAGGGTCGACGGTCAACGAATGGAATGCATAAACCAACGTTCTTTTATCACAAACACATTTATTCGTTATTTACACTTTTTATCACAATTTCAGTTAGTTAACAACTTTTAAAATTCGATAGCGTCTATGCTGGTTAAAAGTTTGGGTGTAATTTACATGTTCACACGCCATCAGCAATTATACGTCTTTCTACTTTGAGCTCACAGACGCTAATGATAAACTAGTCCAAGCGTCCTATGACGCAACACCGCCATTCTTATGTATTCATCCGCGCAACAGTTCTCATTGGTTGAACTCAAAGTGACGAGAAGACATTGGATCTTGAATATCAAAAAGAAATAGGTCCCTGATACACCCAAATTAAAAGAATTAAAAATTTACACACTCTTACAAAAATATTTACATGAACAACTTTCTATTAGTCAATATTCCGTCTCACATTAATGGAATTTGTGTGCTCTGTTTCTTGTTGAAAATATTCTTGGAACATTGGAATTATTGAGATAGCTCCAAAATGTTATATTTGTGTGCAAACATCTTTTATGACTTTTTCATAATATTGTGACACAGATATGTGCCCAGTTATCAATTGGACAGTGCTTGAATTTGTCTCAGGTTTAAGGGTGCTCAACGACTTGGTCATTAGTGCCCTTACAAAAGTGATCATGGCAAAAGCCAGAGATAAATTTCAATATAACATAGAAAAACTAGTAAAAAACAAATATACATAAATATCTTCCTTTCTTAGATGTTTGAAAACTGTTGTTATAATCAACTTAATCTAACAGATGAGTCAATAACACTAACCAACACTTAACATTTATAATTTTCCAGAATTGCTTGTTTAAATATATAAGATATAGTGCAATGGATAGATATTTTCATCCCTGATTATAATTCTGAATGTTTTATGTGGCGATCAAGCTTTGATTTGATTTACAAGGAAATTCTGTATGTGTTCTGCAGTGGTTTTATTTTGCTTGTGCAGCAAATATTTAGCAAATAAATATTTATAAACAACTACTGTATGTGCTAAAATGATTTAATAATGTGTTTACAATGACATTAGTGCATAAACATGGTGTTTCTAAAGAAATACTTGGGCTTCGTGGATAGTGGGAGGCAATGATACTGCTGTAGTGCAAGAATGTTGTAAGTCTCTATTGGCAGATTACTGCATGGTGTCGTGTTTTACATATAAGCATTATTCTTGGTCAAATTTAGTCCATGTTAGGCTAGTGTGTCTATATGATCAGGATAACAGGGTGTTGTGTCTTAATTCGTTACAATAATAATGCTCACCTTATTTATATTTTATATAAAACACTTTACATTTATTTCGATCAGCACAGGAAAATACGTCACCACCACTCATTGCTAAATCATACACAGTCACTTTTCACTTGTTCTGTTATCAACATAACAGTGGCAAAGTTCAGGAGAGCAAACATAAAAATTAATGTTTGCTCTGTCGACTATATCACTCCCCCACCAGTGATGAGAAAAGAAAAATTGTGACATACATTACAGAGAAGTCCATGAATCTAAAAAAAAATCTTTACATTAAATCTTCTATCCATGAACCGTTTTGGAGAAGTCGCTTTTCTCCCTGATCTTGTTTTGTTACTGGGTGTGGTGTTAAGGGATGTGGATTTATCCTGTGGAATGTTACCTGCCAGTGTTTCTTCTTTCTTCCACATATCTGGTTCCTCATCCATTTCTGACAAGAGATAGGCTGGTTTGAGTCTATCCGTTGATATATTGACTACTGATTACACTAGCCTGCAAAAAAAATTTTCCCCCTGCTGGTTTGAGATCTGAAAGGTGATATTAACTAATTTTGATGAGCTAAATTGAATGGTGATTACAGTTTTTCTCTGTCACGTAAGATTTTTCTACAAATCACTAAATATTATAATGAAAATAGTGAAAAACGGTATGTTTGATGTTAAAAAAGTGGGTTATAAAATAAATAAAGAATGAAAAATTTCTCAGTAAACAAAAATAAATACCCACATATCTGTAAAAAAGGGTGTGAAGTTGCTTTTTCCTTGCCTGGAAGGATGGCTGCGTTGATTTACGATTATAGCCTGGTTGAGCGATTTCCCTTTTCAAGCACCAACAGCAGTCCTCTAGCATCGCAACATTCCACCAACCATGATATCTCCTCTCCATCTCTTTGATTTCTTGATGGAATATTTCACCTTGTTCATCACCAAGGGATCCTAAATTATCAGGAAAATAGTGTAGATTCGAATACAAAAGGGAAGTTTTAAACTTATTACACCCAAATATTCATAACTTTTCTAACATATTTCTCACAATTACTTCATATTGCAGATTCTTTGTATTTCCCAGAAACTTTTTTGACTACTACTTTGAAAGCACACCATGCTTGAAGTTCTTATCATTCATGACATCCAAAAATGCCCTGTCCTTCATTAATTGCCTTATCTGAGGTCCATCTCTTTTATCTTAGCTTCAGACATCACAGAAAATTTACTGCTCAAATATTTGGAACACCAACCATTTTGTCCAATGCTTTCATGAATTGTTTTATAATATCTAGTTTTATATGCAATGGAGGTAATAACATTTTCTTTGGATCAACCAGACTGGCACGAATTCCATTTTTTCTCTTGGTGTTGAAATGTTTTCTCTTAGGTCATTCTTTCGTTGTCCAATGTTTAACCCTGTCTCTAATGTCCCATTCACATAAAAACATGGGTATTTTGTAGAACCTCCTTGTTGCCCTAGTAAGATACTGGATTCCTTTAGGTTCCTGCACAATAGCCATTTATGTTCCTGGTAATTAATCTTTTGGTTTCAAGATTTCCATATGACTCTTAGGAAAACAGAATGTGCAAGTGGTATTGAGGCAAATTAGCTTCTACTGTGCAATAAAACGGGTTTTAGGCTTCGTTTTGAAGCATCAATAAATAAACGTGTCGTTACTATCGTATGCTGGTCTTCCCAGTTGCTGAATTAAACCTGGTACATCACTACAATAAACAAGCTGGTCTTCCATCTTAAAGAACTTGGTAAATTCTTTATCTCTATTTCTATACCAGGAAAATGCGGTGTCTGCCCCCAGCATATTTTTCTATTTTAATCTCGATCCTAGTAATTCACTCTTGTCCTTGGTAAGACCTAAGTCTCTTACTATGTCGTTCAACTCTTCTTGACTAAAATACTGTGACTTGTCTCGAACAGCGTGTGCTGGGAAATACTCATTAACATTGGAATTTTCTGTTGACCCAGAGATTGAACTCTCAGTATCCTCTGTTGAGTTGGTGGAACAGGAATAGGGAGATCTACTCCATGTGGCACAGAACTTAGAGCTGATGCAAGACCATCTGGATATTTAATTTTTTATTTATTATTTTTTATTGTATCCAGATACGTTACACATGCAGAAGTAACAATCATAATGATTTTTTTGTTCACGCCATATCATAGGAATCCCGAACTTCATTGATTTCCATTTTCCATTGTACCACTGCCTTAGTCCTTCACTACATGTTTAGCAAACACTATGTGGAGCCCATGTTTGATTTTGATCTCCTCGCTTAACATTAAAATTTGCAAAATACACCTTTTTAATAAATGATGTAATAGAGGTAGAACTGGAACTTAAAAATTCAATGCCACAGCTTGAGAATTTAATGCCATTCTGGCAGTTTGTCACAATAGCTCAGTGGTTAGAGCGTCCGCCCGGCAAGCGGAAGGTCTGTGGTTCAAATCCCAGCTGTGGCATTGAATTTTTAAGTTCCAGTTCTACCTCTTAAACTTTGCCCACACACGGCTTGTGTGTTTAAAAACACCAACAGTAAGTTTGTTGGCATAAATAAATAATAAATCATGTAATGTTAGTATTTTGCTTCTGTAGCAAGAAAGAACCACACACTTAACAGAAATTATTAGGGTTATTCAAATATTTTCTCCTAGAAGGGGTTGAAGCCAATGTACCACGACACAATACGAACTAAAAATAAAGAAATAGAAATGATAAACCTTTTCTGGAAATCGCATCACTGATCACTGCGAGTTACAAGAAGCAACTAAACTTCAGATATATCTTAAGACAGATGTCCCTATAAGAGTGAGTAATTAACTGATGTTTGTCTAAGATTCAATGGTTGAAAGCTTTATTGCCTGCACATGGTTGCACAGAGATAAATACTAGCTGCTTGCACTCAAACTGCTTACGCTAGTTATCAGCTCATCACGGAAGAACATAAGGGGTGGCTTATTTTGTAAATATACAGTATTTACGCTCTGAAGATCCACATCTTAAGTTATAAAATTAGTGACCTATAATAATAATAATTATAGTTTCATACATACATATTGCTGTATAGGTCTAGTGTCTAACTTAATTTATAAAATTTCAAAATGCATAAAAATGGTAGATGTTAAGGAAAAACTGTTATTTTCGAAATCAGTGCATTTTTTTGCATATAAATACCCAATGTTCATCAAAACTGGGAAACTATTGCAGGCTAGTGTTACCTTTAATTCTGAGGGCAAAGTATTTTTCACTTCTCTGTACAACAGGATATGGTCCATCATAACAGGATTCCAGAGGTTGTTTAACTGTTGAGTCTCACAAAAACATGAGAACATGACATGAGGTCTTTCGGAAGGAAAACAGGTAATGTTTTGGAGTACCTGGGATTGGATGGTTTCACTAACAACATTTTCTCTTGTAGCTTTGATGCAAACAACTCCGGGTCACTACCAGATGGCAATGTCTCAAAAAATTCACCTGGCAACCTAATAGTTTTGCCATATACCATCTGTGCTATTGAAGAGTTAGTGGTCTCATGCAGTGCACCACGTAAACCCAGCAGTACAGTAGGTAATGTATCGGTCCAATGCACTGAGTTGTGAGCTCGAAGTGTTGACTTTAAGGTCCTGTGTAATCCCTCTATTTTGCCATTACACTGAGGATGATATGCTGTAGTCTGTTGTAACTGAATACAAGACAACCTAGCGAGACTTTTGAACAACTCTGACTTAAACTGAGCACCTTGATCAGTTATAACAGAGATGGAGTTCCAAATCTAGCAATCCATTGCTCATAGAAGGCTTTGGCCACTGTTTCGGCTGTTATATTTGGCAAAGAAACTACTTCCATCTGCGAAGTAAATCTATCAATACAAGTCATGCAGTATGTCATTCTGTTTGAAGGTGGCAGAGGTCCAATAATATTGATGTGAACTACACTGAATCGTTCATCTGGTTCTTCACACTTGCCCAAAGGGGTTTTTGTGTGGCAAATAACCTTGTTTCTCCGACAGCCAATACATGATCCTGTCCATCACTGAACATCCCATTGAATATCTGGCCACACAAACTTAGATGTTATGATCTTCACTGTAGCTTTTACTCCTAAGTGGGCTAAATTGTGCATTTGTTGGAAAATTTTGTAGCAATGTGGTCTAGGAATGAAAGGCCTGATTTATGAGGTAGAAACCACATTGTCGCACCTGTAGGAAGTGTACATACTTTAAACTGCACTTCCTTTAAACTTAGACTTGCTTACCTTTAAGAGCTGTTGTAGTTCAAGATCTCCAACTTGATCTTCACCAACTCTTTGATAATTATCAATCTAGGACTGCAATTTCTTCAATTCTTGACATTGCATCAGCAACAACATTATCCTTTCCGCTAACATGACAAATGTCTGTAGTGGATTGAGAAATATACTGCAATTGTCTTAGTTGTCTAGGAGATGCCTTTCCGTTTTTTTGCTTGAATGCAAAAGTTATTGGCTTGTGGTCTGTAAATATGAGGGCTGATCAACAAAGACTGAGACTGATTCTAAAGTAAGAACACATTCGAAACTAAAATCTTCACTTATCTTAGTAACGAATTTGTTTGTATAGCTTTGAGAATGAGTTTGAGACAACTTGAAACCCTGGGTTAGCTTGAGCAAAAAGAACATGCAACATTACTAAGATAAATGAAGTTTTTAGTTTCTAATTTGTTCTTACTTTAGAATCTTGTTGCTTCACTGTTAATAGCTTCAATTTTCCTTATTTAATTGAGACTGATTTTTTTTTTTTCACAGAGGTTTATTACTCCAATTCAATGTTTACATGATCTTTTTCAAAATAGTCCCCTCCTACTTCAATGCACTTTTTATAGTGTCTCTGCCAGTCCTTGAGCACATGCTGCAGACCATTCTTTGTCAGGTCCTTGTGAATCACCTCACTTTTCTTGACCACTGCTTCAGAGTTCTCAAATTGAATACCCCTAAGTTTTGCCTTTAGTGATGGGAATAAAAAGTCACAGGGTGCAAGATCGGGGCTATAAGGTGGATGTGGTACACAGGTAATGTTGAATCGAGCCAGAAACTGCATGACTTGATTGGTGACATGAAGCCGTGCATTGTCATGTTGAAGTCGCCACCCAGTTCGAGAAAGCTCTGGTTGTTTCTTTGCAATGTACTTCCTCAGTGTAGCCAATACTGACTTGTGATATGCTACTTTAACAGTAGTGTCAGGGGGAACTGTATGCTGGTAAATCATTCCATTACGGTTGAAAAATGTGATCATCACTTTCCCTGCAGATGGAACAACTTTTGCCTTTTTTGGTGTTGGAGAACCTGGCGATTTCCACACTGTGCTGGCTTGTTTTCCTTCAGGATCATAATGATGCAGCCATGATTCATCACCAGTGATAATCAATTTAAAAAATGCATCCCCTCCATCAGCAAAGAGATGCAGCACCTCACGGCTTGTCTCCATTCGCACAGCCTTTTGTTCGGGAGTGAACAGAAGTGACACAAGAGCACAAACTCGGATCATATGGAGATGGTCGTGCATAACTGTAAACACACTGCCATATGAAATTACATTTCACTGAGGCTACATAATGTTATATGCCGATCCTCTCGGACAATCACATCAGCTGTGTTGATGTTGACTTCAGTCACAGCAGAAGCCAAAACACCATGCCCACCTTGCTTAACACTGACAAGTCGGCCTTCTTTGAAGTCCTTAAACCACCTAAACACTGTTGCATGAAGTAGTGCATCTTCCCTGTATGCTTGCTTCAGCTTTTCGTAAGTTTCGGTGGCTATATGGTTTAAACGAAAACAGAATTTTATTGTACTGTACTGCTCCTTTCACGTCCTCCAGTGTCTGGTATGCGAAATGCATGTAGGGTCTACAAAATAGAGCATTACTACCAACACGAGAGTGCTGCCGCCTACTGACATTATACATAAAAACCCGCTCTTTTCAAATATTTATGTTACAGATACGAAACTATCACAGAAGCTACAGGAAACAATCAGTCTCAGTCTTTGTTGATCAGCCCTCGTATCAGAAAGCTTCGTCCTTCTAAGAGATGTTTAAATTTCTTGATAGACAAAAAAATCCTAAGAAATTCATGATCTTAAGTACTATAGTTCTTTTGTGTTTCATTAAGCTTTTTGGAGAAAAATGCTATGGGTTTCCAACCGCTATTTTCATACTGTTGAAGTGCTGACCCAACAGAAATATCAGACGCATCAGTACACAATGCTAGTGGAAGGTGAGAGTCAGGAAAAGCCATTAGTGCCAGTAGTGCAATGTCCTGCTTACACTTTTCAAACATTGCTTTAGCCTCTTCTGTCCACTGAATGGGTTGATTGTCTTTTTTCTTGAACCTTTGAGATACACGAAGAACAGACTGAGGTGGGTAGAAGTGAGACGGTATCCCGTGCGTAATAAGATATTTACAATTTAAATAAATATTTCCATATATTACAATAAGTTTCATATAGTACAAGAATTCATTTCACCAGAATGCAAGAACAGGCAGCGATATACTGACCCCGGAAGTAATAAAACTATATAGTATATTCTTTGTAGACCTATTTTTGTGCAACGGTCATAAAACATCATACATTGTTAGCAGAGCGTCTGTTGTCCGTTATATGACAAGAGCGTGGGAGCAGCAGTTTCGCGCGCTTACCCAATGAGAAATCCCAAAGCAATTCAATTTGAAATATACCACATTCTAGGCAACCAATAGAAATTCAATATTTTGGCAGGCAAGAGTAGGGAGGTTTGAAATAGTTTTTAGCAAAGTGGTCTGTCTACAATCCTACGGAGAAGACGACGTATTAGTATGTTTAAATGATAGAGTGAAAGTTTCCGTGCTACAAGACAAGCGTCAGGCTAAATTCCATCCAAGATTCATTTAGGCAACACCATCGTATGTTTATTCGGCTATATACGTTCTTGGAGATGGTGAAGTGAAGCTCAGTATACTGAATCATTTGGCATATTTATTGAAAGTCGGTCTATATTTATAATGTACAGTATTCAAGTCTTAGCTGCTGAACATTGTAATAAAAGTGCAATTGTCTTTCACCTTCATTTCATTTTTTATTAATACTTATTTCAATCCACTCTAAGATAACCACTCATTTTTCCCACGACCTATTAAGCAGTCTCAAAAACAGCCGAGGCAAGAACAAGAGGATCAAGAACGAGAAGGACTATTAATTTAACATTAAAAATAAATAAATATATAGGCACCTTAAACTCAAACAAGATACGACACAGAAGTTGACTATACCCAAAAAAGTTCAAAGTTCATGGATCTTTTCTGGTACCTTATAATCTAGTATAGCCTGAACTTTCTCTGGTAAGGGTTTTAAACCTTATGAAAGTCCAACTCTTCAACTCCAAAAAAACAGATTTACACACACATTAACACACGTTAATGCATAGTCTATATTTTGCCAGTTGTTTCAAAACTGCCTGAAGGTGTTATGTTCTTTGCTTGATGAAGACGCAATTAAAATGTCGTCCAAATATGGGAATACAAAATCAAGTCCAGAACATATTTCATTAATAAATGCTGGAATGAGGAAGGTGCATTTCTCAACCCAAAACTCATCACATTAAATTCATAAAGACCAAATGGCATTATTATAGCAGTTTTTGGTTTGTCCTCCTCAGCAATTGGAATTTGCAAATAGGCTTTAAATAAATCGATTTTGGAGAAAATTCTTTTGTTTTTTAGAATATAGTAAAAATTCTCCATTCTAGGCACAGGGTATTAATCAGGAATTATTCTATCATTTAGTCATCTATAATCACCACAAAGACACACACTACCGTCTTTCTTGGTCACCATATGGAGAGGACTAGCCCACTGTGATTTGGAAGGTCCGATTATATTATTGTCCAACATGAATTTAAACTCTTGCTTGGCAATTTTTAAACATTTTGGATCTAAGGGGGCGAGCTCTACTAAATACTGGCAGATCATTAGTGTTTATATAATACTTTACATCATGAATCCTAGAATCCATCAGCGCAAACTCTTCCGTATAGAAAACAGAACAACAACCACCACGCACGAAGCCAGCACTCAGACCTCTGCACCAACTCCAACAGCCGAACTCAACAGAGGGCAGCACTCAGCCTCAAAACCACACCACCGCCAGAAACAACAACCGACACCACAGCAGCAGCCACACCCTTCTTAGCCACAGCCAGTACCACTCCACCACCTGCTACTCCGGCATGACTTCTACCATCATGGTAATCGGCCATGCGACGAGAAGTGCCGAACGATGTCGTGCAACGCCGCCACTGCCTCAGACCAGCTATAGCCAACCTCACTGCCGTCATCGCAGTTTCCTCGGAAACATCTCCGCCGCCCTCACCTAAGCACGAAAGTCCACATTAATAATAAAGAATAAAGAACTTAACTTCGCCTAGAGGCCTCCTTATACTCCCTACATTTACCCTCTCCTTCCACTCCCATGTGTTATTGCCAGGGCCTTGTGTCATGGCAATGACCTGGAAAACATCCTCCAACTGCTCCCGCCCTTCTGGCGGCAGCACTCTACCACCAATAATAACGGAGGTGCATCAGCGGGACTCCACACCTCTCTCCTTTATCCTTTCCCCTAAGCCTCGAGAGTGCCTACCACCCTTCCCTTAATCCTCCCCTGGCGAAATAAGCCAAATCTTTCTTCCCTCCAACACTCTACTGTCTCCCCTTTCAAAAAAAAAAAAAAAAAAAATCATGATTTATGCTACCAGGCGTTAGATTTGGTGTCTTAATTTCAGGATATTGAGCCAATAGGTGAGAAAATTTTGAATGTTTGCTCATCGTGCTAATGTCTTTTTCATCTGTGATTGCTGTGATGTCCGCTTAGATAGAACAGTGGATCACACCATCTATTACCTTCCTGTTACTAATGTCAACTAAAAGCTTGAATTTATTTTAAAAAATCAGCACCTATAATAGCTTTATTTGTTTTTGCGATAAGCAGCCACTCAAAAACTGACGCTGAAGTCCTAAGTCAAGGTTACATATTTTCAAACCATATGTAGCAAACTATCATTAGCAGCATACAAATTGTACTTATTGTCGACTTCATCACTTGCCTGTGTGGGAAATATCGATACATCAGCCCCACTATCGATTAAATAGCACAAATCTGTTTTTCTGTCCTTGAAAAATAATCAGTATTTGCTGCAATTAATTTCAGTCTGTGCAGCAGAGCTTGTCGCTATATCTACTGCTTGTTGGAGTTTTTCCGATTCTCTCAACTACAGAGTTGTGTACACTTTACAGGGTCACATTTATTTCCGAACCTAAAGTGGAAATAGCAATACTTTCCTTTTGGGTTATACCTTTACAAATCGTGACGACTTAAACTGCGACATCTGGGACTGCGGTTTCGAGAACAAGACTGATGTCCAGTAGACAGCGCTGCAATCTGTTTCTCCAAAGTCAATATCTTGTTCATTACGTCACTCATTGTCACTGTATCTTTCAACCACTGCTCCTTGGCATTACTGGAACTGCTACTCGCGAAATACAGTTCCGAACAGGGATTCATTTCAACAAACTTGCCAGCCGTTACTGCTAATTTGTCAAAAGCTTCTTCACTGAATGTTCAAATACCTTTAATGGAATCAGGTAATTTCTCCAGCCACAAACCTTGAGAACTTTATCTGGTAATTGTTTACAAAATCAGCCGCTCGAGAAAATGAATGAAACATAGTGCAATGGATGCAGTTTTTATTGCTGATTACAATTTTGATGGTTTTATTTGGTGCTCAAGCTTCGTTTTTGATTTATGAGCAAATCTCATATATGTGATGAAGCAGTTTTATTTCGCATATGCAGCGGATATTTGGCAAACAAATATTTATAAAAGAGTATAATATATGCTAGAATGATTGATTAATGTATTTATGTTGAACCTGTTATTGCTGATTATGATTTTGAAATTTTTATTTGGCAGTCAAGCTTCGTTTTCGTTTTGCCTGTGTTAGGTTAGGTTTAGTGTATGTTTATGAGTGTGGTAACACGGTCCTGTGTTACTGAAATTTTGCCCATGTTAGGTTAGGTTTAGTGTGTGTATATGAGTGTGGTAACACGGTCCTGTGTTACTGAAATTTTGCCCATGATAGGTTAGGTTTAGTGTGTGTATATGAGTGTGGTAACAGGGTCCTGTGTTACCGAAATTTTGCCCATGTTAGGTTAGGTTTAGTGTGTGTATATGAGTGTGGTAACACGGTCCTGTGTTACTGAAATTTTGCCCATGTTAGGTTAGGTTTAGTGTGTGTATATGAGTGTGGTAACAGGGTCCTGTGTTACCGAAATTTTGCCCATGTTAGGTTAGGTTTAGTGTGTGTATATGAGTGTGGTAACATGGTCCTGTGTTACTGAAATTTTGCCCATGTTAGGTTAGGTTTAGTGTGTGTATATGAGTGTGGTAACACGGTCCTGTGTTACCGAAATTTTGCCCGTGTTAGGTTAGGTTTAGTGTGTGTATATGAGTGTGGTAACAGGGTCCTGTGTTACCGAAATTTTGCCCATGTTAGGTTAGGTTTAGTGTGTGTATATGAGTGTGGTAACAGAGTCCTGTGTTATCGAAATTTTGCCCATGTTAGGTTAGGTTTAGTGTGTGTGTATGAGTGTGGTAACAGGGTCCTGTGTTATCGAAATTTTGCCCATGTTAGGTTAGGTTTAGTGTGTGTATATGAGTGTGGTAACACGGTCCTGTGTTACTGAAATTTTGCCCATGTTAGGTTAGGTTAGTGTATGTATATGAGTGTGGTAACAGGGTCCTGTGTTACCGAAATTTTGCCAGTGTTAGGTTAGGTTTTGTGTGTGTCTATGAGTGTGGTAACAGGGTCCTGTGTTACCGAAATTTTGCCCATGTTAGGTTAGGTTTAGTGTGTGTACATGAGTGTGGTAACAGGGTCCTGTGTTACCGAAATTTTGCCCGTGTTAGGTTAGGTTTAGTGTGTGTATATGAGTGTGGTAACAGGGTCCTGTGTTACCGAAATTTTGCCCATGTTAGGTTAGGTTTAGTGTGTGTATATGAGTGTGGTAACACGGTCCTGTGTTACCGAAATTTTGCCCATGTTAGGTTAGGTTTAGTGTGTGTATATGAGTGTGGTAACAGGGTCCTGTGTTACTGAAATTTTGCCTGTGTTAGGTTAGGTTTAGTGTGTGTATATGAGTGTGGTAACAGGGTCCTGTGTTACTGAAATTTTGCCCGTGTTAGGTTAGGTTAGTGTGTGTATATGAGTGTGGTAACAGGGTCCTGTGTTATCGAAATTTTGCCCATGTTAGGTTAGGTTAGTGTGTGTATATGAGTGTGGTAACAGGGTCCTATGTTACCGAAATTTTGCCCATGTTAGGTTAGGTTTAGTGTGTGTATATGAGTGTGGTAACACGGTCCTGTGTTACTGAAATTTTGCCCATGTTAGGTTAGGTTTTGTGTGTGTATATGAGTGTGGTAACAGGGTCCTGTGTTACCGAAATTTTGCCCATGTTAGGTTAGGTTTAGTGTGTGTATATGAGTGTGGTAACAGGGTCCTGTGTTACCGAAATTTTGCCCGTGTTAGGTTAGGTTTAGTGTGTGTATATGAGTGTGGTAACAGGGTCCTGTGTTACTGAAATTTTGCCTGTGTTAGGTTAGGTTTAGTGTGTGTATATGAGTGTGGTAACAGGGTCCTGTGTTACTGAAATTTTGCCCGTGTTAGGTTAGGTTAGTGTGTGTATATGAGTGTGGTAACAGGGTCCTGTGTTATCGAAATTTTGCCCGTGTTAGGTTAGGTTAGTGTGTGTATATGAGTGTGGTAACAGGGTCCTATGTTACCGAAATTTTGCCCGTGTTAGGTTAGGTTAGTGTATGTACATGAGTGGGGTGACAGGGTCCTGTGTTATCAAAATATTTACAACTTGGGCAGTGTTTATGCAATAATTTCAACATAAATGCATTAATCAATCATTTTAGCACTTATTATACTCATTTGTACACATTTATTTGCTAAATATCTGCTGCATAAGCAAAATAAAACCTCTGCATTGCACTACGAAATATGCTCATAAATAAAAAATGAAGCCTGAGCGCCAAATAAAACTTTCAAAATCATAATCAGCAATAAAAATTACATCCATTGCACCATGTTTCATTCATTTTCTCAAGCGGCCGATTTTGTAAACATTTACCCTTTATCTGAAATATCTGCTCCAGCCAGTGCCTGCATTTTACACCTTGTTTCTACCGAAAGTTGTTTTTCCTTGTTTCCATCACGTCAGAAGTCACCAATTGTTGTGGTTTTATTGCTTACAATAATAATGCTCACCTTATTTATATTTTATATAAAACACAGGAAAATACATCACCACCACTCACTGCTAAATCATACACAGTCACTTTTCACTTGTTCTACTATCAACATAACAGTGGTAAAGTTCAGGAGTACAAACAAAAATTAATTAACATTTGCTGTGTCCACTACAAGGGGTCTGTGTTATCGAAATTTAACCTAGGTTAGGTTAGTTTAGTGTGATGTATCTACATGGCAGGGATGACAGGGTCCTGTGTCATCGAAAGTGAGCCCGTGCTTAGGCTATTCATCGTGAATAATTAGTGAGTGAGTGATTTGGGTTTAAGGGCCCGTCGACAACTAGGTCATTAGGGCCCTCGTAAATAATTAATAAATTATTTTAGCACATATAAGTCATTTATAAATATTTATTGGCTAAATATCTGCCGCGCAAGCGAAATAAAACCATTGCAGAATACGTATGGAATTTGCTCATAAATCAAAAACGAAGCTTGACCATCAAATAAAACTTTCAAAATCATAATCAGAAATACAAAATCTATCCACTGCACCATATTTCATTCATTTTCTCGAGGGGCCGATTTTACACATATTCACCCAAATTCCTCTCAATGCCATTTTCTCTATTATATTACACCTTCAAAAATGATCTGCATCAGCATTTCTGTTTACATGAACTTAAAACATTAACAATCTAGAGGATTTCAGTCTCTCAATTACATTGGCATTCGACAAGACATAGTTGACATGTCAAAATGTTCCAATATAAAAAAGCTCCTAAAGGGGTGGGTGGGTCACAGGCTCTGAAAGTACTCCCATACACTCTAGAAGAAACTCTTAAGCTATTCTGATATTATTCACATTTTACTTCTTATTCAGCTTTGAGATGGGATCCAACCACAGGAGTTTAGCCAAATTGTGGAATCATTTTCAGCACACACTAAGAGTTCATTTGTACCTCATTTCTAGGGCTCGGAAGTTCATGCCCTAAAAAACACTGAAATATGTATGCAAATATGCTCTTAAGAACTTGAAAATATACCAAGAAATATGCACTATTTAATTAAAACGATTGATGTCCCTTTGTCGTAGAGAAGACGAGTTAGTATAAATAATAAATAAAGTTACCTTATTCCTTAGAGTTTGAAGCAGAAGTGGTCCTGCTGCTAGTATTAACTGCTAAATTGCAGTTCACAACAAACACTTTGCACAAATTTTCAACTGTAAAACATTGTATGTTGTCTCACAAAACACCTTTGTAACGTGAAAAACTTCTCTCCACGTCACAAGATGTTATCAGGGCATATTTAAATGATGTTAACTGCTTTACAGAGAGAGTCAAGTCTCTTGGTGTGACAGATGATTTTCTTTCAAAGATGTCTCGAATATCGCACATCTGTTCATAACCAGAATTTGTTGAAATTACATAATTCACTTTCTCTTTCCCTTTTTGTCCTATGCCACCAGAAATTGAACTTAGGTCACATATTGTTTTTTCAAAGACAGTAAGTGATTCATGCAAAGGAAATCCTACAGCTTCCAATGACGTTATGGCTGTTGGTAAGAAAGAAAAATGGGCAGATATGAAACTAAGATCCTCTTTTAACCCAGTGCCTGACAATATTTTGCACAGTTTCTATTGATGAAGCATCTTTCGAGTCCAATAAATTAACAACCTCTTCGACTATTTCTATGTGCTCAATATAATATTAAACTGCATGGACCCATGTTCCCCATTGAGTTAACACTGGTGCAGGAGGAAGTCAGATATTAGGAGCTGTTGATCTAAACAACTTAACTCTTTTAGCAGGTTTAACAAAAATTCTCTTTGTACTGGACAGAAATCTATCTACCAACGGGAAAGAATCACGTATTGTCTCAGAAATGCGATGAAAAGCGTGTGCCAAACAAGTTATATGAATTAAGTTAGGAAAAATACCTTTCAGAGTTTGTCCTGATTTTAGCATATAAGGACCTGCATCAGTAACAAAAGTAACCGGTTGCATTTGATTCCACATGGCCATAACAACTTCAAAGAGTCCATCACAAATTGGGTCACAGTTACATTGTCAGTGCCCGACAATTTGCACACATTAAGAAGATAAGGTGTAGTCTGTTGTTCATTATTTAAAGCACCCACGATTATATTAGCAATAGAACGGCGCTCAGAATCAGGGGTTTCATCAACAGACAGCCACACAAACTGATCCACTAATTCATTTTGTACATTTGATAATACGTTATTGTAACAATGTTCTACATAAGTCTTATGCAGTGTACTTTCTTCAAGCACATGTTGTCGAGTGTACTTCGGCAAGAAAGTTTTTAAATGTCGGATTATTAATTTTGAATAAGGGGATATCAGCAGCTAAAAATGCTTGACACAAGTCATAGGAAAATTCAGTAACCCTACTTCGTAAACACTCTACTAGCTGTTTTTGAACACGTTCTTTGTTTGCGAGCTTTCTGATTAAATTCTCCTTAGGTTTTGCTGTGTTTATGTGTTGAACTATTTGAAATCTTTTCTCACTCCCTACATCTTTCTCACACACTCCACAAAACAGTGCCCTATTATCTGTAGATATTAAATCACCCGAAAACTCATTCTGTAAATTAATTAATCTAGCACTCGAAGTTGGTTTTATTTTCGACATTTGAAGAGCTTTGTAACATTTTATACGCCTTATTTAATTTGGTGGGAATCAGTCCACAACACTGTTACGTTTGAAAAAACCACGACACAACTACTGGTGGGCAGGCAAGCGTTGCTATAATCATGCTGCTCAAAACGTTGACCTGCACTTTATCTTTGGTACTATAAACCTCTCAGATAATGCACTGATTATTTTCTACGAACGTACATATAATGAAAGGATGGAAACAGGGGATTCACTGTATGACTCAACATTAGTTCTCGCCACCTCGCGAGTTGCATCATCATGTGCAATACTACTAATGTGAAAAATATTATACAGATGAAAAAAATAATAAAAAAAACTATAAAGATCATTAAAATATGCAATATAGTGGGTATAATATTGAAATCTTCGTGAGTTGTGTCATGTGCAATATTACCTATATGAAAAATATTATCGAGATGGAAAACAATAATAAAAAACCATAGAAATCATTAAAATATGCAATATAGGGGCTATAATATTGAAATAATATGCATTTATCAAAAATTAAGAAAATATGCAGTTATATGCACCACAAAATCATGTCCAAATAGTTGAAAATTCCATAATTTGTGCACATAATGTAAAAGCTTACATTTTAAACCCCTATGAAAAAACATGCAAATGCATCAACTTCCTAGTCCTACTCATTTCATTTTTAGTACTCGAGCCAGTCTGGCCAGAAGTTATTTTTAAAAATGTACTGGTAATTTGAAATACTGGGATATTCTTTAGATTGAGTGACGCGAGCATTTGGTCAGAATTTCGGCTAAGTCCAACTCGGTAGTGTGTACGAATTCTAATGAAAGTTGCCGAAGTTGCTGTGTTATTGCAGTGTTAATTCAGCGCTGCCAACAGCACTTTTTCCCCATGAATTTGTTGCCAATTGTAAGTTTGAATGCTATAGCAGGACCCGGCAGTATATTAGTGACCTTGTTCGAAGCAAGTTGTGAGAGTGCCATGACTCGCTTCATTAGCATAGTAGATTTAGCGCCTCTGTGCTATAATGAGGAGGAATGCATGCAATTTCTTTACAACGAGAGCCTGCTGAGAAATCGAATGCTATATAATATAAAATCTCAGCGCATGGGTCTCCGTAAATGAATCTTTTCTCCACTCAAAAATAAAATTTTAAAAAAAATAAATAGAAAAAGAACGATAAATAATAAAAATAATATAAATATGTTGTTGTTAGCTAATGTTGGATTTCTGACAGTGAAGTCATTAATCCTCTTGCTCTCCAATATTTTTCACATTTTTCCGGAGTTAAAATAGTCCCTCATTCGGATCTCCGAGTGGGGACTACTCGAGAACCAAAACATTATATTAATAGAAGATCTAACATCAGACTTCTACAATGGAATGCGGGTGGTCTCACTTTTCTTTTTTTAAGGGGAGGTCCGAGGCTACAGGGTAACGCTTTACAGTTAATTACACCACAAAACTCCTTAAAGATAATATAAATATAATAAATATAAATATAATATATATAATATAAATATAATATTAAATAATAATATAATAAAATAATATAAAATAAAAGTAAAATAAATAAAAAAAGAACGAGCCAGCGTTTCATGGACCCAGTAACAAGGCAATAATGGTAATGTACACAATAATTTCCACAACAATAGTATGGAGTCGCACTAGCGATATATCTGTGTGAGCAAAATAATGTACACAATAATTTCCACAAAAATAGTATGGAGTCGCACTGGCGGTATGTCTGTGGCAGCAACGACGCATGAGTGCATTTGTGTTTAATGTGTTGGCAACCAAAAGTAGTGTAGTTGAAAAAGCAATGTTGGCAGATGTGAAAATCGTCTGCTAGTGACACCTAGCACATGCAGCAAAACCTAGTGGCATTTCTGATAACCACTGTTGGCACATGCATAGTAAGTAACTTTGGACTTGGAATCTGGCCGGCAAGTGCTAAGTCACCTATTCTACAGAAGAGCCGAAATACTGAAGGTATTTTTTCTGTCAAACACTTGGCTGTTCTTCAAATAAAAGAAAACAGCAATCTATATTGTGATACTTATTACCAAACAGAAAATTCTAACAGTAATTTTACCTGTCTTGTGACTGCAATCTGCTTATGCTGCTCATATCCGATAGGACTTTGCCTTGGGTTCTGGTTGTCAAAAACAAGTGTAACACTTGCCTTTGTTATTCCAGCCTTTCCACCTTTGAACACCAGATCTTGCAGGTTTAAAGCTCTAACCTTAATTGGTAAAAGAAACAAGAGAATGCTGATGAACGTACAAAGGTTAAACACATTAAAAATGCTCTCATTACCTCAAAAATGCTTCCTGTGTATTATTAGAAAGTATTCTGAAAGTTCATGCTTTCGCTTAAAATATGACTCATTCTAACATCCTAAAAGGCTTATCCCTTTATAATAGCGGCTTGGCCTCAGCTCCTTTTATTATACATTCTGGAACTTTATCAGGATCACCTGAGAAGCAGTTTTTTATAGGTTTTACCATTTTAATTATTTCTTCACACATCACAGGTTTAAGGAAGATGCTAATTTCATTCCTGATCAATTTAGAATGGTGGATATTATTAGTGCAAGTCTGTGGCAATCCGTAACTGTTGAAGTGATTCAGGATGTTGGCGACGTCAGCTAGGTTTTTATAAACTACACTATTTACTGTTAGGGATGTATTATTTCCAGTGTAACAGAGCCGTGGTATTGACCCGTAAGTTTCGTTTTTTATCTTATTTCATACTGTTTTATTTTTCTTAGAAGAGTTGCAAACCGTGCATCTTTACTTATTTTATACATTTTTTTTTATATCGCTATTATACAGAATAACACCTAAAAGCTGTTTACAAACTGCTCGAACACTTAATTTCTCGGGTCCTACCTCTTACTGGTCTACGAATTAGCAATAACGCGAAAGCAGAAATGCTTTACCTGAGAGAGATTAGAAATTCCCAAAACGAAGCAAATAGCGTCCAGAATATTGGACTTTCCACTTCCATTTAGTCCAGTGATAGCATTAAATTGTGGATCAAAACCGTGAATTTCTGTTCTATTTCCATAGGATTTGAATCCATCTAAAATCATTGACTTCAAATGCATGGTGCTCACTTGCACACTTAAAGCAACTGTTCAAATGTGAGATGCTGAAAATACTTTTATCTTAAAACCTTCTTTCTTCAAGCTCACAGTTAAGTTTTATAATCACCCAAAACAAACCAATAAATGTACGTATTTACGCGCTCTCCGCCATTACCAACAATATTCAAAAGCAGGTGTACCACGTTTATAATCTCATTGAAAATCCAGCAAGCCACATCTCTTGTTTAATTACACAAAACAAACAAACGGATTCTGACCGGAGAATATCAGTAAAACATAAATCTGCTAATCCGTAAACTCAATTTGTCTCTTAGTACATACTGGTGATTGAGGGACATTTCAGCAGTTGTTCTGTTATGGGTGCCCCGGTTTTTATCACAGAACATAAGTTTCTATATTCAAGGTTGCCGGACTATGAATTATTTATTTTGTCTGAAAAAACTATGAAAAATCTGATCTGTTGCACTCAGATTACTTTCTCTACTCTTGTACTAACCATTCTTACATACTCTTATTCCTATATTCTTCGTATTAGTTGAGATAAACTCTTGCAGAAATTACCTCATTACTTTCTCTACTGGTAGGTGGAAAGAAGTATTGTATTACAACCAAAAACTCGATGTGGATATTTCACCGGAAATTTACATTTTGAGACCCCCTGAATGCCAAAAACAAAAGCATTTTTCACTTTCTCCACTAGTAAGTAGAAATTCGATGTCGATATTTCACCTAAATAAAATATTTTGTTGTTTAACGACGCTGTCAATTGCCAGGATCACATCAGCGTCGCCGGTGTGCCGGAATTTTGTCCCTCAGGAGTTATTTTACATGCCAGTAAATCTACTGACATGGAGCTGTCGTTTTTAAGCACACTTAAAAACCATCGGTCTGGACCGGGTTTGAACCCGCGACCTTGGGATTAGTAGGCCAGCGTCTAACCAACTGAGCCACCCAGACCGACGATATTTCACCTGAAGTATATGTTTTGAGACCCCCCAAAATTTTTATTTAAAAAAAAAAAAAAAAAAAAAAAAGCATTCTTAGAAAAAGGTTTGCGAGAGCTCGCGTGTGTCTGTGTGCTTTATTTTTTATTTAAAAATAGCATGCCCCATTCCGTGTGTGTGTGTGTGTGTCAGTCTGTGGACAGCATAACTCAAAAAAAGAAAAGTCGGTTAAAAACCAAATTTAGTATTTAAGTTTAATGTCTTTCAAGGATGCGACACGAAGATTTTGAAGAAAATAGCCCTACTCTAAACTACCCTTTACACGGAAAATTCTTTAAACATTTTGATTTTCTTGAAAATGACTAAGGATGTTGATTAAAAGGTCATATGTTTGAGATATTTTTATGGCAAATGTAATGTATATCTTGAATTTTCTGGCTATAGCCCCTGTAGTCGTATTTACTCTGGACGACTTTTGCATAACTGGTAAACCGTTATAGATAGACCAAATCATACCATACAAAAATATAGATCTTGCTAAAATACACATTTTATGCAAAAACAAATTTTCTTTTAGGTTGAACCATTTAGGAGATATTCCTTGTGATGTGTGTGAGTTTCCGAAAACTTAAAAACTTTCGTGAAATGGTACATCGTTGTTCATTTTTAATTTCTCTACTAGTAAGTAGGGGAAGTATTGTATTCCACCCAAAAATTCGATGTCGAGATTTCACCGGAAATATATGTTTTGAGACCCCCTGAATAAAAAAAAAGCATTTTTAGAAAAAGGTCTGCGTGTGTCTGTGCACAGCATAACTCAAAAACGAATAGTTGGTTAAAAATCAAAGTTGGTATTTATATTTAATGTCTTTCAAGGATGCGACACGAAGATTTTGAAGAAAACAGCCCGACCCAAAAACCACCCTTTACCTGGAACATTTTTCGAAAATTTTTATTTTCTTGAAAGTGGCAAATGAAATGCATATCTTGAATTTTCTAGCTATAGCCCCTGTAGTCGTGATTACTCTGGACGACTTGCATAACTGGTAAACCGTTAGAGATAGACCAAATCATGTTGTACAAAAAATGTAGATTGGATTGATGGAGTTTAGGGGCCAGTCGACAACTAGGTCATTTGGGCCCTGGGTCAGACGTTAAAATATTTAAAACTCGCCTAAAAGTTGCCTAAAATGTGAGGGCTAAAAGAGCAACTAAAAGCGCAAAACGATAAAAACACCAAACGGCACCTGAGTGCGCTAAGTTAAAAACTTGGTAAAACCATTCATTAAAATGTGTAAAAGATCAAAGCTAAAACAGACATTAAAACTAAATACTTAAAACAGTAAAACCTAAAACACAAAAGCTAAAAGGTTAAAAATCTCAAACACTAAAAAGCACGCTATACTTGCTTAGCGAACCCAATTTGGGCAACGAACCACTGCGCATTACAGGCAGACACCGAGTCGTCAACCAAAATTGAGGCAAGTGTACACCTCAGGCCAACCGACCGGCGCTCACGAGCGTATTGGAGACAGTCTATAAGGATATGGGCCACAGAGAGTTGGATGTTACACGTAGGGCTGACAGGCCCCGGGTCCCCATGCAAATGGTACCCATGGGTCGCCCGTGTGTGACCTATCCTCAGGCGGGTGAGAATAATTTCAGCCCGCCTGGAGTCGCTGCAGGATGTCATCCAGGGATCTATGCTGTCCTTAATGGTCCGCAATTGAGTGCCAGAAAATGCTTCGCATGACTGCTGCCAGATCGATAAAAGATGTCGACGGAAATACCGTTGCACATCGACATAAGGCAGACTGAGTGTGGCAACATCCGGCATACGACATACAGCTTTAGTAGCCGCATCTGCTTTCTCATTCCGGGAATACCTACACGACCTGGGGTCCAGGTAAAAAGCAACTGGTATCCGCGCGAGAGCAATTGCGAAATGATAGTCTGTATTTTTACAATCAACGCTGAGGTGCCGATAAACTGTTCCGAACTGAATGGCACTCAGAGAGTCTGAGCAGATGATGAAATTGCCAGGAGCTGAGTTAGAGGTAAAAAGTAAACAATAAAATATAGCAAACAGTTCGACAGTGTAAACGAAACTATCGTCCGGAAGTCGGTACTGGTGCGCCTCGTCCTTACACACGAAACTACATCCCGTAGCTCCCCCCAACTGGGACCCATCGGTAAACACCGGGGTGAAAGCCCGATGGCGGCCCAGAAGTTCGGTGAACAGCTGGCGATACACCGATTGCGGGGAGGATAACTTAGCATAGCCTGAAAGCTCCAGGTCGAATTGCGCGCGCTGGAGTTTCCAAGGGGCAGAGCGTCCAATAGAGAATCGCTCTGCAGCAGGCATGCGGAGGTCGTGTTTGTCAAGTAGTTCGCAGAACCGAATACCGCTTGGACGCGATATTGTTGAGTTGCGCAGACAACGGTGAGCAAGGTAGGGACGCAAGATAGATTTAAAAGAAGGATGACCCGGATGGGCTGCCAAACTTGCGACATACCAACACAATAAAACCGAACGACACACAGACAGTGGTGGTTCCCCAGACTCAGCATACAGACACTCAACTCTACTGGTGCGGAACGTCCCAGTAGCTAGACGGATACCAGCATGGTGTACAGTATCTAAAAGACGAAATTTAGAGGCGGACGCCACGCCGTAGATAAAACTACCGTAGTCTAGCTTTCACCGCACCAGTGATCGATACAATCGTAACATAACTGTACGATCACCGCCCCAAGAAATTCCCGAAAAAGGCGCAGTACTCGAAGTGAGCGATTGCAGGAAGCACGAAGTTGGCGATTGTGGTGCTCCCGCGTCAGCTTACTGTCGAAGTGCAGGCCAAGGAACTTGAAGTACGGAACAAACGGTAAACGTGTGCCACGCAAATAAAGATCAGGAGGAGGGTGTACGCCGCGAACTCAATGGAAGTGGATACACTGAGTTTTCGTAGGTGAGAACTGAAAGCCGGCGCGCAGGGCCCAGCCTGCTACTGATGTTATGATCAGCTGCAGTTGACGCTCAATGTGCTCGAGATAATAAGGGCGATAGTAAATTGTACAGTCGTCAACATACACGTAGTGATTCCGCTACGAACAACATGAGCGGTTCCGTTAATTGCTACGGCGAAGAGCGTGACACTCAGGAGGACCCCTGGGGGACACCATTCTCCTGAATCTTTTCTTGTGATAGAGTATTACCAATGCAGACACGAAATTTGCGAAGTCGTAAACAATTTAAAATGAACAGTGCTAAGTTGACCGTGTAAACTTAACCGTGCAGAGCCGAAGGATTCCATAGCGCCAGATGGTGTCGTGCGCCTTCTCTAAATCAATGAAGACACCCACGACATGCTGCTTCAGCAGAAAGGCATTTTGGATGTAGGCCCCCAAGCGTCTCAGAAGGTCGACACTAGAGCGATGGCGACGAAAACCGCACTGGACACAGCTGAGCAGGTTATGCGTCTCTAGTCACCACACTAAACGCGTGTTAATCATCCGTTCGAAGGTTTTACAAACAACACTCGTTAGGCAAATAGGGCGGTAACTAGAGGGAAGTGTCCTGTTTTTCCAGGTCGAGGGATATGGATGCCAATACCCACTCGCCAGGAAGACGGAAAAACCTGCTCGCGCCAGATACGTTTATAAATGCCCAGCAGGAAGGACAAGGCCGAAGGTGGAAGATGAAGCAGCATTTGTCGTTGGATGTCCTCTGGACCCAGAGAGGAATCCTTAGCAAGTGAACAAAGAGTGCGCTAATTCCGCTACGGTAAAGAGTGCGTTGTACGGTTCAGTACAGTCACTGTTAAAATCAAGAACTATCCGTTCGGCAGATTCCTTGAGAGGTATAAAAGCTCTGTGGTAACTATTCGTTTGGCTAGTGGCAGCAAACGAAGTAGCATGGGCGTCGGCGATATCCTGTTCGCTGGTGCAATGCGAGCCGTTTAGGGCAAGGCTCGGAATGATAGTCTGGCGACACTTGCCATACATGCGTAGAACTGCAGTCCACACCCTCTGTGCTGAAGTGCGACGGGAGAGGGAAGAGACATAAGTTTCCTACGATGTGCGTTTTGCACAGCGGAGTACAAAACGAGCCCTGGCACGAGAAGGCTTAAAAGCAATCAAGTTCTACTCCGTGGGATGTGAACTGAAAACACGCAGAGCGCATTTCCTAGCTTTAATAGCCAAACTGCATTCCTCGGAGCACCAAGGCACAGGAACTTGTGAGGTGTAGTGGAACCACGAAGAATGGTGGAATTCGCTGCGAGCAGGACAGAACAAGTAAAGCACTCCATCAGTTCATCGATGGTGCGGAAGACATCGTTGTGAAGGCGAATGAGGGAACGAAATTTCCCCCAGTCAGCCTTGGAAATAATCCAGTGAGGATATCGTGTTGGCACAGGATGGAGACTAGATATGTGAATGCTAATGGGAAAATGATCACTGCCGAAGAGGTCGCAGAGCACCGACCAATCTAGGAGTGGTATTAGTGACGGGCCACAGAAGCTCACGTCTAAAGCGGAGTAGTTACCGTAGGTAGATTATAAAAAGGTAAGGGCACCAGTGTTTAATAAAGGTAGGCCGGGCATATCGCAAACGTCTGCTACAAGGCACTCACGAGCATCGTCAGTGTCGGAGCCCCACAAGGTATTTTTGGCATTCAGATCGCCCAGAAGAAGAAACGCTGGCTGAATCTGTGCCAAGAGAGCCCGAAGGTCGTTCTCGTGTACGATACTGACTGGTGGCAGATAGACTTTACAAATAGAGAAACTGAGGGTCTGCAGCTGTACACGTACCGCCACAGCTTGAAGCGGCGTGTTAAGTGCTATGCTGGTGGCAGAGATGGTATTCGCCACCAGAATAGCAACATCACCGCTTGCCCGTCGATCAGCTGCAGAGTCATGTCTAAAGGCCACAAATCCACGAAGATGGAGTGCGCGATGTGATTGCAGACGGGTTTCCTGTAGACAGACGATGGATGGGCAGCGTTGAGAAATTAGATACTGTATATCCGGAACACGTGCACGGAATCCATTAACATTCCACTGGATTATTTCCATAGTGAAAAATGAATTAATGGCTGGTCTTCCTCTTTTTTGTTTCTTTTTCACCTTGGCTGACTTAGGTCCAACGATGTGGAAGTCGCCGTCCTCTGGCGATTCCTCGGAGGTCTGCCAGGCAGAAGATCCCCTATGACTCGCAGAGCGAGAGCGGGATCTCTGAGACGACGTGCGGCTGCTGGCTCGAACTTTATGTCGCGAACGACTTCCATCGATAGGATTGTTACTGCTTATTAACCAGACTGTGGTCTGCATGGCGGAAGATGTTTTAGACACTGAGCTTTTGCGACTAACTGGTGGGGTGCTCACTGGAAGGTCAGTCTGTGTTGAGGCATTTGCAACTTTAACATGTTGGAAGACGAAAGTAGCAACAGGAGGGCGGCGAGCTGCCGACGAATAAGCTAAGGTGGTGTCAGGCTTCTGTTGTTCGAAGCGGCGACGCGCTTCAATAAAGGTCAGGCGCTCCATAACGCGCAACTCCTGAATGCTCTTTTCGTCCAAGAACTTAGGACACTGACGTGAGCTGGATGGACGGTTACCCCCACAGTTCACACAGCATGGGCCCCGAGTCCAGGCCGCGTCTTCGTGTGCCGGTAAGCCGCAATGTTCACGAGCTGCAGGATGGTTACATGAGGTCCTGGTATGCCCGAATCTCTGACATTGAAAGCAGCGCATGGGATTCGGGACATTCGGTCGTATTGCAGCACGCTCGTAGTCACTGTAGATGTATTCTGGCAGCTGAGTGCCCTTAAACGTAAGGAATACTGTACGCAAGGCACACTCTTTACCATCCTGTTTCCGAGTTAACCGGTATGCTTGGCAGACTCGCTGATCAGAGAGGCAGCTGACGATTTCTTCGTTGGTGAGATCGTCCAGGCTGGAAGTGGTCACAACTCCTCTACATGAGTTCAAGGTCTTATGTGGGGTTACCCGGATAGGGTAGGAGCCCAACAAACTCGCCTTCAACAGCTTCTGCGACTGATCTCCATTCATCACCTCCATCAATAACGTGCCATCTCTGAGTCTGGTTGCATTCTTAACCGGGCCACAAATCCTATCGACTTCCTTTTTAATATAAAATGGGCTAATATCCTTCATCATCTTTCCTTCACATTGCATAGTCATCACCAAGAAACTGTCTATGTGGGAGGGTTTGCGCGGAGACATGATTGGTTTGGACCCCATCCGGAACCGTCGGCGTCAGCCTGCCATCCGGATCCGGCTGTCAAAGGATAAAAGACACCAAAGTCCCCACGGTCTGTGCCGCCATGGAGTACCCTCCATGAGTGACCTCAAGGCGTACTTCAGAGGAGCTACCCTCCGATCTCCACTGCTTGTCCACATGGGTAAACCGTTCACCACGATACACCCCGGCTTTATGCCCCCACCACAGCAATAACCATCGGTGGCTCCCCGCTATAGGCCACGCCACCTCAACGGAGTCAGCGTGGATTCAGCGGATTACACCGGGGTTCCGGCAGCGGTAATACGTCCGGCCAGTGATACTAATCTGACGGTACGCGTCCGTCGGGTAATTAATACCGGCAGTGCCCTCAAGGAGCTACGTGAGTGTACATGACGTGTGTACGGGCCGACGTTTAGGGATATAGTTATGGAATTTTTATTGGAAGAATTTGATAAAGATCCTGAAATTGATAACGTCACAGCATATGCTGATGACGTAATTTTTCTAATAGACGGAGATTCGAGAGTTCAATTAGAAACTAAAGCAAGATAAATTGGCAACTTGGTGTAAAAATGCGAAACTCGAAATTGCTCCACACAAATCGAACTTTATGTTGCTGAAAGGAAACTTTAAAAGGAATCCAATTATAAAATATAACAATCAAACCATCAAACGGTGTAATGCAACAAAATATTTCGGAGTTATGCTAGATTAAAAATTAAATTATATTAAACACACAGAATATGTGAGAAATAAGGCCGAAATAATTATGCAGAAGCTGTCAAGAATTGTGAACATGAAATTTAAAATATCCCTAAATAATATCATTACCTACCATTATTGCATTTTTGGATCGATAATCACTTATGCTGCAGGGGTGTGGGCAGACAAAATGGCAAGAATTACATTGAAAAGAAAACATAGAAGTTCTCAAGGAAAAATCATTTTAAGGCACACAGGAGCGGTCTGCACCACCCCAACTATGGCTTTATTGAATATTACGGGCATATGGCCAATTGATCTTTTACTTAGACTAAGAGGTGCCACGTTTTGGTAGAAGAAGCAAAATTGGAACAAAGTACATGAAATAATTGGTAGAAGATGTGTAAACAAGCAGGAAATCAAAAGATCTCTACTTACGGAATGGCAAGAGGAGTGGGATTCTATTAATGAAGGAAGAAGAACTTATTAATTTTTTCCGTCTGTTTACGAAAGATTAAAGCTCAAACAGGCCAAACCAACAAAAGGCATGGTACATTTTTTATCCGGACCGGACCATATGGAACTTATTGGCAGAGAATAAATAAAACTAATAACTATTTGTGCCGTATGTAAAGTAGTTGACAATCCAGAACATGTGCTTTTTGAATGCACTAAGTACGATAGAAAAATTATTGAAGGAAGAAATCCACTAAGGGGATATACTTTAATGTACATTTTAAGGGAAAAAGATTTATATAATATACTTGCCAAGTTAGCAAATGAGATCAGTGACATAGCCGGGGAAGTCAAAATAAGTAACGATATTATAAGACCACATACATCACATACTCCAGCAGTTAGAAGATCGGAAAGAATAAGTAATCTTATTAACACTGAAGAATCAAATGTGGCCAGACAGAACCTATATAATAGTAATAACAATAATAACAATGGGGGAGAGGAGACAGATGTTCCGAGGATGAAGAGGACTTATTGGAGTTCTTACGACAGCAATGATGGAGCAGACGGCGAAGAGTTGCAGTCTTACAGAAACAGTTACGGCCAGACAATGGTGGACCCGGGTGATAAGAAATTTGAAGAGACGTCGCAGTGGAAGGAGGAGCCGACTATTTTGCAAATTCATGGGTCCGGGAGCTGGTGTAATTGCCCCAAATGAGTGAGTGAGTGTAGTGAAGTGAGGGGAGGGACTTCCCCTCCCCATTTATAATTTATAAATAAAATTGGAGAATGGTATAGTGGTTTAAAAGGGGGAGGGGCTTAGCCCCTCCCCCGTAATAAGCGCCCGTTTCAGATGATGTGAGGGAAGACGTGGAACAACTCGGCGAACTGATTGGCATGAAGGAAGACGTGGAACAACTCGGCGAACTGATTGGCGTGACGGAAGACGTGGAACA
This sequence comes from Tenodera sinensis, assembly GCA_030765045.1. NCBI lineage: Eukaryota > Metazoa > Arthropoda > Insecta > Mantodea > Mantidae > Tenodera > Tenodera sinensis. The sequence continues at coordinate 15,941,223 of CM060970.1, forward strand.
ACTCGGCGAACTGACTGGCGTGACGGAAGACGTGGAAGAACCCGGCGAAAAGGTGGAAGACCTCTGCCAGCATGTGGACGTCGTAGAGGACGACGGGGAACGTCTTGGCGCCCTGGTAGTAAGAGTTGACGAGAGTGTCAAAGTACTGGATGCCAGGGGCAGACGGAAAAGCGCGGACCCGGGGAGGGAGCACCTAGTGGCCGAGGCGACAGTTGCGCCCGTTTCAGATAACGAAAGTGTACGTCTCGGGGAAGACAAAGGGGAAGTTCAGGGACGTCGTCGAGGATCCCCTTGAGGAGTGTGTCGGGTACGTAACCAACGAGGATATGACGTGGAGGACGATCAGCAGGGAAGCGCACAAGCAAACGGGCAACACGCGAGAACCGACTTGGCGTGTGACATGGAGGGACCGTCGGAGCCATCCCATCAACGCATAGTGCCGTGAACGGAAGAATGGTGGACATCATCTTGGACGGCAGGATACAGGAGAGGCCGTGCCGAGCACGAGTGAACACGAGTGCAGCGGTGGACGCGACGCGCGCGGATGTGGTGGGGTTTGTTGCCGGACCCATCGGAAGCAAGGTGGCTGCGAAGGTGCGCCAGAGAGGTCGGCGGACATGGTACCCAGTGAGCCGTTTCCAAGTGCGCAGGATGGCCCGTCAACACACCAGGAAGAAGGGCAACTGGACGAGGGACCGTCAAGACCGGCGGTACTGTTGCAGAATTTCGAAGTAGGATGGCATACATCGTCCTACCCGGACCAAGGGACACTATCCAACAGCGATACCTAGGATCGTGCCTCCTGGAGAAGAGGTTCGATGGGTTAGTCCACCGGGGCGCATGGGAGATGCCGCAGTGATAGTGCTGGTCGGGACGACCAACTCTGAGGAGGGAGCAGTGTCACCGCGCCCGCCGCATCTAATTGCCGACAACAGCAGTGTCACCCATCAGATTATTTTCGGCACTACCGCAAAGGAGCCGAAGGAAAGAGACAGAGAATGGCCGCATTGTTGGGCGCTTGAGGAAAGAGAGAAAGGGGTAGTGGCTTCTGGAATTGTCTGCTTTGTGTTTCACCGCAATAACTGAACTTTCCTGAAGCTTCCAGAACAGTGCCTGGGAGATATAAATAGCGGTAAAGTGTGAGAAGAAGGACCAGCCAGTGAGACGTATGTGAAGCGTTAAGTAGTCGTGCCAACGGAAAGACAGACGTATGTGAAGCGTGGAGTAGTCGTGCCGACGGGAAGGACAGACGTATGTGAAGCGTTGAGTAGTCGTGCCGACGGATAGAAGAGACGTATGCGAAGCGTTGAGGAGTCGTGCCGACGGAGAAGGGACAGTTGTTGTGTTACTAGTTCAGAGCCGTGCTGTTGGTGAATGGGAAAAGACTTTCTTACTGTTGCAACAAGTGTACAAAGTTACTGTTTACGGAAATAAAAGTGTTTCTTTATCTAGACTACATCTGTCGTCTTTACTTTACACCCACCAAAAAGTCACAATATTATGGTGCGTTTGATTTGATATGATACGATGGGGCTTTTGATTTGATATGACATGGTGGGGCTTTTTATTTGATATGACATGGTGGGGCTTTTGATTTGATATGATATGATGGGACTTTTGTATTGATATATGGTGGGGCTTTTGATTTGATATGATATGATGTGTCTTTTGATTTGATATGACATGGTGGGGCGATTGATTTGATATGATATGATGGGGGATTTGATTTGATATGATGGGGCTTTTGATTTTATTTGATATTGGTGCGGTTTTTGTAATTATTTATAACGTTGTTTCTTTGAGCTATTGAAATCTTTGTGATCTCAGGGTGTGGTAACGGATGGAATGAAAAATCACACGATGTTTCTTCACCACAATGTAATTTTTTTATTAACATTTTTTCGACATTTTACATTAAATAATACCTCTTAGCACCGTTCTAAATGCTTAAAAACCTTTCCACTTTTTCACTTAGTGGAACTTATGCTTGATGAAAGTCTGGTGAAAGTTCCATGTTCACACGCTATACCAATACGTCCTCATGTCTTGATTGCACACATGCGAATGGGCAGATTATGGCGTCCTCACGTGACACCGCCTTTTTCGTAAACATCCGCGTATGCGTCCATCAAATAGTTCTTTCTTGTTAGCGAAGCGATCCCTAACCATCCTCCCTTAATTTTATTATGGAACACATGTAATTCTAATATTTATACATATATATTAAAATCAAATATGGAAAGATTTATGACGTCTTTGGGCAAACTTAGTTGTTCGCAACAATGAACATTATTAACACGTTCTCGCCATTTAACCAACTCATACCAACATCAAAAAACAAATTACACTTTTACCAAATATTCACATAAACGATTTAATTTTGGGGTCTTCAAATATTCTGTCTCAATATGATGGGGCTTTTGATTTGATATAACATGCTGGGCCTTTTGATTTGATATGACATGGTGGGGCTTTTGATTTGATATGACATGATGGGGCTTTCGATTTGATATGACATGCTGGGCCTTTTGATTTGATATGACATGGTGGGGTTTTTGATGATGTGATGGGGCTTTTGATTTCATTTAATACGATGGGGCTTTTGATAATGTGATGGGGCTTTTGATTTGATTTGATATGATATGGTGGGGCTTTTGATTTGATTTGATACGATGGCGATTTTGATGATATGATGGGGCATTTGATTTGCTATGACATGATGCGGCTTTTGATTTAATATGATATGATGGGGCTTTTGATGATGTGATGGGGCTTTTGATTTGATATGACATGATGGGGCTTTTGATTTTATATAATACGATGCTTTTGATATTGATATGATATGGTGGGGCTTTTGATGATATGATATGATGGGGCTTTTGATTTGATATGATATGATGGGGCTTTTGATGATATGATGTGATGGGGCTTTTGATTTGATATGACATGATGGGGCTCTTGATGATATGATATGATGGGGCTTTTGATTTGATATGATATGATGGGGCTTTTGATGATATGATATGATGGGGCTTTTGATGATATGATATTATGGGGCTTTTGATTTTGTATGATATGATGGGGCTTCTGATGATATGATGGGGCTTTTGATTTGATATGATATGATGGGGCTTTTGATGATATGATATGATGGGGCTTTTGATTTGATTTGATATGATGGGGCTTTTGATTTGATTTGATATGATGGGGCTTTTGATGATATGATATTATGGGGCTTTTGATTTGATATGATATGATGGGGCTTTTGATTTGATATGATATGAATAGGCTTTTGATGATATGATATGATGGGGCTTTTGATGATATGATATTATGGGGCTTTTGATTTTATATGATATCATGTGGCTTTTGATTTGATATGATATGATGGGGCTTTTGATGATATGATATGATGGGGCTTTTGATGATATGATATTATGGGGCTTTTGATTTTATATGACATGATGGGGCTTTTGATTATATGATATGATGGGGCTTTTGATTTGATATGATATGATGGGGCTTTTGATGATATGATGTGATGGGGTTTTTGATTTGATATGACATGATGGGGCTTTTGATGATATGATGTGATGGGGCTTTGATTTGATATGACATGTTGGTGCTTTTGATTTTATATGATATGATGGGGCTTTTGATTTTATATGATATGATGGGGCTTTTGATTTGATATGACATGATGGGGCTTTTGATTTGATATGACATGATGGGGCTTTTGATGATATGATATGATGGGGCTTTTGATTTGATATGATATTATGGGGCTTTCGATTTGATATGACATTATGGGGCTTTTCATTTGATATGATATTATGGGGCTTTTGATTTGATATGACATGATGGGGCTTTTGATTTGATATGATATTATGGGGCTTTTGATTTGATATGACATGTTGGTGCTTTTGATTTTATATGATATGATGGGGCTTTTGATTTTATATGATATGATGGGGCTTTTGATTTGATATGACGTGATGGGGCTTTTGATTTGATATGACATGGTGGGGCTATTGATGATATGATATGGTGGGTCTTTTGATTTGCTATGATATTATGGGGCTTTTGATTTGTTTTGATGGGGCTTTTGATTCGATATGACATCCTTGAAACACATTAAACTTAAATACCAACTTACATGTCATATCAAATTAAAAGCCCCATCATATCAAATCATCAAAAGCCCCATCATATCTAATCAAAAGCCCCATCATGTCATATCAAATCAAAAGCCCCATAATATCATATCATCAAAAGCCCCATCATATCTAATCAAAAGCCCCATCATGTCATATCAAATCAAAAGCCCCATAATATCATATCATCAAAAGCCCCATCATATCATATCAAATCAAAAGCGCCATCATGTCATATCAAATCAAAAGCCCCATCATGTCATATCAAATCAAAAGCCCCATAATATCATATCATCAAAAGCCCCATCATATCAAATCAAATCAAAAGGCCCATCATGTCATATCAAATCAAAAGCTCCATCATATCATATCATCAAAAGCCCCATCATATCAAATCAAATCAAAAGCCCCATCATATCAAATCAAAAGCCCCATCATGTCATATCAGATCAAAGCCCCATCATATCATAGCATCAAAAGACCCATCATATCAAATCAAAAGCCCCATAATATCATAGCATCAAAAGCCCCATCATATCAAATCAAAAGCTCCATCATATCAAATCAAATCAAAATCCCCATAATATCATAGCATCAAAAGCCCCATCAGGTCATATCAAATCAAAAGCCCCATCATGTCATATCAAATCAAAAGCCCCATCATATCAAATCAAGTCAAAAGCCCCATCATATCAAATTAAATCAAAAGCCCCATCATATCAAATCAAATCAAAGGCCCATAATGTCATATCAAATCAAAAGCCCCATCATGTCATATCAAATCAAAAGCCCCAAAATATCAAATCAAATCAAAAGCGCCATCATGTCAAATCAAATCAAAAGCGCCATCATGTCATATCAAATCAAAAGCCCCATCATATCATATCAAATCAAAAGCCCCACCATATCATATTTAATCAAAAGCCCCACCATATCATATCAAATCAAAAGCCCCACCATATCATATCAAATCAAAAGCGCCATCATGTCAAATCAAATCAAAAGCGCCATCATGTCATATCAAATCAAAAGCCCCATCATATCATATCAAATCAAAAGCGCCATCATGTCAAATCAAATCAAAAGCGCCATCATATCATATCAAATCAAAAGCCCCATCATATCATATCAAATCAAAAGACCCACCATATCATATCAAATCAAAAGCCCCATCATATCAAATCAAATCAAAAGCGCCATCATGTCAAATCAAATCAAAAGCGCCATCATGTCATATCAAATCAAAAGCCCCATCATATCATATCAAATCAAAAGCCCCACCATATCATATCAAATCAAAAGCCCCATCATATCATATCAAATCAAAAGCCCCACCATATCATATCAAATCAAAAGCCCCACCATATCATATCAAATCAAAAGCCCCATCATATCATATCAAATCAAAAGCCCCACCATATCATATCAAATCAAAAGCCCCATCATATCATATCAAATCAAAAGCCCCACCATATCATATCAAATCAAAAGCCCCACCATATCATATCAAATCAAAAGCCCCATCATATCATATCAAATCAAAAGCTCCATCATGTCAAATCAAATCAAAAGCGCCATCATATCATATCAAATCAAAAGCCCCATCATATCATACCAAATCAAAAGCCCCACCATATCATATCAAATCAAAAGCCCCATCATATCAAATCAAATCAAAAGCGCCATCATGTCAAATCAAATCAAAAGCGCCATCATGTCATATCAAATCAAAAGCCCCATCATATCAAATCAAATCAAAAGCGCCATCATGTCATATCAAATCAAAAGCCCCATCATATCATATCAAATCAAAAGCCCCACCATATCATATCAAATCAAAAGCCCCATCATATCATATCAAATCAAAAGCCCAATCATATCATATCAAATCAAAAGCCCCACCATATCATATCAAATCAAAAGCCCAATCATATCATATCAAATCAAAAGCCCCATCATATCATATCATATCATATCAAATCAAAAGCCCCACCATATCATATCAAATCAAAAGCCCCATCATATCATATCAAATCAAAAGCCCCACCATATCATATCAAATCAAAAGCCCCATCATATCATATCAAATCAAAAGCCCCACCATATCATATCATCAAAAGCCCCATCATATCAAATCAAAAGCCTCACCCTATCGTATCAAATGCGCCACCATGTCATGTCAAATGAAAAGCCCCATCACATCATATCATCAAAAGCCCCACCATATCATATCAAATCAAAAGTCCCATCATGTCATATCAAATCAAAAGTCCCACCATATCATATCAAATGCGCCACCATGTCATATCAAATCAAAAGCCCCATCACATCATATCATCAAAAGCCCCATCATATCATATCAAATCAAAAGCCCCACCATATCATATCAAATCAAAAGCCCCATCACATCATATCATCAAAAGCCCCACCATATCATATCAAATCAAAAGTCCCATCATGTCATATCAAATCAAAAGCCCCATCATGTCATATCAAATCAAAAGCCCCACCATATCATATCAAATCAAAAGCCCCATCACATCATATCATCAAACGCCCCACCATATCATATCAAATCAAAAGCCCCAACATATCATATCAAATCAAAAGCCCCACCATATCATATCAAATTAAAAGCCCCATCACATCATATCATCAAAAGCGCCACCATATCATATCAAATCAAAAGCCCCACCATATCATATCAAATCAAAAGCCCCATCACATCATATCATCAAAAGCCCCACCATATCATATCATCAAAAGCCTCACCATATCATATCAAATCAAAAGCCCCACCATATCATATCAAATCAAAAGTCCCATCATGTTATATCAAATCATCAAAAGTGCCATCATGTCATATCAAATCAAAAGTCCCATCATGTTATATCAAATCATCAAAAGTGCCATCATGTCATATCAAATCATCAAAAGTGCCATTATGTCGTATGAAATCAAAAGTCCCATCATGTCATATCAAATCATCAAAAGTGCCATCATGTCGTATGAAATCAAAAGTCCCGTCATGTCATATCAAATCATCAAAAGTGCCATCATGTCGTATCAAATCAAAAGGCCCATCATGTCGTATCAAATCAAAAGGCCCATCATGTCGTATCAAATCATCTAAAGTGCCATCATGTCATATCAAATCATCAAAAGTGCCATCAAGTCGTATCAAATCATCTAAAGTGCCATCATGTCGTATCAAATCAAAAGTGCCATCATGTCGTATCACATCATCTAAAGTGCCATCATGTCATATCGAATCATCAAAAGTCCCATCATGTCGTATCAAATCATCTAAAGTGCCATCATGTCTTATCAAATCAAAAGTCCCATCATGTCATATCAAATCATCTAAAGTGCCATCATGTCATATCAAATCAAAAGTCCCATCATGTCATATTAAATCATCAAAAGTGCCATCATGTCATATCAAATCAAAAGGCCCATCATGTCATATTAAATCATCAAAAGTGCCATCATGTCGTATCAAATCATCTAAAGTGCCATCATGTCTTATCAAATCAAAAGTCCCATCATGCCATATCAAATCATCTAAAGTGCCATCATGTCATATCAAATCATCAAAAGTGCCATCATGTCGTATCAAATCATCTAAAGCGCCATCATGTCATATCAAATCATCAAAAGTCCCATCATGTCATATTAAATCATCTAAAGTGCCATCATGTCATATCAAATCATCAAAAGTGCCATCATGTCGTATCAAATCATCTAAAGCGCCATCATGTCATATCAAATCATCAAAAGTCCCATCATGTCATATTAAATCATCTAAAGCGCCATCGTGTCATATCAAATCATCAAAAGTGCCATCATGTCGTATCAAATCATCTAAAGTGCCATCATGTCATATCAAATCATCAAAAGTCCCATCATGTCATATTAAATCATCTAAAGCGCCATCATGTCATATCAAATCATCAAAAGTGCCATCATGTCGTATCAAATCATCTAAAGTCCCATCATGTCATATCAAATCATCAAAAGTCCCATCATGTCATATTAAATCATCTAAAGTGCCATCATGTCATATCAAATCATCAAAAGTGCCATCATGTCATATTAAATCATCTAAAGTGCCATCATGTCTTATCAAATCAAAAGTCCCATCATGTCATATCAAATCATCTAAAGTGCCATCATGTCATATCAAATCAAAAGTCCCATCATGTCATATTAAATCATCAAAAGTGCCATCATGTCATATCAAATCTAAAGGCCCATCATGTCATATTAAATCATCAAAAGTGCCATCATGTCGTATCAAATCATCTAAAGTGCCATCATGTCTTATCAAATCAAAAGTCCCATCATGTCATATCAAATCATCTAAAGTGCCATCATGTCATATCAAATCATCAAAAGTGCCATCATGTCGTATCAAATCATCTAAAGCGCCATCATGTCATATCAAATCATCAAAAGTCCCATCATGTCATATTAAATCATCTAAAGTGCCATCATGTCATATCAAATCATCAAAAGTGCCATCATGTCGTATCAAATCATCTAAAGCGCCATCATGTCATATCAAATCATCAAAAGTCCCATCATGTCATATTAAATCATCTAAAGCGCCATCATGTCATATCAAATCATCAAAAGTGCCATCATGTCGTATGAAATCTTCTAAAGTGCCATCATGTCATATCAAATCATCAAAAGTCCCATCATGTCATATTAAATCATCTAAAGCGCCATCATGTCATATCAAATCATCAAAAGTGCCATCATGTCGTATCAAATCATCTAAAGTCCCATCATGTCATATCAAATCATCAAAAGTCCCATCATGTCATATTAAATCATCTAAAGCGCCATCATGTCATATCAAATCATCAAAAGTGGCATCATGTCGTATCAAATCAAAGGTATTATCATGTCATATTAAATAATCTAAAGCGCCATCATGTCATATCAAATCATCAAAAGTGCCATCATGTCGTATCAAATCAAAAGGCCCATCATGTCATATTAAATCATAAGTCTAACGGAAGAAGAACTGAAGCACAAGTAACGCATTCTGGAAACTTTTGGGCCTGTCAGGTAATTTTCGCGCATACAAAATTAAACTTTTGGTCTTAGTATACGCAAATAATACGAAATTAATGCCTTTAACCCAACTGCGGACTACGAATCCGAAGAAAAAAACTGTTAAAAACACAAGTGTTTATAGGAAAAATCTGACGTGTTGCACTCACATGGCTTTCGCTACTCTTGTACTAACCATTCTTACAAACTCCTATTCTTCTATGCTCTTCGTGCAAGGCGCGGTGGCTCCCGAATGGGGAGGCGTAGAGAGATGCGGTTTTCACTAAAAGGCGCGACTACTCACGAGCCACAAGGGGCACGCATCTGTTTTGCTGAATTGCAAAAAGTAAGTTTCATTTGAGCATATCCCCGTCCCTATGGGGCGCAAGTGGCCAAGGTGTAGATTTTTGTAATCTACTCCCAGAGACGGTTCATTTGAGTCCAAGAACGGTGCTCTAGTTCCAATTTTAACACACAAAAATATTCGCCCGTAGTCGCCTTGCCCCGCATCGCCAAATTTCGGTGCGGTGGTTCCCTAACGGGGAGGCGAAGGGGGACGGGTTTTCACTAAATGGTGCGACTACTCAAGAGCCACAAGGGGCATGCACCTGTTTTGCTGAATTCTTTTATTTTTCTTTAACTAATCGCTGACTTAGTTCTTCCTTCAATTTTCGGTTCTCTTTTTCTAACCGTTCACTAACCTCTTGTCTTACAATGCTAATCTCTTCTCCTATTCCTGTACTAATTTATTGTTTTACAATCTTTATTTCCTCGCTAAACTGCTCTTGATTTTCTTAGCCTCTAGTCTCACGTTTTCAATTTCATTTCTGACCTTATCTTTAAAACTTTCTAAGACCTTTTGTTGGTTTTCTATTTTATTCCGTAATTTCCGCCACCTTTCCTGTTAAGTCCTGACTACTAGTTTTCATTTCTTCCCTTAACTCTTTCTGACTACTTTCTATCTTTCCTGTTAAATCCCGACTAATATTCTGACTACTAGTTTTCATTTCTTCCCTTAACTCTTTCTGACTACTTTCTATCTTTCCTGTTAAATCCCGACTAATATTCTGACTACTAGTTCTCATATCTTCTCTACTAGCTTCTATCTTTTCTGTTAAAACCTGATTGCTAGTTTTCATCTCTTCTCTACTAGCTTCTATCTTATTTCCTAAATTGTATAACAGCGCCATAAGTGACCCATACATATTGCTATCCATGGCGAAACTCTGACTTGAACTTTTACTCACCTTATTCTCCCCTGACTGTTCTGCCTGATTTTGCCCATTCCTATCCTCTACATTTTCTACATTGTTTATATCATTATTTACATCACCCTCCTGAACATTCGTAGTTACATCAGCCTGCTCTATCATCTTCCCACTTCTCAAATACATCTACTACCAGAACATAAAAATAAAAGTTTTTTTTTTCACTCAGTATCCTTTTATCTGCTATCTGCTACCTGCTACTGCTGCTTTGATGCGGATCCTCTTGTCCTCGTGGTCCTGGTTCCCCTTGGTGTTCCTGTCTGTTCTTATGCTGCTTTGCTGTTCTGCACCACTGTGGTTCGGTTCTAGTGCTGTTCGGCCCCACGTTGGGCACCATATGATGCTGGACTACCCTCCTGAATTCCGCTATCCTAAGCGGAATGCTGCTCTCAGTTGATTTCTGCTCCGGACTGCTCGGTATGGATCTTAACCTCAGGGTATGCGTGAGTATTTGTTATAAAAACCGGAACTCTCCTTAAAACACTTTTATTTACGACCCAGCAAACTTTTAGATTTGCCGATCGCTATTAGAATTTTGTTACGTCTTTACTGTGTCATTACTAAGACCATAGATTGTTACTCGAAACTGTCGTGTGTCCTCACACTCGAGGTCCAGAAAGTAAGTCCAACTGAATTACTCACTCGCGATCTGGAAGGCAAGTTTCACCGACCCTCTCTCTCCGGATTCTGGAAGACAAGTGTCTGTGCGTCATGACGCCTTTCACCCCTTAATTACCCCTACGACAGCAGCGGGTTTCAAAGAAGTTTCCGCCACCATTCCTTGTTTTCCTGCTCAACACCTGCACTAAGCGATTTCCAGGAAAACTGGAATTACCAGACCTCGCCTGAGTACGTGACGCTTGCCCCTAATGACTTGTCTGTAACATTTCGTGCCTTTTTGACAATTTTAACCGTAACCAATCCTCCCAGATTTTGTACCTTTATACACGCAACGATTTTCACATTTCCTGATTATTTAATTCTGCCATGTGACGCAGTAATATGTCCATAATTATGGCGTTCACAATTTCGATTCGGCTTCACCCTACGCCTCCCCATTCGGGACCCACCGCGCCCTGCATCTTGGCGATGCGGGGCAAGGCTCCTACGGGCGGCATTTTTCTTAAAATTGGAGCTAGAGCGCAGTTCTTGAGCTCAAATGAAGCGTCTCGGCGCGTATATTACAAAACTCTATACCTTGGCCACCTGCGTCGCATAGGGACGGAGATATGCTCAAATGAAACTTACTTTTTGGAATTCAGCAAAACAGGTGCGTGCCCCTTGTGGCTCTTGAGTAGTCGCACCTTTTAGTGAAAACCGCGTCCCTCTACGCCTCCCCGTTCGGGAGTCACCACACCGTGCAATTTGGCGATGCGGGGCAAGGCGACTACGGACGAATTTTTTTGTTAAAATTGGGACTAGAGCACCGTTCTTGGGCTCAAATGAACCGCCTCTGGGAGTAGATTACAAAAATATACGCCTTGGTCACCTGCGCCCCATAGGGACGGAGATATTCTTAAAAGAAGCTCACTTTTGGAGTAGAGCAAAATGGATGCCTGCCCCTCGTGGCTCTTGGGTAGGCGCACCTTTTGGTGAAAACCGCGTCCCCCTACGCCTCCCCGTTCGGGAGCCACCGCGCCGTGCATCTTGGCGATGCGGGGCAAGGTGCCTACGGGTGGCTTTTTTGTTAAAATTGGAACTAGAGCACCGTTCTTGGGCTCAAATGAAGCGTCTCGGCGTTTAGATTACAAAAATCTACGCCTTGGCCACCTGCGCCCCTTAGGGACGGGGATATGCTCAAATGGAACTTACTTTTTTTAATTCAGCAAAAAAGATGCGTGCCCCTTGTGGCTCTTGAGTAGTCGCGCCTTTTAGTGAAAACCGCGTCTCTCTACGCCTCCCCGTTCGGGAGCCACCGCGGCGTGCACAAAGAGCATAGAAGAATAGGAGTTTGTAAGAGTAGAGAGTAGAGTAGAGAAAGCCATGTGAGTGCAACACTTCAGATTTTTGTTATAAACACTTGTGTTTTTAACAGTTTTTTCCTCCTGATTTCGTAGTCCGGAATTGGGTTCAAGGCATTAATTTCGTATGATTTGCGTATGCTAAGAACAAAAGTTTAATTTTGTAAGCGCGAAAATTACCTGACAGGCCCAAAAGTTTCCAGAATGCGTTACGACCGAACACCGCTAGCTTGTAATTCGCTAGCGCTATTTTGTAATCCCATTGGATGATCGAAGCTAGTGCAATTACTCGCCGATAGAGCGAGGTGCTGCTGACTACAGGAGAACATCAAGTGCACAATATCAACTGTTCGACCGGCCGGCGCTCGTTACTTGTGCTCACTTGTGCTTCAGTTCTTCTTCCGTTGGCACGCGGTTACATTTATTTGCTCCTCGAGCAGCAGGGGAAGACTCGATTTTAACGCATTCGCATTGTAAGTAAATATTCAATGTGTTTTAAGAGATAAGTAGCTTTTTGTGTAATGTAGAATATTGAATCAATCGCTGTAGAATGGGTTGAGAATTATTTCATTCGAAAAGTGATTTATCCCAATCGCATATATAGGTATGTCAAATTATGAAGCACATGTCAGCTTTAAGGTAACGAACGACGTAATTATTTGATACATCTGAGATGTTGCTTGTTCGCTTGCTGCGTCAAGTGTTTCAAATAACGAGGAACACGTGCTTATACACATCTATTCCAACCTTGTGCTGTGCATGACAAAGAAAATCAGATTTAGCGATCCTATTCCACCTTTTGCAAGGGGAACATATAGTAATTGCATATTCACTTCAGTGAAGTAACAGTAACAACCCTTATTAACTCAAAACAGCGTTGTAGGGAGAACGACGTGAAAACGGCCGAAAGAGTAAACTGGGATCTCGTGGGATACCTATACATTGAGATTGCTTCCAGGTTCAGAAAGATAAGTGGCTACTTCTATATTTGCATGTCGCTCATTATATTATCCACTTAAATAAACTTTAGCGGTGCTTTAAAACCTGAAAAGAATCGCTTGCTTAAGATTAAGATAATGAAATAGTGAATTAGAGATGTATTAAGCTATTCAAGGATAGATACAGTTAATGATGAGCTAGCTAACAGAAAATAAAATGTTTAAAGGTTATCTGCTCTAATTGAGATAGACTCGTAGAAATGGTTTTATTACACATTTTGTAGTACCGTACATACAAGAGGATGGATAATGGTCAAATGGATAAAAAACGAGTCGCTAAATCCTGGCTTTGAAAGTTGTTTGAATTGTGAATACGAGAAACGAATGGTGTCTTAGCACTAAATAGTGTGGAAAATTCAAAATATAGTGCACAAATGAATATCTTGAATTAATGGTGGGGGAGGGGCTGTGTTGCATTCACATTGCTTTCTTTACTCTATCGTTCATTAAGGGATATACAAATTGCTTCTTTGTGTTTGTGTTTACTTGGTTTTAATTGATGCAACTTTAACTACATTACACATAGATACAAAGGGATATTATTTCCATGCAATCGAAATTTGTAGCTATTTGCTATAAATGTTGTGAGAAATTAATGACTATTCTCGTTATTTGAAACAGAAGCATTTTCAGTATTGTCGCGTTGAGCCAGCCAGGCAAGGACAATGCGAGTCTGATGTTAACCGTGCACGAGATAGAGGAAATTTATTATTGAATAATGGTGATTATCAGTTGCAATAGAACTGTAAGAAAATGAAACCTTTAAAATAAAACATGAAATGTTCATCCTGAATTTACTGGCAATGTCCTCGGAAATCCTCTAATTGTGGAAGATTTTTGCATAACTGGTAAACTGTAAGAAAGAGAATCTTAAAATAATGTAGCTTTTTTTTTTTTTTTAAGGCAATTTCCAAGATACTTATGTATTTATACTTTTCTCATGAGCAGTCATTTCTTTTTCTCTTGGCCATGCAAAGAAAATCGAATTTATAGTCATCACATAGCGATCAGCTTCGAAATATTTGTAATTTAAAGGCTATTGTATTCCCTCGGCGTCTACAAGAAAATTAGCAATAAAATAACTGCATATGTTTATCTCGAGTAACATGAAGCAGAAACTCTTAGGTACAAAAGTAAAAATAAAGTCCTGTGCATTTTTTATTATATCCGATTATCTATTAACGTTTTCGTGTAAATGTGTGTCGGAATGAAAATTAGACCTGACGATTTAAATAAACCTAAGTGGAGGACGTGGTTGCGCATCAAAGGGGTTTTCCGATTTTTTTCTTTTTAACTTTCCATGTTTTATGTAAAACTTGCTGCACCTGTTAATCGTTATAAATCATTTCGCTCTTTCTTAATTACGCATTTTAAGTAAAAGGTACACAAGTTAACACATACACAACCATTTCAGGACAGTTTACGACTAAATTTTCCATTGTTGCAGAGTTCGAAATTAAGGGTTGGTGGGGCGAAATCATTTTAGAAGTGTTTCGCTGTTTGTCTCGTTATATAAACCGCCCTGCCTCTGATCTTTTAGTGGGAGGGGAGGGGAATTCTGGGTGCAAAATCATTGGTGGGGAATCCTAACCATACTCCTCCACTCCGGGATTTCGCTCCTTGAATTGTGGTTTTCTCGGTTGTTATTTTGTCATTGTTGAGCACCACAAATGACCGTTTGCAGTTTTTGAATCAGAGTTCAACTCTAGAAATAGTTTCAATACCTATAGGTACAACCAATACTAATATGTAGTAGGCAAATGTATTGCGCCAACAAGCTCACCCAAGTTTGACAAGCAGTGGCGGTTCCTGGGGGATTGCATACTCGCAACTGCATACCCACTAATTTTTTCGGCATGTGAATGTGTATTTACCTTTATAGACATGCATATGAGAAAGTCGAATATCTAACTTTCTTCTGTATGAGCTTGCTCGTTTAATTTTCCCGCGCCCTCTTTACCAAATGTTAGCTCATGCAGTCAACAAGCTGAAACGCATAAACCCGATTTTGCGACTGGCGAAGGTAGCTTCTAGGCGAGGGGTACGCGGGAAGAGGTGCAAAGCTTGCATTTAAGAGTACGGCGAGTTAAGGCAGCATAATCGACAAGGCCAACACATGCGATTCTTGCCGCGCAAGCGCACTACGTTCTCAAGTCCCTCCGTTTGCCTTGCTACGAGTATTCCTCTCCCTTGTTTAGCAGAGCCTACTATACCGCTCGCAAAAGTTAGGCATGTGAACGCTGGCCAATGCTCAAGCAGAGCGCTGTTGCCAAGCGTAGTGCGTGTACCGGCAGAGGGTCTGTACCACAGGTCTGTACATAGGTGTGAGATGCATGCACCACATTCGGCAGCGCTGATAGGAGGGGCAAGCGTAGGAGTCCGCAGTACGCCCCGCCACCATATGCCTTTAAGTTTTGCGAAGATTATAGGTAGCCAACGTGACGGTTCTAAACATAATATAGCCATCTTCTATATTAAAATGAGTTATATTAAGTTATAAACACAATTACATCTAGTCTTAAGCGATTATAAATGCATATAATTACTCTTCATGTCGTAATTTACTAAGGCCAATACTTCAGTTCGGAATAGTTATTTTGTTTCACTTTTATTACTGTTTGTTTGCGTTCTGGCAGCAAATTGCATGCATGCAGTTGTCTGTTCATAGCGGGAAATTTGAATCTGTGAAAGTGTGGAAATGAATAACACGGAGAAACGGAAGGAGATAAATATTTTTCTTAGAAGAGAAGCTGTTTTCCGTGCTTATTGTTTGCGAGTGAGAATTGGCATCTGGACAAATAATAGCTCTTGGATATTGGTCATTTAAAAAAGAATAGCAAATCATAGAGCTCACGTAGTGGGCTAGGGCGTCTTGCCTTGGTTCCCTGCCACGGAATGCGGCCCGGGTTCGATCCCACCCCTGGCGGTACGGATTTTAAGTCCCGGGTATAGGACCGGTACCCACTTAGCATCGTGAGGAAATTGAGGAGCTTGCTGGTCATGAAAGCCAACTTTCTGGCTGGGGTTGTCGAGATGCTGACCTGTATCGGTTGGATGATCGTCCACCTCTACCTTGCGTATGTGGGCGTGAGGTCGGCAGTCGGGTTGGCCAGCCCTGGTTCGATATGGACTGTAGTGCTTTAAGAGCTCAATTGTCTACATGAAATGCGAATTAGAATTGCGTGATGTGTCAGAAAGAAAGGGAGTAAAAGTATAAAATGTTCGCAAAAGCAGAGATTCAAGTAAACAAATGTTTTAAAACAATTGCGTTAAAAATGTTTTACACATTTCATTTTATAGGTCAATAACCGAAATGTTTGAATATTGCATCATAAAGAACACTTTTTTTCCCCAAAATTACTGTCGCCACCCTAGGACAGACTTCACATTTGTATTTATAAAGAAATCCATCTCACTCGTTCCAACCTTGGCTTGGAATATTGTGTTCTGTCATTGTGAAAGACTCTCCTTCCTTTAGGATAATACTGCATCATTTGTTGAGCAAGTCTGATGTCTGGCATTCCTTCAAACAAAAGTGGAAAGAACATTTTGAACATTTCATTTATTTTACATTCCTAACTCTTCTTATACTTTAATTCATTAGTCTCGTCATACATCCCTTCACACTTAGAAACTTCATTTCTGAAGCAACATATTCTGCAGTGGATAAATTCCAAAATAGAACTTGCATGAATGAAGTAGATATTCTATCAGACTAATCCTGAACTTTGAAAACTGGATATGGATGAACTTTAAGCATTTTTTGGACTCTTGGTGTATTCCTCTGGTTTCAAATCAAATCATGAAAATGAAGGCTACATCTTTGCTACCAAGGTTCAGGCTGTGAAATATTCAGATGCCACATCCAGGAACTGTTTTCCCATGGTGCTGAATTGCTTACACTCTGTCTTTAAACAGTCAAGAGGCTGAAGGAACACAATGGCTGCAATTGTGTTAATGAAAATTATGGAAAATTCTCAAATACTACAGCGCTACTGTGGATGAATAGCTAGTTGCTTTTCTGTATGGCCAAAAACCCTAATAAATATGCCTTGAAGACATCCTTATGTGATGCAACTACTTTTACAATAGTTGTGTACTGGAAAGGGCTCGGATGGAGAAACATTACCTAACGAGGATTCATACTCAGTGTACCTTAAATCTTTGTCAGCCAATCTACGGTACTTAATCATAAAGTGACTACAGACAACTGCTTCAGTTTTGTTCAACTTTTAGATGAACTTGGAAAGAGAACTGATGTTTGTTGGAACTCTTAAGAAAAATAAGATTCCAAGTTCATCCCAGGCACCAAAGCACAGGCTTGTAAGTTCTTCCCTGCATGGCTTCTAAAAAACTCATTTATTGCATTTGCCAAGAGTAAACAAGGTAGTTCTTATATCATCCATGCATCATAGCCCAGCTGAAGCTACAACGTGAAGCTATTGAAATATATAAACATCCCCATAATTTCAATAAGAAAGAGGCTTTGAAACTTAACAGCATCTGGTATCCTGTCAGTGAAGGCAAGAAACTACATAACCGGAGAAATTGAAGTGAACCAATCGGAAGGAAACACCTTGGATGAAGCCCGCTCCCTCCCTCCTACCATCTGCCATCCAGACCAGCAGAGGCGACTCGAGGGACAGTCCACACATCAGACGCTACACGAACTTCTCCGAGGAGACTATGACCACACTACTGAAGATGTCTGCTGCAGCTGTGAATGAAGTGTCTGGGTGCTTAAATTCTAGCAGACCATGGCATAACAGCCCGGAAATAACTCCTAGTTATATTGACTCTGGCCGTGAAAGCCTATGCTCTCACAAATCTAGATTGGTTCATAAAAATCAAATTAACCAATTCAATATTGTGCATTACATATAAACATTCAGCAGTGCTTGTTTTCTGCTGTGCAAAGTGAGAAAGGGAGATGTCAAAGTGGTTGAGACAAGTACAAGGAGAGCAAGTGGAGGTTTCCACTGAGGTCAGCTTTTCGTAGTCACATTTTTGCACCTTGCACCATGTGGTTCACTGGTGCATGCACTCTGAGGCCCTGCTGTTAGACAGCTAAAGCTATAGGATGTAGTGTTGAAAGGAAGTTTTGAACACAAATATTAATTTTTAAAATTTGTTTGAAAGTTTTGCCCTATTTTCAGCTGAGGGTGGGCATCCTTAGATTTTGTGTATAATAACTTTTATATATTTTATTTGCCAGTCATACTGAATTCACTTCAAATGAATACTAAAAAATATTCACAAAATATTTTGTGGGTGTCTACTGTGTTTTAGTTATGTAAAATATTGTAAAGATAGGTATTTTAGTGAGAATCATTAGTCATTTTTGGAAAAAATAAACTATTTTCCATGATGATGGTAGTTAGGGTGGGGATTTTCTTAATGTCATATTATTGAAAAATCGGATTTAAGTGTTACAAAAACTAAATATAAATTTCTAAAATGCTCTTTTGTTTCTTCTATCTTAGGGATCTTAACATTTTCAGTGAGATTTCTACATTGAATTTTTGAATGGAATAAATGTACTGCATGTAAACCTGTGGACAAAGTCATGTCTGGAATGCCGAGAATTCTGAGTACCAAATAACTTGCAGTTTTCAATAAGTACATATGTCCGACTGTCATGTATGTGTGTGTGTATATAGGCAGGCATGTATGTATGTGTTCCAGACATGGCGTTCTTTTTGTCCACGGGTGTACATAGTAGACACATTGATATTTGGTGTTTAACTGTGGATGTAATGTTTACAGTGTTGCTGTGCCATGAAGTAAAGGACAAAGTAGGAGTGTGCATTATGGCAGGACCACACTGTAGAAAGGTATGTATTGGAAGTTGTCACTAATGACTGCTCCGTGTAACAATTAGTGATTGAATGATACAACCATTTCCCAATACGATACTGATTTTTTTAAGGATTAATACTTGATACTGACGTTATAAAAACTGAAGGCAATAGCTTGACAATGAACTATGTTATTACTTTGTGTCTTTGTTCATGATTTTCACACATCAGTCCTCCTGACAAATGGGTAACTGGATTACTAGGGCTGATAAACAAAGATTGATTTTGTTCCCATATTTATTACTCCATTTCAATATTTACATGTTTTTCAAAGTACTCCTTTCCTTTCTGAATGAACTTTTTGACTGTCCTTGAACATTGGTGCAGGTCAGGTCCTTGGGAATCACCTCGTGTTTCTTGAGCACTGCCTCCAAGTGCAGAAATCAAATGTCCTGAAGCTTTGCCTTCAGTGACGGGAATAAAAAAATCTGATGTGTTGCACTCACACAACTTTCTCTACTCTTGTACAAGCCATTCTTGCAAACTCTTATTCCTATATCTTCGTGTTACTTGAGACAAACATTTACAGAGATTCTTATTTCTTATTTCCTTGTAGGTGCAAGGGAAATATTACAATAGAGTAGGCTTTGAGCTATAGTCAAATCTTCTAAAGCTTTCAAATGCTGTTCTTTGCATGCTTAACATATAAAAAAAAGAACTGTTGCATTTCACGAAAGTTCAGTTTTTTGAAACTGACACAAATAACAAGGAATATCTCCGAAATGGTTCACTCTACAAAAAAATTTTAGACATTGTGTATTCTAGCAAAGTCTACATTTTTTGTACAGCAAGATTTTGTCTATATCTTACAGTTTAAGAGTAAGTCATCCAGAGTAAATATGACTGCATAGTCTATAGCCAGAAAATTCAAAATATACCTTTCATTCGTCATAAAAATATCTTAAACAGGTCATTTTAGTCAACATTGTTAAGAGCCATTTTCAAGAAAATCAAAATTTTTGAAGTTTTCCATGTAAAGGGTAGTTCAGGGTAGGGCTATTTTTTTCAAAATCTTTGTGACATCCTTCTAAGACCTTAAACTTAAATACCAACTTCGGTTTTTAACAAAATTTTCGTTTTTGAGTTATGCTGCACATGTACGTGTGCACGCTTGCACTTACACTCTCTGAAAAATTTTTTTTTATTCAGGAGGTCTCAAATCATTTCTTGTGAAATCTCGAATTTTTGGGTGGAATACTATACTTTGCCTACTTAGTAGTAGAGAAAGTAAAAATAAGAAGGTGCAAGATAGGGTCTATAAGACTGATGCAGTGCACAGGTAATGTTGAACTGCAGGACTTGCACATTGTGGTGATGTTGAAAGTTGTGGTGACATCCTTGCAATGTGCTTCCTTAATTCAGCAATTACTGAAATGTGTGCTGCTATAGCAGTGTAAGGGGGAACTATGTGCTGCACAATTACCATCACTTTCCCTGCACACACAACTCATCTTTCTTGCTGATCTCCACACTGTGCTGGCATCATTTCCCTTCAATGATGCAGCCATAACTCAACAGTGATACTCAATTCCAGAAATACAAACAGCTGTAGCACCTTCCAGCTTGTCTCCATTTGCACAGCCTTTTGTTCAGGAGTTGACAGACTTGGCACTCGACAGGCACAAACACAATGATATGGAGATGATCATGCAGACACTGCCCTATGAAATTCTCAACACTTCACTGAAATTATGTAAATATATGTTTACATGTCCTAAAAGACTCTTTATATATTTTAAATAATCACTTATATTCAATGTGTTAACTGTTTTCTTGTTATAATCATTTAATGTTTCTTTAGATATTTTGAATCTTAATTTTAATCATTGTATATCTTTGTATATCTATTCATATATCTTTGTATTCTGGATCTTTATGGTCACCTGCAACGTCAGGCAGATGTCACAATTTTTTTTTGTGAAATATATATACATATATCTGCCGATCCTCTTGGACAATTGCAGCAGGAGTCAAGATGCTAGGTCCACTTTACTTAACACAGACAAATGTTTGAACCACTGCACTAAACATTGCAGCATCCTCACTGTTTCAGTGGCTGTGGTTTACTCTCCCATGAGCTCCATTGTTTGGTATGTGACATGCAAGTAGGGCCTACACATTACTACCAACCTACCAATAAGTGTGCTGCTACTGCCAATGGATATTACACATTTCTCTTTCTCTCTTTTTCTTTCTTTTTCTTTCTCTTTCTTTCTCTTTCTTTTTCTTTCTCTTTCCCTTTCTTTTTCTTCTTTATTTTTTCTTTTTCTTTCTCTTTGTTTCTCTTTCTCTTTCTTTTTTCTCTTTCTTTTTTCTCTTTCTTTTTTCTCTTTCTTTTTTCTCTTTCTTTTTTTCTCTTTCTTTTTTTCTCTTTCTCTCTTTCTCTTTCTCTCTTTCTCTTTGTCTCTCTCTTTCTTTGTCTCTTTCTCTCTTTTTAACCTGGTGAGTGGTCATGCTAGAGGCTTGGATGTAGACTCTTGGAGTACTTCGTGCCTCCTTTAATTTGGTACATCATATTGAACAATAAATTAATAAAATGGGTGAAATGATGCTCCAAGGACCTCAGGTTCCATAATGCTTGCTTATCAACTGTCTTCTAAGAATAAGGAAAAATGTTTAACCCTCAATGAGATATGAACTCTAGAGTATGAGGTGGAGACTATCCCCATACCAGGGGTGGGCTGCTCTGTTATGTGCCTTAAGTTGTGATTTGTTTCTGCTGCATTCACAGCTTTTGATCAGGAGATTAGGCAAATGTAAAGACCAAGTCACCAAGCCCAGAAGGAGCAACCCTCTCCTTGGGGAAATAAGGAAACCACTGCCTTGCAGGGAAGAGATCTTCAAAACTAACAGTGGACCCTGATAGAAAACAGGCAAATTGGTAGGCCTTGAGGCCTAACCATCCAACTAGGTTAGTGGGCCAATCACCTGCCTTCCTGAAAAATTATGTTTAAAGAAACCAAAATGTAATTCACTAATATTTACTGCTGTTTCGAAGAGCTAATTTGCCATTTATGAAGATTATGTAGCACATACAGAATTTCAAAGCCAGCATATAGCAGACTGCTTTTTTATGGATTTATGGCTAAAGTTTAGAACAGCTCACTTTCCACTTGCCAGCCAGATTCTAAGTCCGAACTTATTTTCTGCGCATGCGCCGACAGTAGTTTCACAATCGCCCACTAGATTTCACTGCATGACTAGCAGACGATTTTCACATCTGCCAACATTGCTTTTTACACTACACTAGTTTTCGTTGCCAACACATTAAACACAAATGCACTCACTCGCGTCGTTGCCGCCAGACATACCGCTGTCGCGTATGATGATTATTACATTTATATTATTTATATATAATACTATATATTATACTTATATTTATTATTTTATTATTTAATATTATATTTATTATATATATAATATTTATTATATTTAATATTATATTTTTATTATGTTTACTATTTATCGTTCTTTTTTTGTTTATTTATTTTATTTTATATTATTTTTAATGTTATTAGATTTATATTATATATATAATATTCATATTTTTATTATTTATCGTTCTTTTTTATTTATTTTATATTATAATATAATGCTAATGGCTTCATTGGCAGATGCAAGGCACTAGAAAACATATATTATTTTATTGTATTATTATTATTTAATATTATATTATATATATATTATTTATTTATATATATATATATAATATTATATTTAATAGTATTCCTTGATTGAGTAATCTTGTGTTCAGGGTAAGCCACAACACATTCAGTCGCTTTAAGTCTGCGACATCGGTGTATACATATGCAAATTTGATTTAGGTACCTAATACTGCAATTTTTTTAAAAATTTATTTAAAGTGGCTGGAACTCGTTAGTGATATCGCGATTCCATAAGGATACAAACCATTTTCACATTCACTTGGATCAGAGAATCTGAAGAGGGTATGGAATGATTCTTCCACCCCAGCTGGAAGTTGAATCCAGAACCTCTGTGATGAGGTCATTCATCTCATTCTTTAGAGCAGGAGTCGGCAAACTGGTCATCGCGATTGCACAAATGGTGATGTCAGGAAATGCAACCTTCTATGTACATGATGCATGGTTCGAAGGAAGGGGTTTGAAAGCTGCAGTGGCAGTGTAATGGAACTTTGCTGACACATTTTTAAATTTACACCTGCTTAATACAGTCTGAAAGGGTTTCTACATGTATTTTTCATTAATTTATTCTTTACTTCATCTGGGGCATTAGTTTTGCATACGTCTAATGTTAATTCACAAATACTGATGTACAACAAATCTGTCAATAGCCATCTGCTTTTAGATTTTACGATCTTCAGTTCAGAAAAAAAAAATTGCTCCCAGACGTATATGTTGAGCCAAACATAACACTAATATGCACAGCAAATGAAGGGAGAAATGGAAATGTTGCCATATCAAGTTATTTAAGTAAACCTAAACCAATATTATTTTGTAATTGTAATTTCAGAATTATGTTTGTCTTTAAATTCACAACCTCAATTTGTAATTGTGGTTTTACATAATGACTACTAAGGGTTTAGATTTTATAAAAAAAAAATGTGTTTTGTAAAGCACTTCTTCACTAGACTATGAAGCTTCATTGAATATGTAAACATTGTTACAATTACAAATATTTGTATCAAGATTGAGAGGTAGAACTGGAACTTAATTCAATGCCACAGCTGAGATTCGAACCACAGACCCTCCGCTTACCAGGCAGGTGCTCTAACCATTAAGCTACTGTGACAACCTGCCAGAATGACATTGAATTCTCAAACCAATTCGTATTTGTCTCAAACATTGCCCACACACGGCTTGTGTGTTTAAAAACACCAACAGTAAGTTTGTTGGCATAAATAAATAATAATTACCGTCT
The DNA here is from genome assembly GCA_030765045.1 of Tenodera sinensis. Lineage (NCBI taxonomy): Eukaryota > Metazoa > Arthropoda > Insecta > Mantodea > Mantidae > Tenodera > Tenodera sinensis. The sequence continues at coordinate 15,965,425 of CM060970.1, forward strand.
GAAGATTTCCTACCCATGATTTGCTTGTGATCTTTGTGACAATGTTTGTAATGTCATTTAATGTTTGACTTGCACACACCATTCAAAATTTTCGAATGCAACAGATTTCACATTTGCGCCATAGTGTACCTAAAATATTGCTTTTTTTTAATTATTCCATTTATATCCCCCCTTAACTCTAATGGTCATATTGATGGCCTTTGCTTTGGCACGTATTGCAATAGTGTTAACTGGTGTACATTGGGTTTTGAGCCTTTGGTTAGTCACAGTTTTTAGATATACAGCATCGAAAATGGCCAAGGCTTAATTATTCAGTGGAAGAATTTATTATTTTGTATTTTCTTTTCTTTTAATTTTAATAGTGTTATTGTCTGGAATTCAGATACTTTATCAAATGAGTTCTTATATACCAGGAGGCTCATCTGCACTAGCAGCTGCTGAATTACATTTTCACTGTACCTGGCTTACAGTTGCCGAATTTAAAGGCGTAATGAGTTCCCTTTCTTGATTTTGTTTGGGAAAGTGACTGTCTCAGTGAAATTTTCCTTCAATATAAAAAACCCTTCGTTCTCCTGATGTTTTCCAGACGGTGCTAATGTCTGCAATCCTTAGAGGAACTTTAAAGGCTACTAGTGAAGAATTGGTTGTAGTTTAAAACCATGACTCAGGGGTCTCCGTCTAGGGGATATGTGAATGGCAACCACAAGGTACCCAAGCTGAGCAGAACATTACTTCCACTTACTGGTGTTTTGCTCCTCACTGTAACTTTTCTATCTGACCTTACCTTGGTCATCTCTTGTTCTCTTCCGACCCCGATGCTATTAGGGTTCCAGAGGGCTAGGGAGTCTTTATTTTTCCAACCTCTCCATTTCTCTAATTTCTCTATAAAATCTTAAACCCTAACATGCTGACCTGTCATGGCATGTAATACGTCCTGTGATTGGTGATCACAGGATATGGTCAGTGAATTTATTTTGATAATTCTCCCGGTCAGGTCGTTGAGACCCGTAAACCGACAGGTGTGGTCCTCCAGACATTCTGGGGGTTCTGAGAAAGTGATGTGACCGCCAAAACATAAAAATATGGTGCTCTCTAAAAAAACGGTTACCATTACTGCTATTGCTCTCTTCAATATCATCAGTGAAAAATATTGGAGAGCAAGAGGATTAATGACTTCATTGTCAGAAATCCAGCATTAGCTAACATATTTAATAGTATTATATTATTATATTTATATTATTTTTATTAATTATCGTTCTTTTTTATTTATTTATTTTAATTTTCGAGTGGAGAAAAAATCCATTTACGGAGCCCCATGTGCTGGGATGGCACAGATGGGGGACTGTAGGCTTCGCCCTAGGGCACATCACATTCCCTGCATAGCATTTGAGTCCTCAACAGGCCCTCGTCGTACAGGAACTGCATGCATGCCTCTTCACTTAAGCACAGAGGTGCCAAATCCAATATACTGATAAACCTAGCCATTGCACTAGTTGCTTCTAAGGTCAACAGCATACTGCCGACTCCCGCAAAAACATTCAAACTTACTATTGGTAGCAAACTCCTAGGGACATTCTGCTGTTGGCAGCGCTGCATTAACACAGCAACTTCGGCAAATTTCGTGACCATTCGTACACACTGCCGAGTGGGACTTTGCCGAAATTCTGACCAAGTGCTTGCGTAAGCTTTTCTAAACAATATCCAACTCTTCAGTCTCCTCTATCTCCTTGCACTGGTTTTAACAAAATGTGTAATGAAGACTATGTACAGTCGCCGCAATGGAAATCTTTACAAGGTAATGAAAAACAACAAATACCGACTTTACATGGTTTTATTTTTAACTTCTGCGTACAATTAGCACTTGGTCATATTTCCCTTAACTTTTATCACTTTCAGGAGTCTCCTAGGCATTGAGTCTGCTAGATATTCAAAATATCTTTCGTCCATTTCCACCCACAACTTCAACACTTCCTGTAGCTCCTTAATACTTGATGGTTGCAGCTCTTCTATTTTATTTTTCATTTGATTCCAAGCATTTTCTATCGGGTTTAGGTCAGGAGAGTTACCAGGCCATTCAAGTACAGGTATATTATTATCTTTCAGGAACTTCTGAACCAGCTTTGTCCTATGTGTAGGGGCACCATCATGCATGAAGTACTGACACTGGTGAATCGGCCAAAATGTGAACAAATGCTGTTGTAACACTTCTAAATAGTTACTTCCCTTCATTGTGATATTCTTTGGGAGAAAGTACAAGCCACCTCTACCATAATTGCCACTAAAAGCACCCCATACCATCACACTTTCTGGATGTTTAACGGTTTTGACAGTAAACTTTGGATCATATCGTGACACATTTTTTGGCCTCCTCACCATTTTGGACTTTCCTCTGACCAGTTTGAAAGTGCTTTCATCAGAAAACATTACTTTGCACCAGTCCTCTGATGTGCAATGCTGATATGTCTTGCAAAAATTTATCCTTTTCTTCTTCATAGCTTCAGTCAGAAGAAGCTTCTTGGCTGCACACCGACTTGGTAAACCTAAGTATTTTTGAAGTCGATGTTTGAATGGTCCTTATTGCAACATTGTTGAGAAGATCTGGCTGTTTCTTCTTTAACCCTGCCGCTGTAATCCATGGATCAGCCATCACTTCCCATTTTAGCAGGTCATCAGTTCTTGTTGAAGTCTTTTTTACCACCTGAGCTGATTTTTCATCTTGGTGTGTTGCCAGGTGGAAAAGATGCTGCTGCTGTTTTTAGGTCATAAATAGCTTGTCTTGAAACCTTTAGATCGGCAGCTACACGAATCGCAGAGGTACCTACTTCCAATAGAGTTAAAGCACGAGTCTTCTCCTCAGAAGTGAGCTTCTTGCGTCCCATTATTTGTATTATAATGAGAAATACACAACTTTAAAAATGGCACTCAAGTTAAAAATTTAATAACGACGACAAACTGGAAACAGAACACTCTGTACAAATACCAGAGACTGACTGAGACCTGGCCTGCTAATACAAGCCAGCTGCTACTGTGCACTCAAGAATCATGTGATTTGCAGCTCTGCCCGCTCCTTTGTATAGTGGCGGGAGAAGAACAAACTGAGCACATTGTCTACGTAAAGATTTTCCTTGCACTAACAATATAAAGATTTCAATTGCGGCGACTGTAGAACATTATTTCTAACATGTAAAAAGAGTGGTCATTTAAGAGTGGATAGAGAAACTTGTAAATAAACAACTCCCTTAGTAAAGGGGTGTGTTTATTTCCTGCAAGGGAAACTTCATCTTTGAGAATATTTTAATGTTTAAACTTCGTAATAATTTTCCCTAGAATTGGGACCTCAAGACCACTGATACTCTAGCATAGAAGCATGCATTATGCTTTCAGATAAACCTTCAATACCTACTAAAATTCTTCCTAGTTTGTATTATTCAAAGTTGTAACATTTAAATTTATGCTCAAAGTCAGGACTTTACTATCTTGTCTCCGGACTCCAAAGGGTTGCTGGGCATTTCCTGCAGCAGAGTGAATGCAACATGCCATAGACGTGTGTAAATGAAAACATGCTAAACAATGGGAGGAGTAGAGATGCTCACGTAACATGCAGTGTTAAGAGCTGCAAGAAGTTCAGTTAGCTGGCACTATCGTACAGTGCATCTCCAGCTCTGACATTTCTCAAGGCCTCGTGATGCAGTGTTGCCAGTGCTTTAGTAAGAATTTCAAACAGGGCATTTGAAACATTTCATAAATCTAAAGATCGCATCGCTACTTCCTAAATGTACATATAAACGATCATAGAACATGGAGACAATTGTCATACCATTTACTTGCCAGAAAAAACCTGCACAAACACCAAAGCAATTGAAACCACATGGTCCTTGTAAAATGGAGTTGGCAACATGGTACTGCATTTGGAAGCCATGCCTAGCAGTGAGACTGCTGATTGGTGCTAGTATAAAGTTTTAACCGGTGCGTTACTCCCTTCCAGTATTGCCAAAAGTAACAACTACTGCCCATAACAAATATAAAGGCAATATTCGTACAATAGTGGTGTAACAAAGATATTGCATGAAAATAAAACCGAACCTGTATTTCAATATTTTAAACTTAAAACATCATACTTTCATTGCTAAGATAATTTTGAGAATCCATTTTCTGAAACTCATTACTATACATTGGCAAGGTGAACGTTCCCCTTCCAACTCACCACAGCTGTGAAATATCACAGCCGGACATACACTGGCTGTACAATAGATCATACTGCTGCAATATTTTGGCCAGACACTGTACCAAAGGACTCCTATGCTGTATCTGCCATTGACTTCACCGTACCCCAGCAAGGGCCCCTTACAAGGTACTATCAGCCATCAGTCTTTAAAACCAATGTATGCTTTGTAAATGGTTATATTAAGCATTTTAGCAAGATAAGCCTTTTTTATATGATTTTTCAGTTCGACTTTAGCAGTTGGCGAAAACTGCAACATTCACTCTGTGCTTTCAAAGGCCATTTTCTGAAATGAATAAATTGCCACCAAATACTCATACTTGGAATACAGTTTACATGTGCAAAATCACTTGTCTATTCTTTTTGTACAGTTTGATGTGGTACTTATCAGTTTTTCACATGAATGAATGAATGAATTTTATTTGTACCAATTCTTTTACATAACTTCTTATAATTATCCTACTCTAACCTAAACTACATACAAATTTTACATAACCTTATTGCTACCTTGGTTTGCATGGCACCCAGGCCATTTGCCTCCCAGGTAGCTCTGTTCAATCTATTCCATCTTATATTAATTAATTGTCCCTCTCCCCCACTCTGCCTTCTTCATTTACACTCTTTACTTTTCTTGCCCATTTTCCTCTTACTTTCTTCAAAAACTCACCTATACTTCTAACCTTCCTTTCCTCTTTCACTGTTAACATTTTTATGGCTACCATTTTCCCCTCTATTTTTTCCCATTTTTTCTCCCAAACCTTTTTCCTCCATAATGCTAATTCCTTACATTCTGTCAAATAATGTTCTATACTTTCTTTCTCACCGCACATTTCACATATTCCTATTTTACCACTTCTTGTCCCTCTTAAAAATATTGCTCCTGTTCTCATCCACGCTAGTCCTTCTTTTTCCTGTCTGTTACAATAATCCACATATGGTTCTCGCCCCCATCCTCTTTTTATTTGCTTGTAGAATTGTAATGATTTCTTGTTTTCTAAACTTCCCCATATCTCTTGCCTTTCTATGTCTTCTACCCTACACTTTACTAGTTTATCTACATTACTTTCATTTCTTTCTTCAAGTTTCCATATATCTCCCATTCCTATTTTCTCCATAATTTTTCCAACCCCTGCCCACCAACTGTTTTCATTCTCTAGATTTTTTTGTTGCTTCATACACAATTTTAAAATTTCTCCATCTTCTTTAACCAAACATTTATACCAAAATTTTATTATTCTCTCCATTATTATTCCTTTCCTTCTTGTTTTCCCAAGCTCTACCAAGGCCACTTCTCTTGGTGCCGATCTCGGTAGTCCCAATAATTCTTTGCAGAACATTCTATACATATGATCTACCTTCTTGTTTATATCTGTGGCCCCCCAGATCTCTACTGCATAAAGCATTTTTGATTCCACTACTGCCTCATACATCCTTTCCAGCCACTTGGTTGTCATCTCTAACTTGTATTTGCAAATTCTGACTCCTGACATTGCAGCTCTCCCTTTTGCTTCTATCTTTCTTCCATGTGCCTCCCACTCTCCTCTGTTATTTAGCCTCACTCCTAAGTATTCAAAATCTTTGACCACTTCTAATCTTTTCCCATTTAATACCCACCTCTCCTCTTTTCTCAATTTAAATCCCTTTTTGAAAACCATGACCTTGGACTTGTTTATATTTATCTTTATTCCCCATTCCTCACAAAATTTTTGCACCTCATTTATTGCCCTTTGTAATCCTACAATTGTTATAGATCCTACCATTAAATCATCAGCATATAGCAATCCTGGTATTTCCTTATTCGCTATTACAGGACAGTGTTTGTTCGCTTTTTGGATTTTATCTATTATATCGTCTATGAATAAATTAAATAATATTGGACTAAGTTTACATCCTTGTCTCAAACCAATTGTTTGTTCCGTCATTTCTGTGATTTCATTCTTTCCCCATCTTATACAAAACTTTATCCCATTATATATTTTTTCTACTTCCTTTATAAAATTTTCGCTCACCCCCTTTCTTCTTAATTTCCATGAAAGAGCTCTCCTGTTTATTGTATCAAATGCCTTCTCAAAATCCGCAAAAAACATGTATACTCTTCCTCTCTTTTTACTAAGGTATTTATCTATTATTGTTTTTATTATAAACACATTATCTACTGTTTGCCTCCCTTTTCTAAAGCCTGCTTGAAATTCTGTCAGCTTCCTTTCCTGTTCTGCCCAGTTTTTTAATCTTTCTGCCAGTATCCCGGTGTAAATTTTTCCTAAAATAGATAGCAGACTTATTCCTCTGTAGTTTTCTGGCTTGTTTGGTCCCCCCTTCCCTTTATATATAGGTACTATCATACTTATTTTCCAACTTTCCGGAATATCCTCACTTTCTTTTATTTTGTTTAATACCTTTGTCATTATTTCTAAACCCTTTTCTGTTTCTCCATATGTTTTCCAAAATTCCCCTGGTATTCCATCATACCCTACTGCCTTTTCTTTTTTTATCCCTTTTATTTGCTGGTAGATCTCTTGCACTGTAAATTTATCATCTAATTTGTCATTTGTTGTATCTATTTTTCCTATTTCGGTTATTTCTAGTTTTGTATTTTTTCTTTCCCCAATCAAATCTCTAAAATATCTCCGCCATTCATTTGGTGTAATCTCATTTTTGACCTCCCCCTTCTTACTGGTCCTTCTTACTACCTCCCAAACTTTTTTACTGTCTTTTCCCTCTATAGCCTCCTTAATAATTTTCCCCATATTTTCCTGCCATTCTTTCCTCTTCACCTCTAGTAGATTTTTATATCCCCATTTCTTAATCATCAGATTTTTTCTATCTGCTTCCTCTCCTGTTCTCCTCCATCTAGTAAGTTCTTTGAGCACTTCTTTTTTTTCTGCCTGACACTCTTCATCGAACCACCCCCTATTTTTTTGTTTCCTATTCTGCCTTACTTCCATTTCCCTCCCTGCTCTTGTTACTAGTAATTCTAATAGCTGTAATGCTTTTTCTGCATTTTCTTCCCCTATATTTACCACTATTCCTCTTTCTAAGATTTGCCCTACCGTCGATTTTATATCTTGTACGAAACCTTCTCTTTGTTCCTCCCTCCATTTAAATGTTTTTACCCTAATCACTTGTGTGTTTTCCTTTTCTTTCACCTGCTGCTCTACATTTACTCTCATAAGTATGTCAATTAATAGTGGGAAATGACCACTGTTCGTACATAAATTTGTGACCCTAAAGTTCGTTACCATATAATTAATATTATTCGACCACAAAACGTAGTCAATCACACTTTGACCATTTATATTTATAAAAGTATACTCCCCTTGCTCATCCTCCCCATATTTCCCGTTTAAGATATCTAGTTCATTTAACTCACAAAACTCAATAAATTTTCCGCTTCCCCTATCCTCCGTTTTGTCCTTGCTGTGCCTTAGACTGTCTCTTTTTTGTAACACTTCGTTTACGCCCCACTCCTCCGTTAGATTTACATCCTTTTCTCCTATTCTTACGTTGAAATCACCCATTATTACAAACTCAATGTGTGTGTATTTGTCCCTTATACTCCCTATATCTTTATCTAAAGCATTATACAAGTCTGGATTGTGGAACTGTGAGGTAACTGGCGGGTTATAAACTATACCCACACCTATGCTCCCGTCATCTATCTGTTTATCTTGGATTATGACCCATAATACTTCCTTTGACCTGGACCACGTTTCTTTAACAGTTGCTTTCAAGGAGCTTTTTATGTAAAATCCTAACCCTCCCGATACTCTCCCTTTTTTGGCAAGCATTTCTCCCTTTCTCCCCACGTATTTGTATCCGTTTATTTCTACGTCGTCCTCTTTTATCCAGGTTTCCACCACTGCCAGATAGTCTAGCTTCTCCAGTAAATATTGTAAACTCCCCGTATAAATTTTGTTTTTTAAACCTTCACAGTTCCAAAAACCCCAGCATCTTTTTTTCTGCTATTGCGATCCTGTTCTGTCCCTGAAAGACCTAAACTTTTCTAGGTTTTGTTTACTTCTCAGTCTGTATCCTTCCATAGATTTTTGAGAGTCTTTCTGTAACACCAAAATACTTCCGTGCGGGGATGATATAATATCATCCTCCTCTTCCCTCTCTAACACCAAGCCGTGGCTCACACGCTGCTCCCTTCTTTCTCTCCCCACCTCCTCTTCCTCACTGGACACTTCACTACACTGACGCCACGCCTCCTTCCCCCTCTCTGCTAGATCTCGCGCTGCATCCCTCTCTTCCCTCCTTGGTGTCACAATCTTCTTTGGTGATGACGCATGTCAGTTTTTCACATAGCAAACATTGTCTATTTGGTTCATGGAAGTGTTTTTGCACATTAGGTGATGAAATCCATGGTCTTGCAATGACCAAAGTTTGCCTTTGTCCATGATTTGTCTACCATGGCTTCTGTGCCTTAGAAATCTAGTGGTACTTCTGTTTTCTGTCAGTGTTGTCAGCAAGTGTTGGGTGGAGGTACACTTGACCTGAGATTTTCAACAAGGAAGGTTTCCTTTACCAGGAAATGAGTATTCACTGTCAGTTTGGGTACTCTTATTGCTTTATGTAGTTTGCCATTCACCGTTTCTAGGGTGGATAAATCCTGGAAGAATTTTAACTCTGAGCAGTAACATTGCTGTCTCTAGGGAAGATGGTTCTGATGTTTTATTTCATGTTGCCTTCTGACATGTTTGGTAAAGCATTTTGTGCTTGTTTGCAGTGTAATGCCTAAATATTTTAAGTCTGACACTATCTTAAATTTTCTGTCCCTCATGAATATTTCTGCTGATGCGAGTGCCTTCCCTCCATTCCTGATTTTGATTGGATTGATGAAGTTTAGGGGCCTGTCGACAACTAGGTCATTTGGGCTCTAGGTCAGAATATAAAAAAATCTAAAACTCGCCTAAAATGTGAGGTTTAAAAGAGCAACTAAAAATGCAAACAGATAAAAACAACAAACGGCACGTGAATGCGCTACGTTAAAACTTGATAAAACCATTCATTAAAATGTGTAAAAGGTCAAAGCTAAAACAGACATTAAAACTAAGCACTTAAAACAGTAAAACATAAAACACGAAAGCTAAAACGCAAAAACAAATGCTAAAAAGCTAAAAAAATTTCACACACTAAAAAAAAACGTTATACTTGCTTTGCGAACCAAATTTGTGCAACGAACCGCAGCGGCTAACAGGCACACACTGGGTCATCATCCAAAATTGAGGCAAGTGTACACCCCAGGCCAATGGACTGGCACTCACAAGCGTATTGCGGACAGTCTATAAGGATATGGGCCACAGAAAGTTGGATATTACACGTAGGGCAGACAGGTGCCGGGTCCCCACACAAATGGTACCCATGGGTCGCCCGTGTGTGACCTATCCTCAGGCGGGTGAGGATAACTTCAGCCCACGTGGAGTCCCTGCAGGATATCAGCCAGGGATCTACGCTGTCCTTAATGGTCTGCAATTGAGAGCCAGAGAATTCCTTCCACGACTGCTGCCAGATCGATAAAAGATGTCGACGCAAATGGCGCTGACGTGAGTGAGTGATTTGGGTTTAAGGGTCCGTCGACAACTAGGTCATTAGGGCCCGATCCTGATTTTGATATGTTAATGTTGAGCTTGTTATGAGCATCATATTTCCATGTCATTTACTGTTTCCTTAAGTTTTATATCTCTTGAACCAATTGCAATGTCATCTGCATAGGAGCATGAGAAAACTTTTTGGATGGTTCTTAATTTCTTGAGTTGCTGTTGTAAATAGCAAGGGCCTTAATGGTTCTCCCTGTAGGACTCTATTTGTTGAGTTACCAGTTTTGATAAGGTAAGGGTTTCATCTGTGTGTTTTGTTCCATTGTAATGTTGCCATGATGAGATTTGTCCATATTTTTGCCCAGCATGTCCTTAAAGTTTTGCAGCCAACAGTTTCCTGTTCGAGGTCAAAAGCCTTAGTGAAGTCTATGAAAAGGTTCTTTTTCCTCTAAGGCTTCCCATATTTGCTTTAGCAGGAGTTTGATTGCGTTTAGGATTGATCTTCCCTTTCTACAAGTGAACTGGTTTTCTAGTAGAGACATGTCTATTTCCTTGCTTATTCTGTTGTTGTTGTTTTCTAGTGCCTTGCATCTGGCAATGAAGCCATTAGCATTCGTGCTTTCCAATACTTTTGAACTGTAGTTTCTTCTGATCTTAATGCTTCACAGGTCTTCAATCCTTGCTTATTCTTCCTGTTACTAATTTGGTAAGAAATTTGAAGGGCCAGTTTTCCAATGTGATACCTCTATTTGTTGGGAAAGGCTAGGGTGCCATGATAGCTGAGGTGACATACTAAAGAAAGGATACATAATGTAATATGGAACAGTTAAATTTGTTCATGGTTTTGCTTCTTTAAGTAGGTAAATGGAATAGCTGCTGTTTGCAGTAGCTGATCTAATTTTAGGAAATATTAGATGCAGTAATAAAAGTTTGGGTTTGTTTTTAGCAGGTTAAATTGTACAATTTTTTAGCACAAATAAATTCATTCTTAAATTATGATTTATTTATGCCAACAAACTTACTGTTGGTGTAAGAGGTAGAACTGGAACTTAAAAGTTCAACCAAACTCAGTTTTCATAAATATACTTCCCACTATTTTTGGAAAATGACAATGAAGTTGAAAGTGTTAGTTTTGTACATTCTTTAGTAGGCTCTAACTTGCAATATGGTATAGTGATACAACCTTAGTGTATCAGGGCACAGTGAACTGTGATTGAAGGATGAATAAATAAAATGGGTGAAATGATGCTCAAATGACCTCAGGTTCCATAGTGCTTACTTACACAATGTTTGTCTTCAGCATACTATGCCTATGTCTTTATTTGTAGTTGACATTTACTTGTATAGATTAAGCAACAAAATATCAAATTGAGCACTTGCTTGCATTTTGTTTGAAGTCACATCATCCAGTCCTGTCAGATTGATAGATTTGCTTAAATGTACTAATGTTACATTTCTTAATGCTGTTGAATATATAACTTGTGGCACGACTTACTCATACATGTTCTTTAGTCCACAGATGCTGACAGATAACTGGAGTAAAACTAGATGGCAGCACATAACAGCAGAAGACCGTGATAGATCCACGAGACACCATATAGAGCAGCAAGATGGTAACATATCCAGCTGGTAGCAGAAGATAGTGATGGATCCACGAGACACCATATAGAGCAGTGAGATGGTAACATATCCAGCTGGTAGCAGAAGATAGTGATGGATCCACGAGACACCATATAGAGCAGTGAGATGGTAACATATCCAGCTGGTAGCAGAAGATAGTGATGGATCCACAAGACACCATATAGAGCAGCGAGATGGTAACATATCCAGTTGGTAGCAGAAGATAGTGATGGATCCATGAGATACCATGTACAGCAGCAATACAGTAACATATTGAGCTAGTAGCAGCGGAAGATAACAGCAACTGGTAGCCAATTTATAGATATTGGTGGTAAAAGCAACATGGTGAAGGTAAAAATTTTATTAATCTTAACTATGTATATCTTTTACAGACAAATTGGAAAACGAGTACCTCAATTTCAGCAAGTTGAAAAATATATGAAATAGAGGAATAGCACAATACCTTTTGTATTCTTGAACAGTATTCTAGGAAATGCATACATAATGTGTACTACATGCTGAATAATGGATATTGTCTCATATTTGCATCTTTAATCTTAAGAAAAGTATGAATATTTTGAAATGAAATTTGCCTGCTTTGATCATTTTTAGATCACCATTACATATCACAAAATGCAGCATAACAAATACTCCAGCTGTGCATTCATTACATATTGCTTGTTTTTTGATTTTAGTACACACCATACCTTTGCAAAGTGACAATTCCAATATCCTGTACTGGTATTAACATTTTGGATCTTAGGCATTTTTTTTCAGCTAGAGCAAAAACCTTGGGTTCTTTATGGTACTTGGTGTCCTTCATTTACTTTTTGTAGTTAAAATTAACTTCATGGCATTGCCTACTATAGTAATGTTTCTTTCCATCATGTGGTTCTTTACTAAGGTAACAAAGTATGTTTAAGAAAGTCACAGGAACTGAATTGATTATAAGGGTTAAACACATACTTGGTAATGGATGACAAGCAATTTATTGAATAATAAATTTTAATAAGCATCTAAATCTGTATAACCCCAAAGTGTACCTTAGCATACTTGCAGGTTACATTTACAGCAAGGTTTACAGCTCTTGATAATTGTACCAGACGGATAAATGTCATTCCCACCCTTGCATAGAAGTCTTTGTGGCTTAACCAGTGTTATCCCCAGGTGTGCCTAATAAGAACTTCACACCCTTAAAAAGGCTATCAGGCCTCTAAGGTTTTGTGATACTAGATCTTCCCTCTGACTCCAAGGTGAAGTATCCAGTTTTGAGCAATGTGTGATGTAGGTTTAAGGGTACTCAACTTTGTGGCCATCGGCACCCTTAAAAAACAGTTCATGGCAATAGCCAGATATAAACTTCAATAGAAAATAAAATTACTACAAAAGGAAAATATATAAATATATAAAACAGTGGCAAAAGCCAAAATTATTTTATAAAAGTCAAAAGGATATTGTTATTTATTTATGCCAACAAACTTACTGTTGATGTTTTTAAACACACAATTTGGATATTGTTGTTGTTAGCTAATGCTGGATTTCTGACAATGAAGTCATTAATCCTCTTGCTCTCCAATATTTTTCACTGATGGATGGGGCATTAGAAGTGGCCGGGCATACTTGAAGGTGGTCTCGATCAATTTCCTCTTGCAGATCACATAGAGGACAGAGTGGTGAAGAATATATCCCAATTCTGTTTAAATGTTTTGCCAGACAATCATGTCCTGTAATCAACCTGAAGGTTGCAACTGCTATTTTTCGAGGATACTCAGGAATTACTGTTTGAATGTTTGGTAGTTCCCATCTTATATTTTTTGATTTTTCATAGTAATATTTTTCAATAATTTTTTTGAACTCAGAGTTGACTAATCTTTTAGCTGCATAAAATGGTAGATTAACTATTGATTTCTGCACATTGCCAGTACCCTTTTTTGCAAGAAAATCGGCTTTCTCATTACCACTCAGTCCACAGTGAGCTGGTATCCATTGCAAGACTAGGTGTTTTTGAAGTGCTGTTAGATGGGTAAGGATTTTCAAACATTCTATAATTGATTTAATTAATTTATTTTTTAATTTAAAAGGTGAGTTAATTAATAACACTGAACAACACTTACAACATATTTTTCCGGGACGCGTTGTAAGTGTTGTTCAGTGTTATTAACTCACCTTTTAAATTAAATTAATTACAACAACACTGTTTTCAAACTTCTATGAAAGAAAGATATTCTATAATTGTTTGGTTTTTTGGTGACAACTTGGAAGTAATTGCTATAATTGCTGCCCTGGAATCTGAGAGAATAACTGCTTGCTGAAAATGTGAAATTCTGTACAAAAGATTTTGTAGAGCCATTCGAATTGCTTCAATTTCTCCATCAAAGTTTGTAGTTCCATAACTTAAAGATTTGTAATAGGAAAAGAGGTGAGACTCCAGCACCTCCATCTTGGTTTGATATAAATGATCCATCAGTATAAATATGGAGCCATTTGTGTTCTGGAAATCTAGTATGGATTGTCTCTAATGCCAATAATTTTAGAACACTAGTTGGAGTATCACTTTTCTTAACTTCTTCTGTCAGGTGTAAATAATATGTGATGTCTAATGTTTGTGTCGGATTGACTTTAGATATGAAGTTTTCCTTTGAATTACGAAGGTATACATTCTTCTTGATGTCTTGAATTTTGGAAAGAAGGCTCTCCTGAGTCTTTAGTGTATGTGTAAAATTTCTCTTGTGCCATGTATTGAATGGGAGTCTGATCAACTTTTCGTGTTGAATAAGATCAACTTTTCGTGTTGAATAAGAGCCGCTTTTTCTGTTTCATATTCAATGGGGCATTGGTTGGTTAGTATTTCCATAGCTGCTATTGGTGTGGTTTTGAAAGCACCTGTAATTAATTGTCAAAAGGACAATTGTCAAAAGGATATAAAAAATTTGGCATCTAAAATTTCAAATCCTCAATTTCGTGTTGCACTCTGCTAAGAAGCCAAAAACTCTTTTGACTGTTATTTTATCGTCTGCCAAGACCTCTGCAGGTTAGGCAGGCAGCTTCAGAGAGTCTTGCAGGTGCGCTAGAGGGGAACACTAGCAGCACGTGACTGACTGACAAAAGATAGTTGCATAGCGGACAAAGAGGAGCAGGGTCCCTTTTAAATAGCTAACCATGCGAAAAATTGCATTGGCCTATTTGCAACTGAGCCAAGCTAAGCTCATGAGATATGCGAGAGGAAGTTACCCAGTTTATTGGAACTACTTTCACTTCTCTAAGCTTATTATCGTGGAGAGCTGATCACTCTTCGTGGCAGCATGACAGCACTGCTCTCTGCACTTCCTAAAGTCTTCCGAAGTAACATGACCTATAGTAATACTGGGTTCTATAGTTGCCACCATTGCTGCCAAATCTGCCATTTCATTCCCTGACAAACCAACATGACCAGAAATCCATGCACACCACACTAATGCCAGAAGCGTGTCAAACATGGAGGGCATCCTGGATACATTGTACAACAGGATGGATGTTGTAGAACTCATGTAGACTCTAAAGTGCACTAAGGGAATCGCCCAAAATCAGGCAGTTGTCTAATGTATGATGGTGCACATATAAAACGGCTAGGTAAATTGCATAGAGCACTGCAGTAAAAATGGAAGTGCTAGTAGGAAAACCGAATGTATGTGGTTTGGCTCCATAAACATGAGCCTGCCAAACACCACTGGCACTCTTGGGTACATCAGTGTAAATGAAATGTCGGTCAGTGTAGCCTGGCAAAAACTCTAAAAATCACGTGCAAATACTACTACTGTATGCCCAGCACAAGAAGGCGAGGCTTAGGAATGTGTAACGTAATCATGTTTTGCTTCCCGCGCGGTGTTTGTCTAGTTTCCGAGTATGATAAGGATGCTAGGTTCGTTTAAAATACACAGTGTTGTCACATAACTCACGTAGAAGTCCAGTTGTCGTGCAAGATCCGAGTCGGAGAAGTCGTCACCTTCGCTGCTGTCACTACCGCTCTCTGGATCTTCGTCAGACCTCCTAGTGATATAATAAAATTGTCTATTGCATCTTCCACTAGCCCATCCTTTTGCCTGAACCCATCCTCAAGTTTCTTAACGTGCCTAACATAGCCCTCCCAATCAGCTGTTGTAACGGAGTTCACTGCGCCTTCACACACTTGCTGTAGATTTCTTAAATGTAGATCACCGGTTACATTATGCTCTCTCTCTCTCTCTCTTACATGTTTTATTGCTGCCCATGCCAATTCTATAGCGTTCAACTCGCACATATAAGGAGGTAATCTAAGAACCGTATGCCCATGCATTTCTATTATTCTGTCGATATGATATATTTTTTCCTTTGGTTTATGTATTTGAATTAAATCAAACAAGCCGGTCTTTCGCATTGCAGCAGAATATGAAATGTTGTTCTCCAACCATTGTACCATTTCTTGCTTTACAACATATTTCGACGGAGGCTTATTTTCTTGTACACTATGGTATGGAGCATTATCAAGCACGATGACACTTTTGCAGGGTATATTAGGTAACAGTTTCTTCTCCAACCATTTCTGGAAATTTTCTCCATTCATTTAGCCATGATAATCGCCGCTAGCAAGTCCAGCTTTGAATATCAAAGAAGCTCTGGGTATGAAACCTTCGTTGCTGCCTGCATTTACAAGAATCAGGCGGTTCGAAGAGCTAGTGTTTGTCGTAATCCCGTAGATATCATCACTCTGCCAGCACTTCCCAAATGTCAAATTATTGTCCACCCAGGACTCATCAATGTAAATGATATTTCTCCCAGCATTTCTGTATCCATTTATAGCTCTTAGGTATTTAGCTCTCCGGTTAACTATATCTGGACGTTCAATAAGTAATTTTCTCTTACTTCCACATCGCTTCCATTTGAAACCCATATCGTGCAATAGCTTCCGCAGAGTTTCTCTTCCCCAAGGAAAATTTATTTTTTCCCTAATTGCTGCAAGTAGCTTCGGTACAGTGGGCACTTGTTTTTTAACCAAATAAAAGTCTCGAATTACGTTTTTAATTACTGTTCTATCAAAGCCATCACAATGAAATTTGCATTCCTCGGCCTTTGGTCTCTTTTTCCCGAGTAAGAAATGATTTTTCACCAGCTTTAACACCTTCTCTTCTTATTCTTGTTACACTATGTTACGATATCCCACAATAATTTGCCACACGTAAATTTCTTTGTGATAATAAACATTTCAATTGTCCTGATTTCGCTTCTTCGTCACACACTTCTCTCACTTTTCTAATTACCTCCCTTGCTTCACTGTGAATACTTCGTCCCTTCTTTCGAACTGCAGCCATATGTAAATATTAAGCCAAGAACAAAACTAACAAAATACGAGTATATAACTGTAGTGCCGTAGCGTGAGAGCCAAATAATGCATAATACTAAAAAATCTCTGCACCTGCACCTAATACTGCAAAGCGCATTAGATCTGGCAACGCGGGTGACTCATATGCATTCTCATGCACTCATTTCCTAGTAAACAGATACGCTACCGGAGCAGATAAACAATTGCCCTCTCTGCCCTTCATTCCCCTCTAGCCTTCTTGTCGTGGGCATACAGTAATAGGCATCATGGACTTCTGGTGTGTGGTAATCCCAAAATCTACATGGGGCGTGCAAAGTAACCAAGGGGGGTAGAGCTTCTTGCCCTTGGCAAACATCCTAAGCAGTTCAATTGCAAGCTTCCTTAGAAGCTCCTGGAAATGAAACCCTGCTGGCTTAGGACTAAGGGTTCCTTTCCTATACCGTTCTCTTAACATGTTGGTGGAAAAAAAAGAAGTGAACATTGGATGCTTAGGCATACATCTAAGTGCACAACAATTTACCAAGAGTATCTCGCACCAATATTGCAGAGGAGGTTCTTCGGTCTCAGCGTAAAGGCTCAGGACTGGGCTTGTTGGAAAAGCTATTGCCGTATGGTTGTCTGATTATGGACGGCATCTGATCTTCATCGTGCTGATGAATAAATATCCATAGTCTAGTTTGGATCAGACCAGTGCACGATACATTCACAGCAAAATTTTCCAATGTGCTCCGCACGATTTGCCATTTAGTACTTGCAATATATTCAGGGAATGGTGACATCGTGCTCTTAATTGTGCTATATGAGATGACCAACTAAGCTTCCTATCCAAGATCAAGCCTAGGAAATGCATCTCATCTGCAAAGGGATGTAAATCTGCACCAAAATGAAGCGAAGCTGGCAATGGTTTTCTATGGCACTGGAAATAAATGCAGACTGACTTCTCAATTGAGAAACGGAAGCCATTTTTGGAGCTCCATTCTCGAAGGTTGTTCAAAGACTGCTGCAGCCAGCGTTGTAAGAATGCTGTGCACTAAAAAGTACAATAGATGGCAAAGACGTCCATGAAGAGGCATGACAAAACTCCAGATGGAACACATTTCCAGATGGAGCTAATTGCTATAGCAAACAGCGTGATGCTTAGTACAGAACCCTGAGTTACTCCCTCCTTCTGAATTAAAGAACTCCAAGAATTCCTGCTTGCCAGCATGCATCATAAGCCTTCTTGAGATTGCAAAATATGCCAATGGTTTGACAGTTCTTTATAAATCCTTCCATTATCTGTGTCAATATCAACATAAGATGGTCTACAGTTGAACAGCATTGTCGAAAACCACACTGGATGTTAGTAAGTAGGTAACGACTTTCTAACTACCATACCAAGCGTCCATTAATCATACATTACATCACCTTGCAAGTACAACTGGTGAGGGAAATTGGATGGTAGCTGGAGGCAAGATGATGGTCCTTTCCAACTTTCAAAATGAGTACAATGGTGGCCACCTTCCTCTACCTCCTCACCATCTCCATCCTATTTGTGCTATTAATACTAGTTTAAATGCTCTGGAAAGGGAGTGTGTTATGTAAAACATGTGTACCAAGATAATACAGCAAGAAATGCTAGACTTTCAAATCTTTCCAAAGAAGTACTTGTGTCATGAGGTCTGCTTGTCTGACAATTTTAAGATGGTATCCCCTTGCAGTAATCCATGGGTAATATTACAAATTCAGTACCATGTTATGGAAGTTGTTTCACTGATAGGGTTGTTAGGGTGTTCACATCCAGGCTAGATGATAGGTAAAGGTATTTTATACATTATACCTGTAGTCCTCAAACTATTCCAAGAGAAAGAAATCGCTAATACGAACTACGGTTGAGTTGTCATTGTACAAAAACACAGCGTGCTCTCGGAAGTTTGCATGATGTAGAATATATTTTATTTCAATATTCTTATAAGGTGCAGGTTTCATGTTAAATTTCTTTGTTTTTTGTATTATAGTGTTATATAATATTTAAATATGTTACATTGTAAGAAGAATTCTTGAATTAGGAAAAGCTTTTTAAATGTGTTTAATTTTTGTTGATTCATTCCTGGTTACCCGTATTTATAGTAATGTATTTAACATTTGAATTCCTGGATTGCGACTGGTAGTATATCTGGGAAATATTTGTGCTCCATCTCTTCTGTTGGAGGGTAGATGTAAAAATTTAAATCAAGGTTATTAACAGCATAAAAGTGATGCTGTGTGATTTTAAGGTAGGGAAAGTTAACATGTTACAACAGTCATAAGGTATATATAACCACTAACAGCACATAATGGTGAACGTTGAGAGACTATATGATATTTATGCAAATATCCTCAACTAATAGCACAAAGTAATTAACATTGAGAGGGGATCTATGACAAGGTAGATATGCACAAGCAGTAACACACGTGGAAGAACTTAGAGCAGCCTAGTGGCTCCAGGCAGGGACAGGACATGATCTAACTGCAGGCCAGAGAACAGCAATCACAAAGGAGTTGAAACTGATGACAGGAAGACTTGAGCCTCAAGTATATAAGCCAAGGACTGAACAACGTCGTAGTGTCACTGCTCCAAAAGCCCTCAACATTACTTTAACATGTTATGGTGCCAGTCATATATCAAAGGAGACAGTGATATAGAAACACTATCCCGTATTGGCACACTTTAAAATTACAATAATGGAGTGAAAAGAAAAAGCATCTGTTACCAACTCCTTAGGATAACCAAGGGCATTCTAAAGCAACAAACGGGAATGCAGAAACTCAAACACACAAAGAAGCAACAAAGTAGTTGCATTATCCCTAAAGAAGATAGTCCAGCCAGTAGCTTTTTACAATCAGAAAAAAGGAGCACATTTATAGTTACAGAGAATGAATGCTGTGAGAAGAAGCATCACCTTTAACATTTAAGGAAAGGCTCCAAGTGCTCCAAGTAATTTCAAAATTACGTCAGAAACATTGTGTTTTTAAGAAAAACCATTTTAAAGAGATGTACACAATAGGGTTCAAAGTGCTGAATATTGTAATTCTCTTACATACCAATGCTTTGATGAAGCCATTTTCTACCCTGTTCATATTACTGATAAGTATGTCTTGTTTTATTCCAGAGCTTCCTGGTACATTTACAAGTCTGAGCTAGGACATTGATTGCACATTTGTGAGATCAAGGGTTGAAACTATAACTTAAGGTAATAGTCTGCATGTGTCTTTCCTGTGTATTCCAAATTTTAACTTCGATCTAGGGAAGATAGCATCTGGGATTCTGTTTCCATGGTGAATTGCATGGTATAGTAGTTCTAGGGCATCCATTGCTGTGTTTTATACAGAGCATTGCAGATCTGTCATCCAAATATTTGAATCAGATTTTGAAGATGTGTAAGAAGGCTGTAGTAACTTGTATGTCAAAGGGGCTCGTGAATAGATTGGCCAAGACTGGTGATAACTGGTTGTCCATCGCTTGTCCAGATTGCTGTTTGTGCTCCTTACCACTGAAGCAGAACTAGGTTTGCTCTGTACTACTTGTGATGGATGTATTCCAGAATCATAATCGCAGAACCATAATCGTGGAAATAATCATTGTCCTAATAATAAAGTAGAGAAATGTATACTTACTGTCCTGTGGTGGTTCCTAATGCTCCTGTCCCTGAAAAGTCTAGGGCACATGCCACAGGGAAATGGCGCCTTGCCAGTGTGGCGCTGAATGTTGCTGTCCAGCTCTGCACGTGCGAGCGCCCCACAGCCACAATATGGGCACTTGTAGGGCCGTTCGTTTGCTGCAACAAACATGTCAACACAATGATGAAGGAAGAGAAACACTTTCATAGCTAGGCTCCTCAGTGAAATGTCAAATATAATAGATGCTATTCACTTAACGTATTTAATTTCACCAACAATTCTACATTCAAGTTGGATCTCATGTAAGATCCTGGATTACTCTGTGTCTAGGAATACCTCGACTGGAAACCTTACGAAACTATCTGTACATCCTTCCACTTGGCACATTCCCAAGACTAGAACTAGTGTATTGATACCAAGGCCAATAAGCTCCACAGTTTGTCACGTTCAATTTTCAGGTTTTCAGGCTACAAAAATCTGACAGTAGCGGAATAAGTTATGTACTTTGTTGTGCTGACAATGTGGCATGGGAAAGCTGGCACATTGCAAGAAGCTGAACTATGTTCCTTAGCACTCCTCTTGGTGCTGTTTATGCAGCCACTCCTGTTGCTCTTGCTGTAGCCACTCTTGTTGCTATTGTTGCTCCAGCCACCCCTGTTGTTGCTGTCGGTGCAGCCATCCCCCCTGTTGTTGCTGTCAGTGCAGCCACTCCTCTTGTTGTTGCTGCCGGTGCAGCCACTCCTCTTGTTGTTGCTTCCGGTGCAGCCACTCCTCTTGTTGTTGCTACCGGTGCAGCCACTCCTCTTGTTGTTACTGTCGGTGCAGCCACTCTTGTTGTTGTTGCTGGTGCAGCCACTCTTGTTGTTGTTGCTGGTGCAGCCACTCTTGTTGTTGCTGTCGGTGCAGCCACTCCCCTTGTTCTTGCTGTCGGTGCAGCCACTCCCCTTGTTGTTGCTGTCGGTGCAGCCACTCCTCTTGTTGTTGCTGTCGGTGCAGCCACTCCTCTTGTTGTTGCTGTCGGTGCAGCCACTCCTCTTGTTGTTGCTGTCGGTGCAGCCACTCCCCTTGTTGTTGCTGTCGGTGCAGCCACTCCCCTTGTTGTTGCTGTCGGTGCAGCCACTCCCCCTGTTGTTGCTGTCGGTGCAGCCACTCCTCTTGTTGTTGCTGTCGGTGCAGCCACTCCTCTTGTTGTTGCTGTCGGTGCAGCCACTCCCCTTGTTGTTGCTGTCGGTGCAGCCACTCCCCTTGTTGTTGCTGTCGGTGCAGCCACTCCCCTTGTTGTTGCTGTCGGTGCAGCCACTCCCCTTGTTGTTGCTGTCGGTGCAGCCACTCCTCTTGTTTTTGCTGTCGGAGAAGCCACTCCTCTTGTTGTTGCTGTCGGAGAAGCCACTCCTCTTGTTGTTGCTGTCGGTGCAGCCACTCCTCTTGTTGTTGCTGTCGGAGAAGCCACTCCTCTTGTTGTTGCTGTCGGTGCAGCCACTCCTCTTGTTGTTGCTGTCGGTGCAGCCACTCCTCTTGTTGTTGCTGTCGGTGCAGCCACTCCTCTTGTTGCTGTCGGTGCAACCACTCCTCCTGTTGTTGCTGTCGGTGCAGCCACTCCTCCTGTTGTTGCTGTCGGTGCAGCCACTCCTCCTGTTGTTGCCGTAGGTGCAGCCACTCCTCTTGTTGCTGTCGATGCAGCCACTCCTCTTGTGGTTGCTGTAGGTGCAGCCACTCCTCTTGTGGTTACTGTAGGTGCAGCCACTCCTCTTGTGGTTGCTGTTGGTGAAGCCACTCCTCTTGTAGTTACTGTTGAAGCCACTCCTCTTGTTGTTGCTGCAACTGCTCCTCATGTTGCTGCAGCCGCTCCTCTTATAGTTGCTGTTGCTGCAGCTAGTCCTCTTGATGTTGCAGCCACTCCATAATGATACTAATCATAATCTTGGTAATAATCAGAGTCCTAATAATAAAGTAGAGAAGTGTGTATTTACTGCCCTGTGGCAATTGCGGGTTCTTTGGTCCCTGAAGGGAATTCCGCAAACCCCACATCCATACGGTGCCATGCCTGTGTGCTGCCGTATGTGCCTGTCAAGGCCCGCAGGTGTGCAGAATCCACATTCACAATATGGGCAAACGTGTAGTCTTTCGTTTGCTGCAACAAACACGTCAACTCAATGAGCACCCACTCCTCTTGTTGCTGTTGCTGCAGCTACCCCTTGTAGTTGCTGTTGGTGCAGCCACTCCTTGCTGTTGCTGCAGCCACTCCTCTTGTAGTTGCTCTTGCTGCAGCCACTCCTCTTGTAGTTGCTCTTGCTGCAGCCACTCCTCTTGTAGTTGCTCTTGCTGCAGTCACTCCTCTTGTTGTTGTTGCTGTTGCTACAGCCACTCTTGTAGTTGCTCTTGCTGCAGCCACTCCTCTTGTACTTGCTCTTGCTGCAGCCACTCCTCTTGTAGTTGCTCTTGCTGCAGCGACTCCTTTGGTAGTTGCTCTTGCTGCAGCCACTCTTGTTGCTGTTGCTGCAGCCACTCTTGTTGCTGTTGCTGCAGCCACTCTTGTTGCTGTTGCTGCAGCCACTCTTGTTGTTGCTGCAGCCACTCTTGTTGTTGCTGCAGTCACTCCCCTTGTTGCTGTTGCAGCAGTCACTCCCCTTGTTGCTGTTGCTGCAGCCACTCCTCTTGTAGTTGCTCTTGCTGCAGCCGCTCCTCTTGTAGTTGCTTTTGCTGCAGCCACTCCTGTTGCTTTTGCTGCAGCCACTCCTGTAGCTGCAGCCACTCCTCTTGTAGTTGCTGTTGCTGCAGCAACTCTTCTTGTTGCTCTTGCTGCAGCCACTCTTGTTGCTGTCGGTGAAACCACTGCTCTTGTTGTTGGTGTTGCTGTACCCACTCCTCTTGCTGCTGTTGGTGCAGTCACTCCTCTTGCTGTTGTGCAGTCACTCCTCTTATTGCTGTTACTGCAGTCACTCCTCTTGTTGTTCTTGTTGCTGCAGTCACTCCTCTTGTTGTTCATGTTGCTGCAGCCACTCCTCTTGCTCTTGTTGCTCTTGCTGCAGCCACTCTTCTTGCAGTTGCTGCAGCCACTCTTCTTGCAGTTGCTGCAGCCACTCTTCTTGCAGTTGCTGTTGCTGCAGCCACTCTTCTTGCAGTTGCTGTTGCTGCAGCCACTCTTCTTGCAGTTGCTGTCGCTGCAGCCACTCTTCTTGCAGTTGCTGTCGCTGCAGCCACTCTTCTTGCAGTTGCTGTCGCTGCAGCCACTCTTCTTGCAGCTGCTGTCGCTGCAGCCACTCTTCTTGCAGCTGCTGTCGCTGCAGCCACTCTTCTTGCAGCTGCTGTCGCTGCAGCCACTCTTCTTGCAGTTGCTCTTGCTGCAGCCACTCTTCTTGCAGTTGCTCTTGCTGCAGCCACTCTTCTTGCAGTTGCTCTTGCTGCAGTCACTCTTCTTGTTGCTCTTGCTGCAGCCACTCTTCTTGTTGCTCTTGCTGCAGCCACTCTTCTTGTTGCTCTTGCTGCAGCCACTCTTCTTGTTGCTCTTGCTGCAGCCACTCCTCTTATTGCTGTCGGTGAAGCCACTGCTCTTGTTGTTGGTGTTGGTGTACCCACTCCTCTTGCTGCTGTTGGTGCAGTCACTCCTCTTGCAGTTGTTGTGCAGTCACTCCTCTTGGTGCTGCAGCCACTCCTCTTGTACTTGCTGCAGCCACTCCTCTTGCTGTTGCTCTTGCTGCAGCTAGTTGTCTTGCTGTTGCAGCCTTTCCTCTTTTTGTTGCTGCAGCCGTTCCTCTTTGTTTCTGCAGCCACTCCTCTTGTAGTTGCTCTTGCTGCAGCCACTCCTCTTGTAGTTGCTCTTGCTGCAGCCGCTCCTCTTGTAGTTGCTGTTGCCGCAGCCACTCGTCTTGTTGTTGCTGTTGCTGCAGCCACTCCTCTTTTAGTTGCTCTTGCAGCAGCCACTCCTCTTGTAGTTGCTCTTGCTGCAGCCAATCTTGTTGTTAATGCAGTCACTCCCCTTTTTGCTGTTGCTGCAGCCACTGCTGCCATTCCTCTTGTAGTTGCTCTTGCTGCAGCCACTCCTTTTTCTGCTGTTGATGCAGCCACTCCTCTTGGTGCTGCAGCCACTCCTCTTGGTGCTGCAGCCACTCCTCTTGTACTTGCTGCAGCCACTCCTCTTGTACTTGCTGCAGCCACTCCTCTTGCTGTTCCTCTTGCTGCAGCTAGTTGTCTTGCTGTTGCAGCCATTCCTCTTTTTGTTGCTGCAGCCGTTCCTCTTTGTTTCTGCAGCCACTCCTCTTGTAGTTGCTCATGCTGCAGCCACTCCTCTTGTAGTTGCTCTTGCTGCAGCCGTTCCTCTTGTAGTTGCTCTTGCTGCAGCCGCTCCTCTTGTAGTTGCTCTTGCTGCAGCCGCTCCTCTTGTAGTTGCTCTTGTTGCAGCCACTCCTCTTGTAGTTGCTCTTGTTGCAGCCACTCCTCTTGTAGTTGCTCTTGCTGCAGCCACTCCTCTTGTAGTTGCTCTTGCTGCCGCCACTCCTCTTGTAGTTGCTCTTGCTGCAGCCACTCCTCTTGTAGTTGCTCTTGCTGTAGCCACTCCTCTTGTAGTTGCTCTTGCTGTAGCCACTCCTCTTGTAGTTGCTGTTGCTGCAGCCACTCCTCTTGTAGTTGCTCTTGCTGCAGCCACTCCTCTTGTAGTTGCTCTTGCTGCAGCCGCTCCTCTTGTAGTTGCTCTTGCTGCAGCCGCTCCTCTTGTAGTTGCTCTTGCTGCAGCCGCTCCTCTTGTAGTTGCTCTTGCTGCAGCCGCTCCTCTTGTAGTTGCTCTTGCTGCAGCCGCTCCTCTTGTAGTTGCTCTTGCTGCAGCCGCTCCTCTTGTAGTTGCTCTTGCTGCAGCCGCTCCTCTTGTAGTTGCTCTTGCTGCAACCGCTCCTCTTGTAGTTGCTCTTGCTGCAACCGCTCCTCTTGTAGTTGCTCTTGCTGCAGCCGCTCCTCTTGTAGTTGCTCTTGCTGCAGCCACTCCTCTTGTAGTTGCTCTTGCTGCAGCCGCTCCTCTTGTAGTTGCTCTTGCTGCAGCCGCTCCTCTTGTAGTTGCTCTTGCTGCAGCCGCTCCTCTTGTAGTTGCTCTTGCTGCAGCCCCTCCTCTTGTAGTTGCTCTTGCTGCAGCCACTCCTCTTGTAGTTGCTGTTGCTGCAGCCACTCCACTCCTCTTGTAGTTGCTGTTGCTGAAGCCACTCCTCTTGTAGTTGCTGTTGCTGCAGCCACTCCTCTTGTAGTTGCTGTTGCTGCAGTCTCTCTTCTTGTAGTTGCTGTTGCTGCAGTCACTCTTCCTGTTGCCTTTGCTGCAGCCACTCCTCTTGTTGCTGTTGCTGTACCCACTCCTCTTGCTGCTGTGCAGTCACTCCTCTTGTATTTGCTCTTGCTGCAGACACTCCTCTTGTTGCTGTTGCTGCAGCCACTCCTCTTGTTCTTGTTGCTGCAGCCACTCCTCTTGTTCTTGTTGCTGCAGTCACTCCTCTTGTTGTTCATGATGCTGCAGCCACTCCTCTTGCTCCTGTTGCTGCAGCCACTCCTCTTGCTGTTCTTGCTCTTGCTGCAGCCACTCCTCTTGCTGTTCTTGCTCTTGCTGCAGCCACTCCTCTTGTAGTTGCTCTTGCTGCAGCCACTCCTCTTGTAGTTGTTCTTGCTGCAGCCACTCCTCTTTTAGTTGCTGCAGCCACTCTTCTTGCAGTTGCTGTTGCTGCAGTCACTCTTCTTGTTGCTCTTGCTGCAGCCACTCTTCTTGTTGCTCTTGCTGCAGCCACTCCTCTTGTTGCTGTCGGTGCAGCCACTGCTCTTGTTATTGGTGTTGGTGTAGTCACTCCTCTTACTGTTGTTGGTGCAGCCACTCCTTTTGTGGCTGCTGAAGCCAATCCTCTTGTAGTTGTCTTGCTGCAGCCACTCCTCTTGTTGTTGCTCTTGCTGTAGCTAGTCCCGTTGTCCTGCAGCCATTGCTCTTTTTGTTGCCACAGCCACTCCTCTTTTGGTTGCCGCAGCCACTCCTCTTTTTGTTGCTGCAGCCATTCCTCTTGTTGTTGCTCCAGCCTCTCCTCTTGTAGTTGCTCATGCTGCAGCCACTCCTCGTGTAGTTACTCTTGCTGCAGCCACTCCATAATGATACTAATCATAATCCTGGTAATAATTATAGTCCTAATAAAGTAGAGAAATGTATACTTACTGCCCTATGCCTGTTACGGGTGGATTGGTCCCGGAGTGGGCGCCCACACACCCCACAGGGTTAGGCCGCCTCCCCTGTGTGGCGCCTTATGTGGCTGTGCAGATCCGCATGCGTTTTGACTCCACAGCCACAGTATGGACAGACGTACGGCCGTTCGTTTGCTGCAACAAACACGTCAACTCAATGAGCAAGGAAGAGAAACACTTTCATAGCAAAACTCCTTAGTGCAACGTCAAATTTCATAGATGCTATCCAATAATGTAACCCATTTAACTTCACCTACAATTCTACTCTATTTTATCTCATTTAAGGTCAACAAAGGAGGCACATCGAAGCAGATGCTATTTCTCAATATTTACACCCAAGATCTAACTTGTGCCGTTACAGTTAACATGACCCTTTATTACATTTTATTGCACTGACGACATGACCAAGGGAACATGAAGACAAGACGACTTATTTAGCTTTGTGTCACATTACCCTTTTTCTTGTTGAATATTTGGAATCCTGATGTGGTTTTGAACACCAACTACTTCTAGTAGGCATAAAGTATTTCATTCCAACTAAATGTCGACATTGGTACATGAAAATAAAATGCTTGCATTGTTAAACATCTGGAATATGACCTGCATATTCCTGGAGGAAGAAGCCTTCTCGTGCTCTAATCTAGGTGAAAGCACAATGACTTACAGCCACACTTCTTGTTGCTCTAGCTGCAGCCACTAGTCTTGGTGGTGTTGCTGTAGCCACTCCTCTTGCTGCTGTTGGTGCAGCAACTCCTCTTGTAGTTGCTCTTGCTGCAGCCACTCCTCTTGTTGCTCTTGCTGCAGCTAGTCCATTTGTTGCTGCAGCCGTTCCTCTTCTTGTTGCTGCAGCCATCCTCTTGTAGTTGCTCTTGCTGCAGCCACTACTCTTGTTGTTGCTCTTGCTGTAGCTAGTCCTTTTGTCCTGCAGTAAGTGCTCTTTTTGTTGCCGCAGCCACTCCTCTTTTTGTTGCTGCAGCCATTCCTCTTGTTGTTGCTCCAGCCTCTCCTCTTGTAGTTACTCTTGCTGCAGCCACTCCTCCTGTTGTTGCTCTTGCTGCAGCCACTCCATAATGATACTAATCATAATCCTGGTAATAATCATAGTCCTAGTAATAAAGTAGAGAAATGTATTCTTACTGCCCTATGCCTGTTACGGGTGGATTGGTTCCGGAATGGGCGCCCACACACCCCACAGGGCTAGCACGCCTCCCCAGTGTGGCACTTCATGTGTCTCTGGAGGCCGGCACGGGTCTTGACCCCACAGCCACAGTAATTGCATATATGGGGTCGTTCGTTTGCTGCAACAAACAAGTCAACTCAATGAGCAAGGAAGAGAAACACTTTCATAGCCATACTCCTTAGGGCAACGTCAAATTCAATAGATGCTATCCAATAATGTAACCCATTTAACTTCACCAACAATTCTACACTCTGTTTTATCTCATTTAGGATCAACAAATGAGGCACATCAAAACAGATGCTATTGCTCAATATTTACACCCAAGATCTAACTTGTGCTGTTACAGTTAACATGACCCTTTATTACATTTGATTGCACTGACGACATGACCAAGGGAACATGAAGACAAGACGACTTACTCAGCTTTGTATTACATTACCCTTTTCTTGTTGAATATTTGGAAACCTGATGTGGTTTTGAACACCAACTACTTCTAGTAGGGACAAAGTATTGCATTCCATCTAAATGTCCACATTGATACATGAAAATAAAATGCATGCCTTTTTAAACAGATGGTATATGACATGGATATTCCTGGAGGAAGAAGCCTTCTCATGCTCTAATCTAGGTGAAAGCACAAAGACTTAGTCACTCCTCTTGTTGTTGCTGCAGCCACTGGTCTTGGTGTTGCTGTAGCCACTCCTCTTGCTGTTGCTGGTGCAGCCACTCCTCTTGTGGTTGCTGCAGCCATTCCTCTTGTAGTTGCTGTTGCATCAGCCACTCTTATTGTAGTTGCTCTTTCTGCAGCCACTCCTCTTGTAGTTGCTCTTGCTGCAGCCACTCCTCTTGTTGTTGCTCTTGCTGCAGCTAGTTGTCTTGTTGCTACAGCCACTCCATAATGATACTAATCATAATCCTGGTAATAATCATAGTCCTAATAATAAAGTAGAGAAATGTATACTTACTGCCCTATGCCGGTTCCGGGTGGATTGATCACAGAAGAGGCGCCCACACACCCCACAGGGGTAGGGCGCCTCCCCAGTGTGGCACCTTATGTGCCTCTGGAGACCGGCACGGGTCTTCACGCCACAGCCACAGCGAGGGCATACGTACGGCCATTCGTTTGCTGCAACAAATACGTCAACTCAATGAGCAAGGTAGAGAAACACTTCCATAGCAAAGCTCCTTAGTGTGATGTCAAATTTAATAGATGCTATTCACTTAACCCATTTAACTTCACCAACAATTCTAAGTTTTATCTCATTTAATATCAACAAAGGAGGCACATCAAAGCAGATGCGCATGCCCACAATTTACACACAAGATCTAACTTGTGCCATTACAGTTAACATGACCCTTTATTACATTTTTTGCACTGACGCCATGACCAAAGGAGCATGAAGACAAGACGACTTATTCAGCTTTCTATTACATTACCCTTTTTCTTTTTCAAACACGATTGTACACCTCAAGCAGGAATGCCTTTCCTTCAGGAGATAGCTGTTTTAACATTTGTACGTGAATACCGTCTGGTCCTGGTGGTGATAGTCGTGAGGCTGAAAGAGAATGTTCTAACTTCACCATGGTGGAAAGGGGATCGTATCCTGCTATATTTCTAGAACGAAACGCGAGGCCTTAAGATACCACCTGAGTCCTAGTTGGAAGGAACGAACTCGGGGGAATAGTTATCCGAGCTAGAAACCTGAGCGAAAGCACTGCCAAACGTGATGGCCACATCAAATGGATCAACAACAGTTTTTGTAGCTGTTTTCAAGCTCGCTTTGGGTATATGGGTCGATTTATCGGCTACATGCCTTAACTTATCCATACAACTGAGGAAGTTATGTGTCGGTGAAATGAAGCTAGAAATTTGCTCCATAATGGTGCTTTGTTATGCTTAATGATTTGTCTGGACCTGGCGCGCATTTTCTTGTATTGGCTTAGATTATCCAATGTAGGGTGACGCTGGAAAGTAATAAGAGCATGCCTTCAAGCACGAATGGCATTCCGCCATTCCTTCGTCCACCAGGGGACAGAAAATCGCGGTGGAGAAGGTGGGAAATCAACCGCGGAACGGATTGTTCAGCAGCATGCGTTGAGAGACTAATGAGATATAGAAAATGGTCACTAGAGTGCAGATCTGAGATGACATTCCATTGTAACGATACTGCCAACTGAGGCGAACAAACTGCAAGATCAAGGTGTGAAAAACTATTAAAGGAGTCAAAGAAATGTAGGCTCTCCAGTGTTGAGGAGAGCTAGGTGAAAGCACAATGACTTACAACCACACTTCTTGTTGCTCTTGCTGCAGCCACTGGTCTTGTTGGTGTTGTTGCAGCCACTCCTCTTGCTGTTGTTGGTGCAGCCACTCCTGTTGCTGTTGTTGGTGCAGCCACTCCTCTTGCTGTTGTTGGTGCAGCCACTCCTCTTGTGGTTGCTGCAGCCATTCCTCTTGTTGTTGCTCCAGCCTCTCCTCTTGTAGTTGCTCATGCTGCAGCCACTCCTCTTGTAGTTGCTCTTGCTGCAGCCACTCCTCCTGTTATTGCTCTTGCTGCAGCCACTCCATAATGATACTAATCATAATCCTGGTAATAATCATAGTCCTAATAATAAAGTAGAGAAATGTATACTTACTGCCCTATGCC
Source organism: Tenodera sinensis (assembly GCA_030765045.1). Lineage (NCBI taxonomy): Eukaryota > Metazoa > Arthropoda > Insecta > Mantodea > Mantidae > Tenodera > Tenodera sinensis. Next base: position 15,995,801 of record CM060970.1, read on the forward strand.
GGTGGCGGGTTGACCGGTCGCGAAATAACCGGCCACAGACCCCACAGGGGAAGGGCGCCTCCCCCGTGTGTCGCCGTACGTGGCTGTGGGGACTCGCACGTGTTTTTACTCCACAGCCACAATACTGGCACACGTACGGCCGTTCGTTGGCTGCAACAAACACGTCAACTCAATGAGCAAGGAAGAGAAACACTTTCATAGCAAAACTCCTTAGTGCAATGTCAAATTTAATAGATGCTATCCATTAATGTAACCCATTTAACTTCACCAACAATTCTACACTCTAGGCTTTATCTCATTTAAGATCAACAAAGGAGGCACATCAAAGCAGATGCTATTTCACAATATTTACACCCAAGATCTAACTTGTGCCGTTACAGTTGACATGACCCTTTATTACATTTTATTGCACTGACGACATGACCAAGGGAACATGAAGACAAGACGAGTTATTTAGCTTTGTGTTACATGACCCTTTTTCTTGTTGAATATTTCGAATTCTGATGTGGTTTTGAACACCAACTACTTCTAGTAGGGATAAAGTATTTCATTCCATCTAAATGTCGACATTGGTACATGAAAATAAAACGCATGCCTTCTTAAACATCTGGAATATGACCTGGATATTCCTGGAGGAAGAAGCCTTCTCATGCTCCAATCTAGGTGAAAGCACAATGACTTACAGCCACACTTCTTGTTGCTCTTGCTGCAGCCACTGGTCTTGTTGGTGTTGCTGTAGCCACTTCTCTTGCTGCTGTTGGTGCAGCCACTCCTCTTGTGGTTGCTGCAGCCATTCCTCTTGTAGTTGCTTTTGCATCAGCCACTCCTCTTGTAGTTACTGTTGCTGCAGCTACCTTTCTTGTTCCTTTCGGTGCAGCCACTTCTCTTGTTGGTGTTGCTGTAGCTACTCCTCTTGCTGCTGTTGGTGCAGCCATTCCTCTTGTAGTTGTTCTTGCTGCAGCCACCGCTCTTGTTGGTGTTGCTGTAGCCACTCCTCTTGCTGCTGTTGGTACAGCCACTCCTCTTGTAGTTGCTCTTGCTGCAGCCACTCCTCTTGTAGCTCTTGCTGCAGCTAGTCCATTTGTTGCTGCAGCCGTTACTCTTTTTGTTGCTGCAGCCATCCTCTTGTAGTTGCTCTTGCTGCAGCCACTACTCTTGTTGTTGCTCTTGCTGTAGCTAGTCCTTTTGTCCTGCAGTCATTGCTCTTTTTGTTGCCGCAGCCACTTCTCTTTTTGTTTCTGCAGCCATTCCTCTTGTTGTTGCTCCAGCCTCTCCTCTTGTAGTTGCTCATGCTGCAGCCACTCCTCTTGTAGTTACTCTTGCTGTAGCCACTCCATAATGACACTAATCATAATCCTGGTAATTATCATAGTACTAATAATAAAGGAGAGAAATGTATACTTACTGCCCTATGCCGGTTCCGGGTGGATTGATCACGGAAGAGGCGCCCACACACCCCACAGGGGTAGGGCGCCTCCCCAGTGTGGCACCTTATGTGCCTCACGAGACCAGCACGGGTCATTAGGCCACAGCCACAGCGTGGGCATATGTGGGGTCGTTCGTTTGCTGCAACAAATACGTCAACTCAATGAGCAAGATAGAGAAACACTTTCATAGCAAAGCTCCTTAGTGTGATGTCAAATTTAATAGATGCTATTCACTTAACCCATTTAACTTCACCAACAATTCTAAGTTTTATCTCATTTAATATCAACAAAGGAGGCACATCAAAGCAGATGCGCATGCCCACAAATAAAACGCATGCCTTCTTAAACATCTGGAATATGACCTGGATATTCCTGGAGGAAGAAGCCTTCTCATGCTCCAATCTAGGTGAAAGCACAATGACTTACAGCCACACTTCTTGTTGCTCTTGCTGCAGCCACTAGTCTTGTTAGTGTTGCTGTAACCACTTCTGTTGCTGCTGTTGGTGCAGCCACTCCTCTTGTGGTTGCTGCAGCCATTCCTCTTGTAGTTGCTTTTGCATCAGCCACTCCTCTTGTAGTTACTGTTGCTGCAGCTATCTTTCTTGTTGCTCTTGCTGCAGCCACCGCTCTTGTTGGTGTTGCTGTAGCCACTCCTCTTGCTGCTGTTGGTACAGCCACTCCTCTTGTAGTTGCTCTTGCTGCAGCCACTCCTCTTGTTGCTCTTGCTGCAGCTAGTCCATTTGTTGCTGCAGCCGTTACTCTTTTTGTTGCTGCAGCCATCCTCTTGTAGTTGCTCTTGCTGCAGCCACTACTCTTGTTGTTGCTCTTGCTGTAGCTAGTCCTTTTGTCCTGCAGTCATTGCTCTTTTTGTTGCCGCAGCCACTTCTCTTTTTGTTTCTGCAGCCATTCCTCTTGTTGTTGCTCCAGCCTCTCCTCTTGTAGTTGCTCATGCTGCAGCCACTCCTCTTGTAGTTACTCTTGCTGTAGCCACTCCATAATGATACTAATCATAATCCTGGTAATTATCATAGTAGTAAAAATAAAGGAGAGAAATGTATACTTACTGCCCTATGCCGGTTCCGGGTGGATTGATCACGGAAGAGGCGCCCACACACCCCACAGGGGTAGGGCGCCTCCTCAGTGTGGCACCTTATGTGCCTCACGAGACCGGCACGGGTCATTAGGCCACAGCCACAGCGTGGGCATATGTGGGGTCGTTCGTTTGCTGCAACAAATACGTCAACTCAATGAACAAGGTAGAGAGACACTTTCATAGCAAAGCTCCTTAGTGTGATGTCAAATTTAATAGATGCTATTCACTTAACCCATTTAACTTCACCAACAATTCTAAGTTTTATCTCATTTAATATCAACAAAGGAGGCACATCAAAGCAGATGCGCATGCCCACAATTTACGCACAAGATCTAACTTGTGCCATTACAGTTAACATGACCCTTTATTACATTTTATTGCACTGACGCCATGACCAAAGGAGCATGAAGACAAGACGACTTATTCAGCTTTCTATTACATTACCCTTTTTCTTTTTCAAACACGATTGTACACCTCAAGCAGGAATGCCTTTCCTTCAGGAGATAGCTGTTTTAACATTTGTACGTGAATACCGTCTGGTCCTGGTGGTGATAGTCGTGAGGCTGAAAGAGAATGTTCTAACTGCGCCATGGTGGAAAGGGTATCGTATCCTACTATATTTCTAGAACGAAACGCGAGGCATTAAGATACCTCCTGAGTCCTAGTTGGAAGGAACGAACTCGGGGGAATAGTTATCCGAGCTAGAAACCTGAGCGAAAGCACTGCCAAACGTGATGGCCACATCAAATGGATTAACAACAGTTTTTGTAGCTGTTTTCAAGCTCGCTTTGGGTATATGGGTCGATTTATCGGCTACGTGCCTTAACTTATCCATACAACTGAGGAAGTTATGTGTCGGTAAAATGAAGCTAGAAATTTGCTCCATAATGGTGCTTTGTTATGCTTGTCTGGACCAGGCGCGCATTTTCTTGTATTGGCTTAATTATCCAATGTAGGGTGACGCTGGAAAGTAATAAGAGCATGCCTTCAAGCACGAATGGCATTCCGCCATTCCTTCGTCCACCAGGGGACAGAAAATCGAGGTGGAGAAGGTGGGAAATCAACCGCGGAACGGATTGTTCAGCAGCATGCGTTAAGAGACTAATGAGATATAGAAAATGGTCACTAGACTGCAGATCTGAGATGACATTCCATTGTAACGATACTGCCAACTGAGGCGAACAAACTGCAAGATCAAGGTGTGAAAAACTATTAAAGGAGTCAAAGAAATGTAGGCTCTCCAGTGTTGAGGAGAGCTAGGTGAAAGCACAATGACTTACAGCCACACTTCTTGTTGCTCTTGCTGCAGCCACTGGTCTTGTTGGTGTTGCTGTAGCCACTCCTCTTGCTGTTGTTGGTGCAGCCACTCCTGTTGCTGTTGTTGGTGCAGCCACTCCTGTTGCTGTTGTTGGTGCAGCCACTCCTCTTGCTGTTGTTGGTGCAGCCACTCCTCTTGTGGTTGCTGCAGCCATTCCTCTTGTTGTTGCTCCAGCCTCTCCTCTTGTAGTTGCTCATGCTGCAGCCACTCCTCTTGTAGTTGCTCTTGCTGCAGCCACTCCTCCTGTTATTGCTCTTGCTGCAGCCACTCCATAATGATACTAATCATAATCCTGGTAATAATCATAGTCCTAATAATAAAGTAGAGAAATGTATACTTACTGCCCTATGCCGGTGGCGGGTTGACCGGTCGCGAAATAACTGGCCACAGACCCCACAGGGGAAGGGCGCCTCCCCCGTGTGTCGCCGTACGTGGCTGTGGGGACCCGCACGTGTTTTTACTCCACAGCCACAATACTGGCACACGTACGGCCGTTCGTTGGCTGCAACAAACACGTCAACTCAATGAGCAAGGAAGAGAAACACTTTCATAGCAAAACTCCTTAGTGCAATGTCAAATTTATTAGATGCATCCATTAATGTAACCCATTTAACTTCACCAACAATTCTACACTCTAGGCTTTATCTCATTTAAGATCAACAAAGGAGGCACATCAAAGCAGATGCTATTTCACAATATTTACACCCAAGATCTAACTTGTGCCGTTACAGTTGACATAACCCTTTATTACATTTTATTGCACTGACGACATGACCAAGGGAACATGAAGACAAGACGAGTTATTTAGCTTTGTGTTACATGACCCTTTTTCTTGTTGAATATTTGGAATCCTGATGTGGTTTTGAACACCAACTACTTCTAGTAGGGATAAAGTATTTCATTCCATCTAAATGTCGACATTGGTACATGAAAATAAAACGCATGCCTTCTTAAACATCTGGAATATGACCTGGATATTCCTGGAGGAAGAAGCCTTCTCATGCTCCAATCTAGGTGAAAGCACAATGACTTACAGCCACACTTCTTGTTGCTCTTGCTGCAGCCACTGGTCTTGTTAGTGTTGCTGTAGCCACTTCTCTTGCTGCTGTTGGTGCAGCCACTCCTCTTGTGGTTGCTGCAGGCATTTCTCTTGTAGTTGCTTTTGCATCAGCCACTCCTCTTCTAGTTACTGTTGCTGCAGCTACCTTTCTTGTTGCTTTCGGTGCAGCCACTGCTCTTGTTGGTATTGCTGTAGCCACTCCTCTTGCTGCTGTTGGTGCAGCCATTCCTCTTGTAGTTGCTCTTGCTGCAGCCACCGCTCTTGTTGGTGTTGCTGTAGCCACTCCTCTTGCTGCTGTTGGTACAGCCACTCCTCTTGTAGTTGCTCTTGCTGCAGCCACTCCTCTTGTTGCTCTTGCTGCAGCTAGTCCATTTGTTGCTGCAGCCGTTACTCTTTTTGTTGCTGCAGCCATCCTCTTGTAGTTGCTCTTGCTGCAGCCACTACTCTTGTGTTTGCTCTTGCTGCAGCTAGTCCATTGGTTGCTGCAGCCGTTACTCTTTTTGTTGCTGCAGCCATCCTCTTGTAGTTGCTCTTGCTGCAGCCACTCCTCTTGTAGTTGCTCTTGCTGCAGCTAGTCCATTTGTTGCTGCAGCCGTTACTCTTTTTGTTGCTGCAGCCATCCTCTTGTAGTTGCTCTTGCTGCAGCCACTACTCTTGTAGTTGCTCTTGCTGCAGCTAGTCCATTTGTTGCTGCAGCCGTTACTCTTTTTGTTGCTGCAGCCATCCTCTTGTAGTTGCTCTTGCTGCAGCCACTCCTCTCGTAGTTTTTCTTGCTGCAGCTAGTCCATTTGTTGCTGCAGCCGTTACTCTTTTTGTTGCTGCAGCCATCCTCTTGTAGTTGCTCTTGCTGCAGCCACTACTCTTGTTGTTGCTCTTGCTGTAGCTAGTCCTTTTGTCCTGCAGTCATTGCTCTTTTTGTTGCCGCAGCCACTTCTCTTTTTGTTTCTGCAGCCATTCCTCTTGTTGTTGCTCCAGCCTCTCCTCTTGTAGTTGCTCATGCTGCAGCCACTCCTCTTGTAGTTACTCTTGCTGTAGCCACTCCATAATGATACTAATCATAATCCTGGTAATTATCATAGTAGTAAAAATAAAGGAGAGAAATGTATACTTACTGCCCTATGCCGGTTCCGGGTGGATTGATCACGGAAGAGGCGCCCACACACCCCACAGGGGTAGGGCGCCTCCCCAGTGTGGCACCTTATGTGCCTCACGAGACCGGCACGGGTCATTAGGCCACAGCCACAGCGTGGGCATATGTGGGGTCGTTCGTTTGCTGCAACAAATACGTCAACTCAATGAGCAAGGTAGAGAAACACTTTCATAGCAAAGCTCCTTAGTGTGATGTCAAATTTAATAGATGCTATTCACTTAACCCATTTAACTTCACCAACAATTCTAAGTTTTATCTCATTTAATATCAACAAAGGAGGCACATCAAAGCAGATGCGCATGCCCACAAATAAAACGCATGCCTTCTTAAACATCTGGAATATGACCTGGATATTCCTGGAGGAAGAAGCCTTCTCATGCTCCAATATAGGTGAAAGCACAATGACTTACAGCCACACTTCTTGTTGCTCTTGCTGCAGCCACTGGTCTTGTTGGTGTTGCTGTAGCCACTTCTCTTGCTGCTGTTGGTACAGCCACTCCTCTTGTGGTTGCTGCAGCCATTCCTCTTGTAGTTGCTTTTGCATCAGCCACTCCTCTTGTAGTTACTGTTGCTGCAGCTACCTTTCTTGTTGCTTTCGGTGCAGCCACTGCTCTTGTTGGTGTTGCTGTAGCTACTCCTCTTGCTGCTGTTGGTGCAGCCATTCCTCTTGTAGTTGCTCTTGCTGCAGCCACCGCTCTTGTTGGTGTTGCTGTAGCCACTCCTCTTGCTGCTGTTGGTACAGCCACTCCTGTTGTAGTTGCTCTTGCTGCAGCCACTCCTCTGGTTGCTCTTGCTGCAGCTAGTCCATTTGTTGCTGCAGCCGTTACTCTTTTTGTTGCTGCAGCCATCCTCTTGTACTTGCTCTTGCTGCAGCCACTACTCTTGTTGTTGCTCTTGCTGTAGCTAGTCCTTTTGTCCTGCAGTCATTGCTCTTTTTGTTGCCGCAGCCACTTCTCTTTTTGTTTCTGCAGCCATTCCTCTTGTTGTTGCTCCAGCCTCTCCTCTTGTAGTTGCTCATGCTGCAGCCACTCCTCTTGTAGTTACTCTTGCTGTAGCCACTCCATAATGATACTAATCATAATCCTGGTAATTATCATAGTACTAATAATAAAGGAGAGAAATGTATACTTACTGCCCTATGCCGGTTCCGGGTGGATTGATCACGGAAGAGGCGCCCACACACCCCACAGGGGTAGGGCGCCTCCCCAGTGTGGCACCTTATGTGCCTCACGAGACCAGCACGGGTCATTAGGCCAGAGCCACAGCGTGGGCATATGTGGGGTCGTTCGTTTGCTGCAACAAATACGTCAACTCAATGAGCAAGGTAGAGAAACACTTTCATAGCAAAGCTCCTTAGTGTGATGTCAAATTTAATAGATGCTATTCACTTAACCCATTTAACTTCACCAACAATTCTAAGTTTTATCTCATTTAATATCAACAAAGGAGGCACATCAAAGCAGATGCGCATACCCACAAATAAAACGCATGCCTTCTTAAACATCTGGAATATGACCTGGATATTCCTGGAGGAAGAAGCCTTCTCATGCTCCAATCTAGGTGAAAGCACAATGACTTACAGCCACACTTCTTGTTGCTCTTGCTGCAGCCACTGGTCTTGTTGGTGTTGCTGTAGCCACTTCTCTTGCTGCTGTTGGTGCAGCCACTCCTCTTGTGGTTGCTGCAGCCATTCCTCTTGTAGTTGCTTTTGCATCAGCCACTCCTCTTCTAGTTACTGTTGCTGCAGCTACCTTTCTTGTTGCTTTCGGTGCAGCCACTGCTCTTGTTGGTGTTGCTGTAGCTACTCCTCTTGCTGCTGTTGGTGCAGCCATTCCTCTTGTAGTTGCTCTTGCTGCAGCCACCGCTCTTGTTGGTGTTGCTGTAGCCACACCTCTTGCTGCTGTTGGTACAGCCACTCCTCTTGTAGTTGCTCTTGCTGCAGGTAGTTCATTTGTTGCTGCAGCCATTACTCTTTTTGTTGCTGCAGCCATCCTCTTGTAGTTGCTCTTGCTGCAGCCACTACTCTTGTTGTTGCTCTTGCTGTAGCTAGTCCTTTTGTCCTGCAGTCATTGCTCTTTTTGTTGCCGCAGCCACTTCTCTTTTTGTTTCTGCAGCCATTCCTCTTGTTGTTGCTCCAGCCTCTCCTCTTGTAGTTGCTCATGCTGCAGCCACTCCTCTTGTAGTTACTCTTGCTGTAGCCACTCCATAATGATACTAATCATAATCCTGGTAATTATCATAGTAGTAAAAATAAAGGAGAGAAATGTATACTTACTGCCCTATGCCGGTTCCGGGTGGATTGATCACGGAAGAGGCGCCCACACACCCCACAGGGGTAGGGCGCCTCCTCAGTGTGGCACCTTATGTGCCTCACGAGACCGGCACGGGTCATTAGGCCACAGCCACAGCGTGGGCATATGTGGGGTCGTTCGTTTGCTGCAACAAATACGTCAACTCAATGAACAAGGTAGAGAAACACTTTCATAGCAAAGCTCCTTAGTGTGATGTCAAATTTAATAGATGCTATTCCCTTAACCCATTTAACTTCACCAACAATTCTAAGTTTTATCTCATTTAATATCAACAAAGGAGGCACATCAAAGCAGATGCGCATGCCCACAATTTACACACAAGATCTAACTTGTGCCATTACAGTTAACATGACCCTTTATTACATTTTATTGCACTGACGCCATGACCAAAGGAGCATGAAGACAAGACGACTTATTCAGCTTTCTATTACATTACCCTTTTTCTTTTTCAAACACGATTGTACACCTCAAGCAGGAATGCCTTTCCTTTAGGAGATAGCTGTTTTAACATTTGTACGTGAATACCGTCTGGTCCTGGTGGTGATAGTCGTGAGGCTGAAAGAGAATGTTCTAACTGCGCCATGGTGGAAAGGGGATCGTATCCTACTATATTTCTAGAACGAAACGCGAGGCCTTAAGATACCTCCTGAGTCCTAGTTGGAAGGAACGAACTCGGGGGAATAGTTATCCGAGCTAGAAACCTGAGCGAAAGCACTGCCAAACGTGATGGCCACATCAAATGGATCAACAACAGTTTTTGTAGCTGTTTTCTAGCTCGCTTTGGGTATATGGGTCGATTTATCGGCTACGTGCCTTAACTTATATATACAACTGAGGAAGTTATGTGTCGGTGAAATGAAGCTAGAAATTTGCTCCATAATGGTGCTTTGTTATGCTTGTCTGGACCAGGCGCGCATTTTCTTGTATTGGCTTAATTATCCAATGTAGGGTGACGCTGGAAAGTAATAAGAGCATGCCTTCAAGCACGAATGGCATTCCGCCATTCCTTCGTCCACCAGGGGACAGAAAATCGAGGTGGAGAAGGTGGGAAATCAACTGCGGAACGGATTGTTCAGCAGCATGCGTTAAGAGACTAATGAGATATAGAAAATGGTCACTAGAGTGCAGATCTGAGATGACATTTCATTGTAACGATACTGCCAACTGAGGCGAACAAACTGCAAGATCAAGGTGTGAAAAACTATTAAAGGAGTCAAAGAAATGTAGGCTCTCCAGTGTTGAGGAGAGCTAGGTGAAAGCACAATGACTTACAGCCACACTTCTTGTTGCTCTTGCTGCAGCCACTGGTCTTGTTGGTGTTGCTGTAGCCACTCCTCTTGCTGTTGTTGGTGCAGCCACTCCTGTTGCTGTTGTTGGTGCAGCCACTCCTGTTGCTGTTGTTGGTGCAGCCACTCCTGTTGCTGTTGTTGGTGCAGCCACTCCTCTTGCTGTTGTTGGTGCAGCCACTCCTCTTGTGGTTGCTGCAGCCATTCCTCTTGTTGTTGCTCCAGCCTCTCCTCTTGTAGTTGCTCATGCTGCAGCCACTCCTCTTGTAGTTGCTCATGCTGCAGCCACTCCTCTTGTAGTTGCTCTTGCTGCAGCCACTCCTCCTGTTATTGCTCTTGCTGCAGCCACTCCATAATGATACTAATCATAATCCTGGTAATAATCATAGTCCTAATAATAAAGTAGAGAAATTTATACTTACTGCCCTATGCCGGTGGCGGGTTGACCGGTCGCGAAATAACTGGCCACAGACCCCACAGGGGAAGGGCGCCTCCCCCGTGTGTCGCCGTACGTGGCTGTGGGGACCCGCACGTGTTTTTACTCCACAGCCACAATACTGGCACACGTACGGCCGTTCGTTGGCTGCAACAAACACGTCAACTCAATGAGCAAGGAAGAGAAACACTTTCATAGCAAAACTCCTTAGTGCAATGTCAAATTTATTAGATGCTATCCATTAATGTAACCCATTTAACTTCACCAACAATTCTACACTCTAGGCTTTATCTCATTTAAGATCAACAAAGGAGGCACATCAAAGCAGATGCTATTTCACAATATTTACACCCAAGATCTAACTTGTGCCGTTACAGTTGACATGACCCTTTATTACATTTTATTGCACTGACGACATGACCAAGGGAACATGAAGACAAGACGAGTTATTTAGCTTTGTGTTACATGACCCTTTTTCTTGTTGAATATTTGGAATCCTGATGTGGTTTTGAACACCAACTACTTCTAGTAGGGATAAAGTATTTCATTCCATCTAAATGTCGACATTGGTACATGAAAATAAAACGCATGCCTTCTTAAACATCTGGAATATGACCTGGATATTCCTGGAGGAAGAAGCCTTCTCATGCTCCAATCTAGGTGAAAGCACAATGACTTACAGCCACACTTCTTGTTGCTCTTGCTGCAGCCACTGGTCTTGTTAGTGTTGCTGTAGCCACTTCTCTTGCTGCTGTTGGTGCAGCCACTCCTCTTGTGGTTGCTGCAGGCATTTCTCTTGTAGTTGCTTTTGCATCAGCCACTCCTCTTCTAGTTACTGTTGCTGCAGCTACCTTTCTTGTTGCTTTCGGTGCAGCCACTGCTCTTGTTGGTGTTGCTGTAGCCACTCCTCTTGCTGCTGTTGGTGCAGCCATTCCTCTTGTAGTTGCTCTTGCTGCAGCCACCGCTCTTGTTGGTGTTGCTGTAGCCACTCCTCTTGCTGCTGTTGGTACAGCCACTCCTCTTGTAGTTGCTCTTGCTGCAGCCACTCCTCTTGTTGCTCTTGCTGCAGCTAGTCCATTTGTTGCTGCAGCCGTTACTCTTTTTGTTGCTGCAGCAATCCTCTTGTAGTTGCTCTTGCTGCAGCCACTACTCTTGTTGTTGCTCTTGCTGTAGCTAGTCCTTTTGTCCTGCAGTCATTGCTCTTTTTGTTGCCGCAGCCACTTCTCTTTTTGTTTCTGCAGCCATTCCTCTTGTTGTTGCTCCAGCCTCTCCTCTTGTAGTTGCTCATGCTGCAGCCACTCCTCTTGTAGTTACTCTTGCTGTAGCCACTCCATAATGATACTAATCATAATCCTGGTAATTATCATAGTAGTAAAAATAAAGGAGAGAAATGTATACTTACTGCCCCATGCCGGTTCCGGGTGGATTGATCACGGAAGAGGCGCCCACACACCCCACAGGGGTAGGGCGCCTCCCCAGTGTGGCACCTTATGTGCCTCACGATACCGGCACGGGTCATTAGGCCACAGCCACAGCGTGGGCATATGTGGGGTCGTTTGTTTGCTGCAACAAATACGTCAACTCAATGAGCAAGGTAGAGAAACACTTTCATAGCAAAGCTCCTTAGTGTGATGTCAAATTTAATAGATGCTATTCACTTAACCCATTTAACTTCACCAACAATTCTAAGTTTTATCTCATTTAATATCAACAAAGGAGGCACATCAAAGCAGATGCGCATGCCCACAAATAAAACGCATGCCTTCTTAAACATCTGGAATATGACCTGGATATTCCTGGAGGAAGAAGCCTTCTCATGCTCCAATCTAGGTGAAAGCACAATGACTTACAGCCACACTTCTTGTTGCTCTTGCTGCAGCCACTGGTCTTGTTGGTGTTGCTGTAGCCACTTCTCTTACTGCTGTTGGTGCAGCCACTCCTCTTGTGGTTGCTGCAGCCATTCCTCTTGTAGTTGCTTTTGCATCAGCCACTCCTCTTGTAGTTACTGTTGCTGCAGCTACCTTTCTTGTTGCTTTCGGTGCAGCCACTGCTCTTGTTGGTGTTGCTGTAGCTACTCCTCTTGCTGCTGTTGGTGCAGCCATTCCTCTTGTAGTTGCTCTTGCTGCAGCCACCGCTCTTGTTGGTGTTGCTGTAGCCACTCCTCTTGCTGCTGTTGGTACAGCCACTCCTCTTGTAGTTGATCTTGCTGCAGCCACTCCTCTGGTTGCTCTTGCTGCAGCTAGTCCATTTGTTGCTGCAGCCGTTACTCTTTTTGTTGCTGCAGCCATCCTCTTGTACTTGCTCTTGCTGCAGCCACTACTCTTGTTGTTGCTCTTGCTGTAGCTAGTCCTTTTGTCCTGCAGTCATTGCTCTTTTTGTTGCCGCAGCCACTTCTCTTTTTGTTTCTGCAGCCATTCCTCTTGTTGTTGCTCCAGCCTCTCCTCTTGTAGTTGCTCATGCTGCAGCCACTCCTCTTGTAGTTACTCTTGCTGTAGCCACTCCATAATGATACTAATCATAATCCTGGTAATTATCATAGTACTAATAATAAAGGAGAGAAATGTATACTTACTGCCCTATGCCGGTTCCGGGTGGATTGATCACGGAAGAGGCGCCCACACACCCCACAGGGGTAGGGCGCCTCCCCAGTGTGGCACCTTATGTGCCTCACGAGACCAGCACGGGTCATTAGGCCAGAGCCACAGCGTGGGCATATGTGGGGTCGTTCGTTTGCTGCAACAAATACGTCAACTCAATGAGCAAGGTAGAGAAACGCTTTCATAGCAAAGCTCCTTAGTGTGATGTCAAATTTAATAGATGCTATTCACTTAACCCATTTAACTTCACCAACAATTCTAAGTTTTATCTCATTTAATATCAACAAAGGAGGCACATCAAAGCAGATGCGCATGCCCACAAATAAAACGCATGCCTTCTTAAACATCTGGAATATGACCTGGATATTCCTGGAGGAAGAAGCCTTCTCATGCTCCAATCTAGGTGAAAGCACAATGACTTACAGCCACACTTCTTGTTGCTCTTGCTGCAGCCACTGGTCTTGTTGGTGTTGCTGTAGCCACTTCTCTTGCTGCTGTTGGTGCAGCCACTCCTCTTGTGGTTGCTGCAGCCATTCCTCTTGTAGTTGCTTTTGCATCAGCCACTCCTCTTGTAGTTACTGTTGCTGCAGCTACCTTTCTTGTTGCTCTTGCTGCAGCCACCGCTCATGTTGGTGTTGCTGTAGCCACTCCTCTTGCTGCTGTTGGTACAGCCACTCCTCTTGTAGTTGCTCTTGCTGCAGCCACTCCTCTTGTAGTTGCTCTTGCTGCAGCTAGTCCATTTGTTGCTGCAGCCGTTACTCTTTTTGTTGCTGCAGCCATCCTCTTGTAGTTGCTCTTGCTGCAGCCACTACTCTTGTTGTTGCTCTTGCTGTAGCTAGTCCTTTTGTCCTGCAGTCATTGCTCTTTTTGTTGCCGCAGCCACTTCTCTTTTTGTTTCTGCAGCCATTCCTCTTGTTGTTGCTCCAGCCTCTCCTCTTGTAGTTGCTCATGCTGCAGCCACTCCTCTTGTAGTTACTCTTGCTGTAGCCACTCCATAATGATACTAATCATAATCCTGGTAATTATCATAGTACTAATAATAAAGGAGAGAAATGTATACTTACTGCCCAATGCCGGTTCCGGGTGGATTGATCACGGAAGAGGCGCCCACACACACCACAGGGGTAGGGCGCCTCCCCAGTGTGGCACCTTATGTGCCTCACGAGACCGGCACGGGTCATTAGGCCACAGCCACAGCGTGGGCATATGTGGGGTCGTTCGTTTGCTGCAACAAATACGTCAACTCAATGAGCAAGGTAGAGAAACACTTTCATAGCAAAGCTCCTTAGTGTGATGTCAAATTTAATTGATGCTATTCACTTAACCCATTTAACTTCACCAACAATTCTAAGTTTTTTCTCATTTAATATCAACAAAGGAGGCACATCAAAGCAGATGCTATTTCTCAATATTTACACCCAAGATCTAACTTGTGCCGTTACAGTTGACATGACCCTTTATTACATTTTATTGCACTGATGACATGACCAAGGGAACATGAAGACAAGACGAGTTATTTAGCTTTGTGTTACATGACCCTTTTTCTTGTTGAATATTTGGAATCCTGATGTGGTTTTGAGCACCAACTACTTCTAGTAGGGATAAAGTATTTCATTGCATCTAAATGTCGACATTGGTACATGAAAATAAAATGCATGCCTTCTTAAACAGCTGGAATATGACCTGGATATTCCTGGAGGAAGAAGCCTTCTCATGCTCCAATCTAGGTGAAAGCACAATGACTTACAGCCACACTTCTTGTTGCTCTTGCTGCAGCCACTGGTCTTGTTGGTGTTGCTGTAGCCACTCCTCTTGCTGCTGTTGGTGCAGCCACTCCTCTTGTAATTGCTCTTGCTGCAGCTAGTCCATTTGTTGCTGCAGCCGTTCCTCTTTTTGTTGCTGCAGCCACTCCTCATGTAGTTGTTCTTGCTGTAGCCACTCCTCTTGTTGTTGCTCTTGATGCAGCTAGTCCTTTTGTCCTGCAGCCACTCCTCTTTTTGTTGCTGCAGCCACTCCTCTTGTAGTTGCTCTTGCTGCAGCCACTCCTCTTGTTGTTGCTCTTGCTGCAGCTAGTTGCCTTGTTGCTGCAGCCACTCCATAATGATACTAATCATAATCCTGGTAATAATCATAGTCCTAATAATAAAGTAGAGAAATGTATACTTACTGCCCTATGCCTGTTACGGGTGGATTGGTCCAGGAATGGGCGCCCACACACCCCACAGGGGTAGGGCGCCTCCCCTGTGTGGTGGCTTATGTGGCTGTCGAGATCCGCACGCGTTTTGACTCCACAGCCACAGTATTGACAGACGTACGGCCGTTCGTTTGCTGCAACAGACACGTTAACTCAATGAGCAAGGAAGAGAAACACTTTCATAGCAAAACTCCTTAGTGCAATGTCAAATTCAATAGATGCTATCCAATAATGTAACCCATTTAAATGAGATAAAACTTAGAGTGTAGAATTGTTGGTGAAGTTAAGATCAACAAAGGAGGCACATCAAAGCAGATGCGCATCCCCACAATTTACACACAAGATCTAACTTAGTTAACATGACCCTTTATTACATTTTACTGCACTGACGACATAACCAATGGAGCATGAAGACAAGACGACTTACTCAGCTTTGTATTACATTGCCCTTTTTCTTGGTGAATATTTTGAAACCTGGTGTGGTTTTGAACACCAACTGCTTCTAGTAGGGATAAAGTATTGCATTCCACCTAAAATGTCCACATTGGTACATGAAAATAAAATGCATGCCTTTTTAAACAGCTGGTATATAGCATGGATATTCCTGGAGGAAGAAGCCTTCTCATGCTATAATCTAGGTGAGAGCACGATGACTTGGTGTATTCATTAATTACCTTACCAAGATGTATTTGATCATTTGAAGACTGAGAAACAACCCTTGCTCTCTGAGTGATGGAACAGTTTAAAGATTGAGGAGCTTTATGGAGCAAAATCAACATGTTGCAAGTATAGAAGTCAGTACAAGTGTTGGCAGGGTTGAGTGTACTCTATGAACATTTCTAGCTGTAAAAAAATGTATGCAAAATAGCTTCTACATTTGAAAGATATGAAATTAAAGGCTGGGAACTGGAAGCAACTTAACTTCATCGCTGATCTTGACCGTGCACATATGCCTATGAAATAATTTTCAGTAATGAAAGCATTTAAACCCAAAATAGATCCAGAGTTACAGATGAGCATTTGGAACCAAGCTTGTGCATTGCAATATTAAACATTGAATGGGATATTGAACAGTTAAAACTTAAACAGGGTCAAGTTGCTTATTAGGGTCAATAAGTTGTCTTTTTCTCTTATCAGTAATTAAACGAATCAGCATGACAATAAAAGGCCTGTTATTACTATTAATGTATTGAATATTAGACTACTGAAGTAAACATACATAAGTTCTAATTGAAAGGTAAGGTAATTAGGTCTGGGTGATAGACCACTGTGACCCTTTTAACTGATTTAGAACAAATGGCCCTTGGCCTAAAGTAGGTTTTGCACCCCTGTTAGATATTCGCATGACAAATCAAATGAAATGTTTATCTTGAATTTTTCTGGGAAAAGCCTCTGAAGTGCTGGAAAACTAAGCATAGCTCAGAACTGGATGAAAAAGACAGCTGGACAAGGTCTTTAGTTTTAATTATCTAACTTAAAAAATAAATTTTAATACACCAAGTTTTAAAACAAACTGTAAATTGCTCCAAGCCTCATACAGATCCATAACCCTTAAGATTCCTAAGTTCATACAGATTATCATGAAAATTTGTGATTGTGGACTTTTAACCCTCTCATGCCTGAATTATTTTGCTACTTATGCCATTCTTCCTCTAATTCAAAACCAGTTTAGATTAGGCGGTCTGGGACGCCTTCAGCCTGCTGGCTTGAATAGCCATGATTGTTGAGGCAACACATAGTGCACTGGCCATGCACTCAAAGCCTGAGGTCGTGAGTTCGAGTATCGGCAACCGCAGTCAAATGTGCCTGTGGTAACGGACGGGGAGGGCCCACGTAAAATAATCGGTGTGATGGCATGCGTGGATGATGGGGTATCATTTGACTGCGGTTGCATGGATTTTGCTTCTTTTCTTATAAAAAAAAAAAAACATTGCAATATAAATTGGAAAAAAAAAATGTACAATTCAAAACGTCTCATATGTATTTTTAATTGGTGACAGTATAACAAGAATATAGCAGAAAAAAAGTTAAAACTAGTACAAATAGGAAAAAAGGCCTATGTATCTTATAATACACACCAGGCATGAAAGGGTTAATAGCTATGAAATGCTTGTAAGATGCGAAATTAAAAAGGTGGGGCACTTAGGTTGCTGGAAGTTCATTCTGGATGTTTAACGTTTAATGTTTTCTTTACACCGAGATTATCTCTGATGACAAAGTTGTAGAGAAATGTTGGAATGATAGTTTCCACAAATATATTATATCCCTCAAACTTGAACACGGATATGAGCTAGCAAGTCACCTTTGCGACCACCTGGCATAACCTATCAATAAGCCATCCTGGCTTACTCTGTCTAGGAATAACTGGTCTGGAAAACTTTTCCAACTATCTGTACATCCTTCCACTTGGCACATTCCCAAGACTAGAACTAGTGTATTGATACAAAGGCCAATAAGCTCCACAGTTTGTCATGTTCAATTTTCAGGTTTTCAGTCTACAAACATCTGACAGTAGCGGAATCAGTTATGTACTTTGTGCTGACAATGTGGCATGGGAAAGCTGGCACATTGCAAGAAGCTGAACTATGTTCCTTAGTACTCCTCTTGGTGCTGTTTATGCAGCCACTCCTGTTGCTCTCGCTGTAGCCACTCTTGTTGCTATTGTTGCAGCCAATCCTCTTGTTGTTGCTATTGTTGCAGCCACTCCTCTTGTTGTTCTGTTGCTGCTGCAGCCAATCCTCTTGTTGTGGCTATTGTTGAGATCACTGCTCTAGTTGCTATTGTTGCAGTCACTCCTATTGTTTCTGCCGGTGCAGCCACTCTTCTTGTTGTTCCTGCCGGTGCAGTCACTCTTCTTGTTGTTGCTGTCGGTGCAGCCACTCCTCTTGTTGCTGTCGGTGCAGCCACTCCTCTTGTTGCTGTCGGTGCAGCCACTCCTCTTGTTGCTGTCGGTGCAGCCACTCCTCTTGTTGTTTCTGTCGGTGCAGCCACTCCTCTTGTTGTTTCTGTCGGTGCAGCCACTCCTCTTGTTGTTTCTGTCGGTGCAGCCACTCCTCTTGTTTCTGTCGGTGCAGCCACTCCTCTTGTTGTTGCTGTCGGTGCTGCCACTCCTCTTGTTGTTGCTTTCGGTGCTGCCACTCCTCTTGTTGTTGCTTTCGGTGCTGCCACTCCTCTTGTTGTTGCTTTCGGTGCTGCCACTCCTCTTGTTGTTGCTTTCGGTGCTGCCACTCCTCTTGTTGTTGCTTTCGGTGCTGCCACTCCTCTTGTTGTTGCTTTCGGTGCTGCCACTCCTCTTGTTGTTGCTGTCGGTGCAGCCACTCCTCTTGTTGTTGCTGGCGGTGCAGCCACTCCTCTTGTTGTTGCTGTCGGAGCAGCCACTCCTATTGTTGTTGCTGTCGGTGCAGCCACTCCTCTTGTTGTTGCTGTCGGTGCAGCCACTCCTCTTGTTGTTGCTGTCGGTGCAGCCACTCCTCTTGTTGTTGCTGTCGGTGCAGCCACTCCTCTTGTTGTTGCTGTCGGTGCAGCCACTCCTCTTGTTGTTGCTGTCGGTGCAGCCACTCCTCTTGTTGTTGCTGTCGGTGCAGCCACTCCTCTTGTTGTCGCTGTCGGTGCAGCCACTCCTCTTGTTGTCGCTGTCGGTGCAGCCACTCCTCTTGTTGTCGCTGTCGGTGCAGCCACTCCTCTTGTTGTCGCTGTCGGTGCTGCCACTCCTCTTGTTGTCGCTGTCGGTGCAGCCACTCCTCTTGTTGTCGCTGTCGGTGCAGCCACTCCTCTTGTTGTCGCTGTCGGTGCAGCCACTCCTCTTGTTGTCGCTGTCGGTGCAGCCACTCCTCTTGTTGTCGCTGTCGGTGCAGCCACTCCTCTTGTTGTCGCTGTAGGTGCAGCCACTCCTCTTGTTGTCGCTGTAGGTGCAGCCACTCCTCTTGTTGTCGCTGTAGGTGCAGCCACTCCTCTTGTTGTCGCTGTAGGTGCAGCCACTCCTCTTGTTGTCGCTGTAGGTGCAGCCACTCCTCTTGTTGTCGCTGTTGGTGCAGCCACTCCTTGTCGCTGTCGGTGCAGCCACTCCTCTTGTTGTCGCTGTCGGTGCAGCCACTCCTCTTGCTGTTGCTGCACCCACTCCTCTGGGTGTTGTTGTGGCTCTTGTTGTGGCTGCTGTTGTTTTTGTTCTTGGTGGTGGTGGTGTTGCTGTTGTGGCTGGTGTTCTTGCTGTTGTTGGTGTTGCTGGGGTGGTTGTTGTGGCTGTGGCTGGGGCTGGAGTTGGGGCTGGAACAGCAACAGCAACAACTGCTCCAGTGCTGCTACAGACTCCTGTATTTCTTCTGTTCTCCTTCGCTGCACTGCAACAGAATTATCAACACAAGGTTAATTTGCTGTTCTCATTACATATTAGGGTGCATTATCAGGAACTCATGAATCACCTTAATCTAGAACCTCCAAATTGTTAATTACTTCTGAGTAACTTGTGTTTTTCCCACTAACCTTTATGACACTATAAAAGTCAATCTTTCTCTTGGAGAAAGCACCCAAAGTAGAATGCTCCTTGGCATGGCATCATCGTTGCTAGAGTTACATAACAGCATGCAGGGAGAAGTGTTTTGAATGTAACTGTTGATTTGAGATGTGCAAGGGCATCGCTAAATGTAAATTGTAAAGGAAAATTGAGAAGTTCTAAGGTTACAATAATTAAAAGGGGTAGTTAACATGTAGAAATGATACTTGAAATCTATCTTAAGTGCAGCACCTTAAGAAATTCCTTATTCATTAAATTTAATCACAATGTCAGATTTTGCATAGCTAAGTAGTTGCACCTCATTTCTGTTTCCAATTTGGGCAACAGAATTAAAACCAAGTAGTTGCTAGTTTGATAAATGGAATAAGGTTTAGCCCTCTATTAGAACATGTATAATCAGTGCTAGGGAGATTTGCTGTAACACCTTTTAAAGAACGTTGAATGAAATGTGGTTGTATATTATAGTACATAAGTGAAATATGAAACTAATCCTCAACTATGGTGTGCTGTGCGATATATTAATATGAAAAAATTAGTATTAATTGTAATAGATGAAATGAACCTGTTTATTGCATTGTTTTGCTTCATAATCATATTTCAGCTCCAGAAATGGGTTAAATCAACTTTTGTGGGAAAATAATAAAATTGTCTAGCTTCATAGAAGTTTCAATGTGAAGTTTGTCCCATGTTGACTTAATAGTAATCAAAGGTGTTAGTACTCGATGACATACAAAGAGTACATAGTGGTTCTGAAGTTTTTGTGGCAGCCTGTTTACGGCTTCAGATTGTTCGACCTTGGGGGAAGTTGAAAATGAAACATTAACATTTCAGACAGAATGTGTAATTTAATTTAAATTTAAACTTCTATGAAAGGAAAATAGAATGTGTAATACTGATCAAATTGAGCTTGTACAGATTTGCTTCATAGCAACAGGGTTCAAAATGTTCAAAATGTTGCGTCTTCTGTGAAATATGGAGCCTAAACATTTAAAAGTGATGCTTTGAAAAGAATTACCCATTTGTACTAACTACCAATTTGTAATAATTGAACACGGTTAATATCTTTAGAGTTAATCAGCATATATTTTTGTTTATCTATTAATTTTCAGACTTATTTTACTTGCAACTTCTTGCAACACCTTTAAGGATTCTGCCAAGGAGTTATATCTTCCTAACAGCATGTGTAGGTCATCTGCATACACCAGATGATGCTATAACATATTAGCAATATTCCCTCCTGGGTTTAATGCCATTTTCCATATTGTATACTCCAATGCCAGGTTGAACAGTTGTCTCAATTCCTTACTTATATTAAAAGGTCTACATAAAATATTCTTAACCTCAATATTCTCCACATTCTCAAATTCAGTAATTTGGGTGGTGTGCCAAATTTTCAGATATTAAAAAGCCTGTTTCTATTAATGTGGGCATATGCCTATTGAAAATATATAAACATAACATGCAATCTTACATTGTATTCTGCACATTTCTCCAAGTACATTCTCAAATTGAATATCTAATCTGTCAATCTATCGGGCCTGAAGCCACAGTGATATTGTCCAATGCAATTTTCTGCAAATTGCTTTGATGTATTTGCTGTCAGTGCAGACACAACACTGAATAAAACAATCGCACTATAGCTCTTGCTTTCCATCTTCCTGTCTTTTTTTTTTGTATAGGGCAAATTATTCCAGTGGTCCATTCTCCAGGCATTCTTTTCCATCCATATTTCATTTATTAAGATTGAAATGCTTTTAGTTAACTCCTTATCTCCCCATTTTAGTATTCCACCTGTAGTGCTATCCTAACCCTGCTGCTTTTATTAGTTTTTCAGATTTTTGTTGCTTCTTAGATTTCTTCTAATGTAGGTGGTTGTGTGCTTATCTCATTTTCTATCATATCAGTTATGTCATCCCTTTCTTCCTCATGAATAAAGTCTTTATTTAAAAGGTATGTGAAAAACTCCACCCGTCTGTCGATTACCTTACATTCTGAGGTTAGAAATGTTCCTTCTGTCCCTGCAGAAATTACTTCTTGGTTGAAAGCCCTTTTCATGTCTTCATAGTATTTTCTGCTATCACTCTTATTAAAATTTGTTTACATCTCTAGTAATCTTGCATTTTACCAATCGCTTTATTTCTGTTGGCAGATATGGATAGCTATTCTTTTCTCTTTAAATCTTTCCACAGTTGCCCTTGTTCTTTGCAGCATTTTTCTTTCTCTTCTTCACATTCCTCCTCATACCATGTTTCTTCTTGACTTTGGTTGAAAACCTATCACTGCTTCCACCTTATTGTTAACTGTTATTTCAATTTGATTCCATAGTTCTATTTGCATCGATACTGGTTGTACTGTCTTCAATTCCTTTGTTACTTCATCCTGGAATTTTTTGTTACTTCCATTATTTCTAGGCAACTAGTTATAACCCTATCAAATAAACACTAAACATAACTTTATTCTTGTATTCGTCAATCTCTTGGTTCCAATCAACTTCCCATTACAGAACATGTTCATTCATAACTTCACTGATATACAAGTCACTATAAAAGTTTTGAGACATGAGAAAATGAAAATTGATCCACTTAAATTAAATGCAGGATGGCATAGCCCCATCTCTTGTGAATAAACTATCTGGTAGCGACTCTCCCACTCCAAGAATTCCAGCAGTGCAAGGATGAACCCGTGGCATGCAGCTTGCAAGAGCAATTTTGCTCAACAATTTCCTATAATCTTAAAGGGGATCAAATCAGTGCTAAAGTCTGGAATGTTTGCAACTGGCTTTTGGGGACATGGCTCCTTCCCAGTTTTCCATGGTTTCAAAAATCTAAAAGGGGCCGAGAGTCTTTGAAAAATGTGAAGCACACATCCAGCAATGGCACTGACTGAGGAAAATCTCGCAGCATTAAGAAAAATGCTTCATGAAAATAATTGCATAACATTAAAGAATTAAGACAGGATTGCAGATTGGTTCACCAACAGTTCTGAAAATCCTCCATGAATTCCTTCTTGTGAGGAAGGTCACATCCGGGCAAGAGCCTCACAATTTGACACAAAAACATACCAATGTTGAATGATGAGAAAATGCTAACAAGATCTGGAGGGGACTCTTAGACAGGTTTCTGACATTACAGAAGATGAAATCTGGATTTATTTTGATCCAGGGACCTAGTGACAATCAGCGGCATGGGTCTTTTCTGATGACAATCCATCAACAAAAGTGACACCAGAGTTCACAAAATGGTGGCTTCATTTTCCTCAAGATTTGTCTTGTGGCAACCACTGCTCTGGGGAAGTGAGACACTGTTACTGTTAATTGGTACACCAGTTTGCTTGCCAAGTTTTTGCCAAGCTTCATGAATGATCTACTTGCTGGACTGAGGGATCCTTCTCCATCATGACAACACGTCCGCTCATAAGGCGAACATCACCATTCAATTCCTGGAGTCTACAGAGGTCAAACTTATGATTCATTCACTATACAATCCTGATCTGGCCCTATGTGACTTTCCGTTCCTGATGTGTGGAAAGATTTTGAACCCCTGAGGAAGTTACCACCATCAAACGGAAGCTTGGAGCTATTGAGGAAAACATGTGGCAGGAGTGCTTCCAGAAGTAGTTTGAACAAATGCAATACTGTATAGTGTGGTGGCAAGTACTTTGAGAAAGTTTAACAATCAGAATAATTTTAACAATTTTAACAAATTATTCTTGGTATATCTCAACTTCCATAGTGAACCTGATACTTAATGTATCCAATAATTTGCTGCCTTCCAAAATTCCACTACGTAGTCCCAGATCTATCTTGCTACTAGATACTTCCTCCCTTTCAGTTCTTGCAATTATGTCTTGCTTATCCTATTTCTTTCTTTGGATTACCCATTCCTCTAATATCATCCTCACTACCCTTCGTAATTCAAGAATTTTCTACACGGGAGTTGGAGTGAAGATGAGATCTTGATATTGATGTTCAAATAGTGGAGCTTTCAAACCAGCCGTGGCATTGAATTTTCCAGTTGCAGTTCTACCTCTCAAACATCCACACATGGCTTGTGTGTTTAAAAACACCAATAAGTTTCTTGGCATAAATAATAAGAGTTCTTGTTGAGTATTTTGCTGATGAAGTTACTTCTAATACACGACACAGTATCTATTGGCTGGTTGCACTGGCTGTAGCTGTGAATTACACATCCAATGTGCATATACATATAGGAATGTGAAATTCAGGAGTTGAATTTTGTGCAATGTATAGAAACAATAACGAACTGTTTATATCAGTGGTGTGAAGGTTACATGCAGTTCAGGGTGCAAGTGGGGGACAGGGTTGTGGCACTGCCTCTCAGGGTCAGGATTGAAATCGCTATTAGTTACTTCACAAGTTGATTTTGATTGTAACAAACTTGTGTAAAGAAATATCAAAGTATGGAAACAGATTCTATCTGATAATGGAATTCAGCTTGGGAAAATGTAAGCATAAAATGATGCTTTTGAAAGCAGCAAATACTATGAAAATAGACATACAGTTAGCATTATCTGTTTCATGTTAAGTATTGCTAAATTCATATAGAGCGCTTAGAAGCCTACCCATCTCTGTAGCATGGTGGTAGTGTGTCTACCTCATATCCAAGAGATTGCAAGTTCGTATCTCACTTATGGTGAGCTATCTAGATAAGTGTTTTTAGTTTTCCCTTATCCTGGGAAGATGAATGTTGGGTAACTTAAAGCTTATGTAACCCAGGCTCTTTTGAGCATCATTTCATGCATTTCATTCGTTCACCTTCTGATATGGCACTACGTTGGAGGACATTAATAACACTTTGAAGCCCTTGTTGATGAGATTGATGCTGGTGTGCCAGCTCTTAACATGCAATTGAGAACACTGTGATAAT
Organism: Tenodera sinensis; assembly: GCA_030765045.1. Classification (NCBI taxonomy): domain Eukaryota; kingdom Metazoa; phylum Arthropoda; class Insecta; order Mantodea; family Mantidae; genus Tenodera; species Tenodera sinensis. The sequence continues at coordinate 16,020,070 of CM060970.1, forward strand.
ACAATAAAATATTAAACTTGTATTACCTGAAATTCATGTATTGCTACTTTCACACCATTAAGTGGAATCTTATTAAATACCTTGCAATTGGTTTTAAATAGGTTTGTATCTACAGCTCTCAACAGTTCATGAAAATGGGCTTAACTTAGCAAATGAGAACTCCAAAGAAAACAAATAACTTGCAACTTTATTCACCATAATTTCATGCAGACCTAGGCAATTTAGAATTTACAAATTTCCCAAATCTTATTTTGTATCCTCTGCATATGACACTTGTAAAATGTGTAATTCACACTAGATTCTAAGAAAATATACTCTTCGTTGAAATTAGTTACCAAGAACAAATTGACCTATCTAGACCTCTCCAAGGTAGGCCAGCCATTTTTATAATATGGCTTACTTAATTTTATGGTGCTTTAGCATAAGTCACAAACATAAATGGTGCTATTAACAAATAGGCAAATGCATTATGTTAGTTCCAAAACAAAATAAAATATAAAACATTATAGCAAATATGCAAATTTGTAGTATATTTGAATAAGTCCTGATATTTCATCTGGTGATTAAATATTTCACCCTTATCACTAAAACATAATGTGAAATAATATCTGCAGCATAAGACACAAAATATTAAACTATAAGTGATTGAAACTGTGAAATTATCCTTCTGGTGGGCAAAAGCAACAAAATATTTTTCTTGGATTTATTAGAGGAAAATATAAATGTTCAAAGTGCACTTCTGTAGCATAGCAAATGATATTGACGAGGGAAACCTAATTAGAAAGAAAAATTTGAATATGCCTAAAAAAAAATGCTAAAAATTACATTACAGGATTTCTCCTACTGACCTAAGACAAAGTACCTATTTTATCAAGCAAGTAACAATGTGGTTTCCTGCTGGAGCTGGTTTTGTATTATATTAGCTTGGTGAATTTCTAAATTGTCTGCACACATCTTGGAATACTGTTGAAAACAAAAGGAAATGCTAGCACTAAAATGCTTTGTATATATGGAAGGGCATTTCCTAGATTTTGGATGACAAAGAGATAGTAAGAGTATTATTGCTGTTACTAATAAGACAAAAGTAATTTTTGGGTAATACATAGCTATATACCAGTGTTGTTGCTTTTGCCAGACAATGATCTCTGTATGAAGCATTCAAGATCTAAACAATTTTATCTTTGCAATCATACTCAAGAATTTCATTTGGAAACTTTATTACTTTCATGTATTGTAATTAGCAGCTAATAAGGATTCTAATATCTTTGCTATCAAAGAAATTCTCTTAGCATAATATGTAATGAGTAGAGTAAAATAAGGGTTAATTGAATTTAATTTGAGGGCATACATTCTTGGTGTCATGTTTATTCCGTAAGATGTCCTGAAATTCAATATGAAGGGTTTCTGAAGTCATTTCCACCTGTTGCAATCAGTGTATAGATCCTTGAACTAAATGTTGATGACTTTGAAATATTGACTAGTTGATATAAAAATATTTAAGCTTTAAAAATTGACAAATGAAGGTTTCATCAGCAATGTTATACATAGAGTTAAAGGATGTGATGTATTTTCTTGAGTTTTCTTTAATAATTCTTGTATATATTTCATGTACGTTTAAAGGAAATAAAACCTTGTACATATGAGAACCATTTGATTTTAAAAATGTTTTTGTACCCCTTGTAGATAAACATCTATTTTGTGTCACCCTATATTCAGGATAAGTTTGTGTCAGCAGTGACTTAATTATAAGTTAAATAATTCTCTTCCTGATGCTGTTTTATTAAAGCTTTGGAAATTCTATTGGTCACTCACGGTCTTGAGCCATATTTGGGAATGGACATTGTATGATAACTTTAGAACAGTGTGTGTTTAAGTAGTTTCATGGAAGTTCTAGGCACAACACTGTGACCAACAGTTTATGCAATGGAGCATTTTGTCCCAGAACAGCACCATTGCATGGCAAGATCATATAACTGAAGACAACTTGTGATGACTTTACAAAGTAAGCAAACTGTGTAGTATGAACAAAAAAGGAAGTATGTGTTAAAATACAGCGTGAAAGTTGAAAACAACTCATTGCATGAAAATATAGCATATAAACAATTATTACTTATTACAAATAGGATAGTTATTTTTCTCTTCTTTCTGTTTCCCTATTTTACACTGTTCTATTTTTCCAACCCCGAACTTACAAAGCACTTGTGTTATGTCATTCTGTGTTCAAAACAAAAGAAGTTTACACTTGTTGCAGCTGTATCTTGTTCTGGAGATCCTCTTTAGCTTAGCACGCTTACATGTGTCACAATGCTTCTTTTCAGGAAGTTCTGGTCTGTATTTTTGTATCTTCAACTGTAGTTCTCTATGCAGTCCTTGATGCACACTCCTGTGTAGAAGCTCTTCCAATACCAGTTGCTCAGACTAAGTTCAAAGGAACAATCTCCCCTTGTCCAGCTCTAGTCCATATTTAGTGTGTAATGGCAGGTTCGTCTTCTGTGTCACTTTCCTCTGTCACATGGCAAATCCTCTGCATCAGTGCCAGTCTTCTTCCCATTGTTTATCTAGTTGCCCCTTATAGACATCACTCTGTGGTAAACGGAGAGCTAATCCTAAGTTTCTTGGGTTGATAAGATCATCCCAGACATTGTGAAAAGAATGGATGAGTTTGGTCATGTCGCCTCCAGTTGATGCAAATGCTGAAATTCACAGCACATGTTACCCCAATAATCATGACTTACCAAAAGTCCATCTATACATTGTCAAAGGAAGATAATGAGGAGTGGTGGCCTTTCAAATTTAAGACAAGTGGTTAAGGAACACCTGCTTTCTGGATGCACTGCAATTGGAGGGTTAGTAAAATTTACTCTAAAGGTATTTGTATAAGTTGTATGAATACGTCATTGAAATATGATAAATGTTGTAAAACTGATAAGTTATGCTCACTTAGAAAAGATAAATAAAATTTGAGTGTCTATTTGAAACTAACTTTGCAATCATTAAATTTACTTGGAAGTATAATCTGCAGGATATCCATTAACAGATTTAGCTAGACATAAGAAGTGTTGACAAATAAATACATCTACCACTCAGTAATACAACTTCCCAGTAATGTCCTGGATACTTGAAGGGACTATTTTCAGCTTGTAGCAGGATATCAGTTATATAGGGAAAGTCTTTAATGAAGACTACTGGTAACCACTAACCTGTTGCAGCAGTAATCTGGAACATTTAAAATTCCTTAGCACTGCTGTTATATATAAGCTGTTCAAGGTGCTTTTCTGAACAGTGGCATTGGAGTATGAGTAATGTCATGAACAGATAGTCATCTAAATGAATACGCTGGTACAGTTAAGACGCAGCTGTGTAGTAATGAGATAGTCAATCACTTATTTGTACAAAGCACTCTGTCAGCCTGACCTAACCTAAACTTCAGCTTATGTAGGTGCTAAAGTTTCTCTCCACAAAGTACCACTACCACCTGCAGTGTGACAGCCCAAACTTCAGCCTAGCTACTATTCTCTCCACACAGTAACTACTCTGTCAGCCAGACATAGCCCAAGTTCAGCATATCTACTCATGTTTTGCTAAACACAGTAGGCACCCTGCCCGTCAGCCTAAATTTGAGCAGTGGCAGTTGATGCCTAACATAACAGGCAGTTCACTACTTTTAATGCATTATGTAGTTTACATTTCTAAATAGTTTGATTTTCTAAATTGCATAAATTATTTCAGTAGCTCTGAAATTACCTTAAACCAGCCTGATGACATTGATGGGGTTGAATCTCCTGTAAAGGTATATTTGTAGAGAAACTACATTCTCATTTCCTTTTGCTTGGTGAATCTATGACTCTCGTTGAAATATGGAAGACTGGATCATTTCCTTGTCAAGACAGCATAGCAAGAGCAGACAGCCATCTTCATCAATGGTACCTCTAAGAAATGTTTTGATCCAGACAAAGTGGAGAAACATCTTACTGCTTCACATGTCATTAGAATAGTAGCTACTAATTTCAGCAATTTCATAACATCACCAGAGTTCTTGCAGGTTATTTTCAATTAAAAACTTTAGAAGGGCTATTGCACTTTTCATTTCTTCAAAACCATTTCAAGAATAAATGATCTGTAGTTCTGTTTTGACTTGATTTATTTAAAAATGGATAGGACTGCAAGTCAGAATTTTTTCAGGAAATTTATTTTTCAACGAAGGAAAGCAGTGCCTTGTGAAGTAAATCAGTGGCCAATAAGTGACTGGAGAATTGAAACCCCTTGACTCTGATGTATTATGTGACATACCTTCTTTGCTGCTACATTCCTCCACAAAGAGGCAGTTTGCTACACTGCCTCTCTTTATCAGGAGCAGATAGAAATGCGAGTGGTGTATTGAGACACAGCCTGTTTGCATTTCCAACAGACAATAACTTATGGAACAGAGACTATCAATAAACTCAGGCTGCATCTTGGAAATGTCGAGTTGTGAAAGCCACCTTGCAGCACGATGTGGGATTTAGAAATATTCTGCCCTCCTACTGCTTGAACGTCAGTCGCCATGAGATTTTGGTGGTTAGGTACACGAACTATAATCACAATGTAGAGGTAAAGTTGGTGTATATTGTGTAGATATCGTGATTCGTTCAATATAAAAAATATATTGAATGCCTACTACAGGATCACGTCGCCGTCACCAATTTGTGGCTCAGGATGCATTCAATAAATTAAATAGCAATACTACACAACATATTTATTACCAGCCAAGTACAAAAGTTTTTGGAATAACAATCGAAAAACAAAGGATTAACTAAAAGTATACATGGAGTCTTTGATGTATAAAATGGCATAGACCTCAACTATATTAACATTATGTGGTTGTTGGTGTGATATGAGGTTATTGCACTATTCAAACTGCACTATTCTGGCTAATTTCATCATAACTTTCTCTGCATTTGTCCTAACATACTCAGTATGGCTTCTGAAAAGTAATTTATCATCTAAAAGTATGCCTATATATTTTGCTTCCTTTTGTCTTCTAATATTTTGATTATTGTATTTAATTGTAGGATTCCTTTTAAAGTTTCCTTTTAAAACCATTTAAGCTGACTTGGCTGGGGCCACTAGTTTGGTTGGACTTCATCAGCCGCTTAACGTTGTGGTTAAATTCTTTGCGCTTTCCTCTATTTGATTTCTATTATTGCCTTGGATTAAAAATAATATATCATCGGCATATGGAATAATGTGTCACTCATTGATATCTCCCGATGCCACTGTATGTTGACGACTTTGCGATATACTATCGCCCTCATAGTTTAGAGCAGATTGAACGTCAACTGCAGCTGACCATAATATCCATCGCCGAGTGGGGTTTCGCACCGGCTTTCAGTTCTCCCCTACGAAAACACAGTGTGTCCATTTTTATCGACTTCGTGGCGTACATCCTCCTCCCGATCTTCATTTGCGTGACACACGTTCCGCGCCTGAAGTTCTTGGGCTTACACCAAGGTAACTAGAGAAAGAAGGTAGGCCACTCCGGCACAATTGCTGCCATTGGTTGCAGGCAACATACGTCACATGGAGGTCTGAGAGCGCGCGCAGTTCAGACAGCAATAGAAAGTGAGCGCTTTAAACCCGTTTCGACGTATACCATTTAAAGCATTGACTGACAGTTCCAGTGCGTAAACACTTAAGCAATAATTAATAAAGTGTAGAAAAATACAGTGATATGTGATAGAAAAGATACCTTAACTGAAAACACATTAGAAACGTTCGTCAATACATTCTACTAATTACAAACCAATTTTACCACCGCCACCGAAACTACAATCAAAATAAGAAGTAACAAATCATTGTTTGGTCTTAAAAGTAGACTTACATTTGGTCATGTTGTTGCAGAAGAAGTAGCTGACGCCCACTGCTGACACTTCCTCGCGTTCGTTTTTGTCATACTTACAGCTTTTAGTTTATTTAAATGCCGTATCCTAATGAAAGTGCGGGTCCTGACGTATAGGGAAACAATTCTTTCATCCAATTCAGGAAATTTAGAGCAAATCATGCCAGTAAGTGCTTTCATCACTCCAGCACATTTTGAAACATTAAAGCCATGGAATCCCGCAAATATAACTTCAAATTCCTTCACTTTTTGGTACCACTGTTCAGTCGGCCGAACAAGTTCCCCAAGTTAAAGATATTATTTAAAATATTGTTCTGTGATTCGTCGAAATAATTGCATAGGCGTGACTTAAAGATGTGTTTTCCAGAAAATACGAAATTTTCTGACTTAGAAATTAGTGCGTTAACACGTACCACTAAATGAATCTCATAGGGCAATTCGGCACGTTTTATTATGCTACTTCGTGCCATTTTAAATGCGCCATGGCTGAGACAGAATGACTCCAACCCTTTTAAGATAAACAGAAAGATAAAAGGAAGCGAAATACAATGACCTTTGTTTTGTCAAAGGGTGTGCACCGCCTTATCCCAAACCTTACTGAAATTCAGGTATAGCATGAACAAAAGGCTAATGACCCTTCCTGTATAGCTATGCAGTGCTTCTTTCACATTCGGGAAATACGGACAATATTTCTTTCCCATTTTAAAGAAAAGGAGCAATCGGCCCGTGCTGGAATAACCTTGCAATTATTAAATACTTCGATGATATTTCACAAATAAACGTAATTTGCAATTAATCACATTATTTTACAGCCTCAAATCAGATTTTCTCTAGTTTTGATCACTGTGGTCATCAATGAAAACGCGCAATATGTATAACTAAAACTATTTATAGTTGTTTAATGTATTAAAATATGCACAGCATATATTTCAATGATAAAAATCTGATGTGCTATATACAAATGATTTTCTTTGCTCACTCTTGTACAAAGTATTCTTACCAAGGCTTGTCCTTCTATATATTCATGTTAAGAGATAACATTTCATTATACATTATAAAGGATTCATAGGTGAAAGCGTTAGACAAACCTTCTCCCCTCCCCCCACCCCCCCTCTCTCTCTCTCTTCGTTTCAAATATATTGGTGTTTTCAAAAATGACAGCTGTCGTAATTGTGTTATTTATTTCATTTTCCTCTGCGCTGCATTTTGAAACCGAAATTATAATGTCAATATAGATTTGATAATGGAAAGAAACAAAAGGAGATTCTAGTCAATAGTGAAGGGGAAGACGTAATAAAGCTAATATGTTAAAGTCTCAAGAATGGAAGCCTAGGCAGATTTAAAAGAGTGATAAGGTTACAATTGTTGTATGCACAAAACTAACGATTTAGTGGGCTGATTCCTATCTTACCATGACGTGCTCTAAAGTTAGCCAATGGAAATCGCTTCCTTCTTGTTGCCCGCGCAAAAACAAATGCAACGCAAGACACACCCGTCTTGAATCGAGCCGAGAGTACACGTGCAACTTGGGAGTTGTACGTAAGCTAGCGCGTATACATAATTCGGCGGTTGCTAAAGGGTGACAAAGTTAAAGTGTTATAACGTTGTAGTTGAAGTTACAAAGTACATTCTATTTAAATATCGTCGGCAGTTCTCTACAAATCTGGAAATTTACAAATAAAGTGATATGTTGGTTAATTCTTCGTTTGGTTCCATTCCTACCATAACTCGCGCATACCCGAAGGTTAAGACCTCTTGCTAGAGCTAGTCCGGACACCAAACACGAGATCTTATAGATCTTAAAGGCGACGTCTTCGAAGGAGAGGAGCGTTTGCGTCAATTTTCATATTGTTGAAAAAGAGTAGCCACACAGCTATTCTTAGAAGAACAGCTCAATCAATAAAATACTGTCTTGATAGGGAAGGAATGTCAGTATCACATTCTGTTTTCGTTTATTACATTATTAAAAGGCCTTTTAGTAAGGGCTGCGTTGCAATTATAACCTAAATCCTAAAGAAAGTGAAAAAAGCGTGTTGAGAGCTCTTAACAAAGTAATAATTGCACGATTAAGTGACACACTGTTGTTCCTTCCTCCTACAGATAATTTTCATTTCTGTTTTACGAAATATTACACAATGAGAGCTTTGTTTTTGTTCAATTAAAACGCCTGCGTTGACATCTCATGTCAGAAAACAAGGAAACTAGAGTAGAGATACTTAGATAGTACGATGGGATTTGAATTATATCGTAAAATGTAAGCTGCACGTGTGAATATCGGTACTACGTGACTCCCGTGTGACGTCATCAGCAGACAGCTCTAGGAAGAGCAATTGCGCGGGAAGCGGGAAGAGGCAGCAAACTATAGGGAGCACGAAATAAGAAGGCACATGAGTAGCTCCCAAGGTATAGCTATGGAGCGCTGTTGCCGGCTCATATCACTATGCGAAAGAAAGAGAGGAGAGATATACACGTGAGCGTTGCCGGTAGACAGCAGCAAGGGCGGTGAAGATTGCAAGGTGCACATTTAAAACCTGCCATAACAATTTCAATCTCTTTGCAATGAGAGAATAGGCTCTAATCGTGTAATTTGCTTCAAATATAAATTCCTCATCTAAGCAGATAATTTTCATTTGCAATCTAATGTTTCAATGGAGTTCATATATTTCAATAAATAGGTGATAAAACATTACAATGTTGAGTTTTTAAATTTTTTATTATATCCGATTCTCTAGGAACGTTTTCGTGTAAATATTTTTGTTATCGGAGTGAAAATGAGAGTTACGTGACGATTTAAATAAATCTAAACGGATGTCGTAGTTGCGCAATTTGAGGCATTTTGTGATCGGTATTTCTCATGTTTTTCTCAATTTTTTTAAGTGTCTATACAGAGTTTCTGCACATATGTTAATCAGTTTCTATATTAGGTATTCTAAGTGAAAATCTACATAATTTAGCAACAAATGCCTAAGCACAATTTCAAGCCACCTTTTACGAGTAATATTCCAATGTGGCCTTCTCGGTTGTGTATTTTAGACATTTCAGCACTTAAAATGTTCCTTACGACGCAATTTGTAAGTTAACAGAGCGAAGCTCCGGAAATACTTTCCCCAATATGTGCCACCCAGAACTTGCTATGCGGTTATTAATTTAAGGCAGGTATGTTAGGCTAACATCTCATCAAAGTTTACAAGCTGTTATTAGAAGGAATAGACAAAATACAGAATATTAAAATGGCTACCATTAAAGCACTAAGTGACAGACGAATTTACAAAAATAAATTTCACAATAGTAATGTCCATCTTAAGATAATACAAATAAACTTACAGCATTCTGGAATAGCTACAGACAATTTAATGCAAGTAATAAATCAAAATAAAACGGATATTGTACTTATTCAAGAGCCATATATTATTAAGAACACAGTAGCTGGGATCAATAAAAGCTACAAAACTTTTACTTTTGGGGACAACAAAATTAGAACTGCTGTATTGGTCGTCAACAAACACGTTGATGTTATCCTCATATCTCAACTATCAGATGGAGATGCCACAGTTGTAGAAGTGATTTACCAAAATACTAGGTTCTACATAGCTAGTATGTATCTGGACATTGAGGATGACATTAACGTTGATCTGTATAAAATAGATAAGATAACATCTTATATCAAAGGAACGGGTCTTATAATCGCTATGGATAGTAATGCTAGATCAACAATATGGCATGATGTAACAACAAATACCAGAGGAAGAATAATGGAGGAATATTTAAATTCAAAACAGTTATATATTATAAACGAAGAAAGTGAAAATACAACATTTGAAAGCACTAATGGAAGAAGTAATATTGATCTCACTATCACTAACAGTGAGTTGTTGTCACGAATTGCAGATTGGGAATGCGGCAAAGATGAAAGTTGTTCTGATAATAGAATTATAAGTTACACAGTAAGTCAAAGAGCAAATCATAAAACGGAATATAACTTCCACGTCCCAAAATATATAGTAGATGATAACAAATTAGGAGACTTTGGCAAAGTACTAAAAACAATAGGAGTTCAGAATTTACCGTTTAGAAGAAGCAATTTAGAAGATGTAGATGAAGAACTTAGCAAATTAGTGAACATGGAAGATGATGTCGATAAGATAATAAAGCAGTTTGAAGAACATTTAACTGCAGCATATAATAACTGTTTTAAGAATTGTAATTCATTAAAGAAAACAAACGAAAGAAAATCTATACCCTGGTGGACAAATGAAGTAACCATAATGAGGAAAAGAGCAAATGCACTAAGAAAACGATATCAAAAGACAAAACAAGATGGTGTCTTAAGAGAAGAACGAAAAGCCTTGTATATAAAACAAAAAAGGGAGTATGAAAGAACTATAAGAAAAGAGAAATTAGATTCCTGGAAAAATTATTGCAGTCTAACTCCATCTAATAATCCATGGAATGCGGTATATAGAACAGCTACTGGCAAAATAAGAAAAAATTCACCATTAACAACTGTTACGAAACAGGACGGTTCAGTCACAACAGATTTAAAAGATACATTAGAATATATGCTGAATCATTTTGTACCAGAAGACAATGAAGAAGATGACAATTTTTATCACAAAAATATTAGGGAATTAATTAACAGACCAATCACAACACAGAATGATAAAGATTTTACTCAGAGAGAAATAAAAGATATTTTAAGTAGAATGGATGCAAGTAAAACTCCTGGAGAAGATGGAATTACAAGTAAAATATTACTTAAGGTCTTTAATGTGTTTCCAAAATATATGACAGCCATCTACAACAATTGTCTAACAAAAGGAAACTTTCCTAAGCAATCGAAGAAAGCCAAATTAATACCTATTGTTAAACCAGGAAAGGAAAAGAGTTCAGAAGTAACAAAATTCCTACCAATCAGTTTACTGAATGTAGGAGGGAAACTACTAGAAAAACTTTTAATCGACAGAGTAATGTACCATGCGTATTCACAAAACTTAATGAATAACAACCAATTTGGTTTCACTCCACAAACATGCACACTAGAGGCTGCAATGACAGTTAAAAATACATAACGCAAATCCTGAAAGATCGCCAGATGGTAATTTTAACCAGTCTTGATGTTCAGGGAGCTTTTGACGCAGTCTGGTGGCCGAGTATATTGTATACATTGAGGGAATTTAACTGCCCGAGTAACTTATACTACCTTGCTAAAAGTTATTTCAGTCATAGAAGTGCAGTATTGACAGTTAATAATGTAAAACTTGAAAAAAATGTAAGCAAGGGATATCCACAAGGATCTTGCTGCGGACCAGGCTTTTGGAATTTGCAATACAATTCGCTCTTGAATATTGAATACTCGAGCCATACAAAGGTAGTGGCATTTGCGGATGATTTATTAATAATAACTAGAGGAAAAACCAACTTGGAAGCCGAAAATTACAATAATGTAGACCTGAAAAAGATTGAAACGTGGGCTAAGAATAATAAAATTATTTTTAATGAGCAAAAGTCGAAAACAATGCTAATAACACGTAAACGTAGAGTGGAAAGGGATATAAGCATCTTTATCAATAACAGACAAATAAAACAAGTAGAAAACGACAAATATTTGGGAATACTCATTGATAAAAATTTCACCTTTAACGATCACATTCAGTATGTAACAGAGAGAGCCAATAAATTGATACACATTTTATCTAAATCAGCAAAACTAGATTGGGGACTGAAACACCAGGCTTTAAAGACTATGTACAACGGTGCAATTTTACCACTACTATCTTATGCAGCTCCAGTATGGATAGAAGCCATTGATAGAAAATATAATGCAAATAAGTTTACAAGAGTGCAAAGACAAATAAATATCAAAATTGCTAAAGCATTCAGGACCACATCTACTGAAGCACTATCCATTTTAACGGGACTTACACCTATTACAATTAAACTTCAGGAAATCGCCAATGAATATACAATATTGAAACAAAACTCTGAGAACAAATTAGACAAACCTGTAGAATATAGGAAATGGTGTCATCCAGCCGACATACCAATAATAAAAGAAATAAATCAGAATAAAACGTATGCACTGGAAATTTATACAGATGGCAGTAAAACAGAAGAAGGAGTTGGTTCTGGAGTAGCAATTTATCATCAGAACAAACTGAAATATCGGCTACAATATAAGTTAGATAGATAAACAGTGCTCCAATAATCAAGCTGAACAATTTGCAGTGTTGAAGGCATTAGAAACTGTTGAAAATATTTGCTTAACTGAAGAAGATAACAAAACTGCAGCGATATACACGGACAGTAGAGTCACATTACAATCATTGCATAACTACAAAATTCACAGTTACCTAACAGAAGCAATTAGAACAATGTTAAAAATTTTAGAAAAACAAAACTGTAATATAGAAATTGGGTAGGTCAAAGCACACATAGGGATACAAGGTAATGAAATTGCAGACCAACTAGCAAAGAAAGCAATTATAAACGAAAAGGAATGCAGCTATAATAGACTTCCAAGGAGTATTGTTAGAAGAACGCTAAGACAAGGAAGTCTAAAACATTGGGAAAGTCAATGGCAAGAAACAACTAAAGGTCATGAAACAAAGCAATACTTTCCTACTGTGGCAGACAGAATGAAGTTAAGGATAAATCTAACGGCAAACCTTACAACACTACGGACAGGACACGGAAGACTTAAAGCATACTACTATAGGTTCCACATCACAGATGACCCAAGTTGTTCCTGTAATGGAGGAGAGCAAACAACAGACCATGACTGCAGAAATCTAGAGGAAAAGCGAAGAACATTCAGAAGGAAAATAATTCAAAGAAGAGGAAAATGGCCACCAACTAAAGTCGAAATTGCTAAAAGTTATTTTAAAGAATATGTTCAGTATGCCAATGCAATTGATCTGACAAAAAATAATTGCACTGTATAAATCTAAATAATTGTTCATGTTAATTAATATATGATTATCAGTTTACTTTGTAAGCAAACCCAACATGTAGTATTACATATTGTAATGGAACATGTAGAACAATAAAGAATCTTAAAAAAAAAAGTTTCTATTATATTACATATAGCAAAAGCGGAAACTCGCCATTGAACAAAATGTTTTTTTTAAACCAGCTGTGTGAAGACTATTTTTAGCAAGCTTATTTTATAGCTGAGTAAGAAACATCAATGTGCAGTGTTGATTAAAAATTGTGAACATTGTATCGCAAAGAGAATTTGCCATAAAATAGCTTACATTTTTGGTTTAAAACACGTAATCCAGGAATGACTTAACTTCAACTTATTTTATTATAGAAAACATTTGCCCGGTGCCGGTACAGAAGGGCCCGGCTTACAGGCTAAAATTAACATTAATTATAGTTTACAGTATTTACATGTTCATGTTTGCTTTTATATGTTCAAAAACCCATACAGTGGGCAACTTTAGCCCACCGAGAACAGTTTTTGGGCGTATACTCGGTCTTATGTTTGTCCGTTTTTGATAGTTTTTTTTTTTTAAATTTATATACACGGATACATACACACACTCACTCCTGGGCATACCACACATATGTCCCATCACACGCACACATTTACAGTTTTTCCGCAGTTTTCCTGTGCGGCCAGGTTGCAGCTCCTGAGGCGTTTCCGAGGCACAGACCTCTTCCGGAGTGCGTGGCCTAGGGCCTGGGTTGCATGGGTCGGCGAGTCATGCAATGTTTAAAACATTTTAATTCTAGCATGCTTACGATGCTTTGGCTCGCCCTTGCCAATATTGGCAATCACGTCATTTTGGTGATTCCTGATGCGCGCCCACGCGACAGTGGCTCTTTTTGTTATTGCCTCGGGTATGGAAGGGATCTGGATTTCCTGGTGAAGGGTTCGGTTAGTGGTTAGGATGGGAGCAGAGAGGATTTTCCGGAGGGAGAGGTTTTGGAGGGTTTGGATAGTCTTCAGGGCGGTTTTTGAGGCGTTTGCCCAGGCCACACACGCGTAAAGAACCACTGACAGAATGAAAGCCTTGTACAGGACGAGTTTGGACTTCAATTGCAGCTGTTTGCTGCGGAAGATGGGGGCGCATAACTTTAGCCGCTGTCTGCCTTTGTTGGCGCTATGTTTTATGTGGGTGGACCAGCACACTGTGCGGTCCAAGGTAACCCCTAAGTATTTAACTTGCCGACGGCAATGCAATACCTGACCACCGACCGTTAGGTCCATTGCCAAAGTGTGATGCCGCTTAGAGAAATGAATCAGCTGGCATTTGTTGGGATTAATTTTGATTTTCCAGTCATGTTGCCATGAAAGGAAGTTGTTAACATAACGTTGCATTTCTGCAAGGCCGAAACGGGGATTTCTATGGTGGTTGTATATTGCAGTGTCGTCGGCGTACATGGCTACCTTACATCTGACGTCCACTGGGAAATCGTTGGAGAATAATATGTACAAAAAGGGTGACATGATTGCCCCTTGTGGGACGCCAGCCCGCATCACTCTCTCCCGTGAGGAGGAGCGGCCCACTTGGACGTAAAACTTCCGTTTTTCTAAAAAATTGTGCAGCAAATACAGATAATTTTGAAGAGCCGGGAAATTGTGGTGCAGTTTGTAAATAAGGCCATTGTGCCAGCACCGGTCGAATGCGGCTTCTACGTCCAGAAATAGCGCCAACGTTGAAGCCCCATTGTTAAATTGCTCTGTTACGTCATCAGTTAGTCTGAGAAGCTGCAAATCAGTAGAATGTCCTTTTCGAAAACCAAACTGTGAATTTGAAAGTTCATGAGATTCCGAAACTTGTTTTTGAAGTCGAAAAAGTATAAGTTTTTCGAGCAATTTACCAATAGTAGACAAAAGACTAATGGGGCGGTAGTTTTGCGGTTGCCTGGTGCTTTTCCCTTGCTTTGGGAGCATAATTACCTTGGCTCGTTTCCAGGTAGAGGGGAAATAGCCTTGCTGCAGACAGGCGTTAAATATTTTAGTCAGTTGCACCAGGGCTTTTCTCGGGAGATGCTTAAGTTCCTCATTAGTCACTTTGTCTGGGCCGGCAGCTTTCCCATTAGGTAATTTCCTAATGAGCTTGTAAACTTCCTGCGGTGTTATGATGGGTAGGTGTTGCTCTTGCTTCTGCGCCACCCAGGTTTGTAGCCATGTCTGTACCTCCCGTTCTAAAACCCGGTTGGTAACTGGGTTTTCGCTGAATCTGTCTTCAAGACAGTCAGCGAAGACCTCGGCTTTCTCCTCTTCGGAGAAGTGCAGGCCGCCATGAGTGTGCAGCGCCTCAGTTGCGGAGTTGACGTTCGTGGAGACTTTAAATGCCTTTAATAATTTCCACAAAGAGGAGTCCGAATGGGTGGTACTCAGCATTTTGTTTTCCCACTGTTCAGTTTTGTTGATTTTAATTTGATGCCGAATGATGTTGCGTAGCCATTTTGCTAGTACTTTATATTCAGGCTGACGGGTGTACCGCCACAGTCTTGTCAAGCGTCGTCTCCGCGCAATGAGTTGCTCTACCTCGGAGTACGTGCAAAAACCGGGTGGTCTTGTGGTGCAAGTGGTAGCGCTTCTCTTGGCCGTGTGTAGCGAGGCAGTGAAGTTTTCAATGGCGACATCTATGTCTGCCTCGCTGTAGTATGACAGCCTGGGTTGCGCCATCCCATGCATTTCCGTGGTGAACTTATTCCAGTCGGTCTCAGCCCTCCTTCGAGGTCCAGAGGCACCGGCTGGAATGCCAGCCTGTATATCGAAATGCACGGGAAGATGGTCAGAGTCCAGGCTGTGATACACTGTAAAGTTAATTAAAGGTGTCACATTTTTTGTTAGTACGAAGTCCAAAATTTCGGGGTCAAAGTGCCCCGATCTGTGCCAAAATGTGGGATCTGGGGGAAGGTGTACCTCTAAGTAGTCATTATCTGTTATAAGTTCAACCAGGAGATTTCCAGCCGCGTTTGCCCGGCGTGAAAACCACCAGGGGTGCCGAGCGTTGAAATCTCCTGCAATTATAACGTGCTCCTCTAAAGCGAGGATTTGTTGGAGGTCATGTATGAAATTAGAGGAGTTGGTGGGCCGATAAAGCGCTACCAGCATCACCGTTTGACTATTTACACATGTTTTGAGAGCCGTGCACTCTAACGCTGCCATTGCAGGTAGCGTAACAGAAGCATGAGCAACAGTGTTTCTGAGCAAAATAGCAGTCCCTCCCCCCTGTCTGCCAGTTCTATCGTTCCGAAAGATTTGATACCCCTGGAGCTTAAAAGTGTGCTCTTGCTGTAATTTTGTTTCGCAAATGAATGCGACATCAATTTTGTTACGCGCAGGTAGTTTTCAAGTTCGTGTTGCTTCCTGTGGATGCCATCTGCATTCCACAGGAGTGCTCGAGTTAAAGTTATGCCTCCCCTTGAAGTTGCCATTTACTCGACGAGAGTGGTAACCAAACATATGATGGCTTCCAGCTTCTCCATGGTACTGTTGCAGCTTTTTAATCTTGCGATTATGGGCCGCAATTTTGTTAGTAGTACTGGGAGGTTTAAATCCTTGAAGAGGCTGAAAATTTCTTTCAAACCTCCCAGGTCCCTGGTGGGTGCCTCTGAGGGCTGGGGTTGTGGAGGGGGACCATTTGGCGGTTGTACGGGTGCATTTCGCCCTCCGGCGGCTCCTGCAAAAGAGGTGCCGTTTTCGACCAGGGCCGGGTGGAGGATGGGGCGTGGCCCTGGTTGAGTACCAGGAGAGTTCCTGGCTACAGCGGCCAGTTGACGGCGGTGGCGTTCCATCTTAAATGTCTCGCACCCCCTATAGCTGGCAGGATGCGCCTCCCCACAGTTGGCACAGTGGGGTACAACGTCTTCCTTAGCCTTTCTTGGGCAGTCAGCTAGGCGGTGGAGGTCACCGCAAAGAACACACCGGGAGGTCATGTTGCACATTTTGAATGTATGTCCTAATTGTTGGCAATTGTAGCATTGGGTGATATTTTGGGAGGTTTTGAGGACCTCCACGGTGACCATCATGTGGCACACCTCTCTTTCCTGCAAAAGCTTTTGATTTTCAGTGGTTCTAGACAAGCTTACCTGAAAATTTGGTAGAGGCCTGCCGCGGGAAACTATCTGTCTAACTTGCACGCCGGTGTAACCCTTCAGTTCTAAGTCCTCTTTGACGTAGTCCACTTGCAGGTCTGCAGGCAGGCGTTTAATCACGTACCGCAGAGGCTGATCACTTCTGGGTGTAAAACTGAAGTTTTCCACACCGGCGTGTGTCAGGAGCTGCATGGTGGGGATGGCATCTTGTTTTCTCTGGAGGAAGAGTTTTAGACAGTCCCTCGTTGTTTGAAGCTTGTAGGACCCGTTCGGAAGAGAGTTCTTTAGTGTCTGTAGCACTTTCACAGCCTGGCGGACATCCGGGATGATGATCCTCGGCGGCTTTTGATTTTCTGTATTTTGTATGCTGGGTGTTGCTGTTGCTGTTGTTGTTGCTGAGGAGGTACCTGGCATTGTTAGGTGTGGGTGGGGAGTGGGGCGGGTTTTTGTAGGTGTCTTTTGGTGTTGTGGGATTCTTGGTTTTTGGAATTGTGGGATGGGATTCTGTGTGGGTGTAGGTAAAGCCGGGTATTCTGTCTCCTCGCGTTCTGCTGCTTGTAGTGGCGCGAAGGAGTTGCGTAGAGTGAGGGGGTGGGGTGGTGTTGACTGCCGTGGTTGTCTTTTGCTGTTTGTGGGATGGCCGGGATGTTCACTTTCGGAATCACTTCCGTTGTCCCGCGTCCGTTTCTTCTTCGGGGCCGCTATCTTCCACCCCTCACTCTGTTTTACAAGCTCCCTCTTTTTCATCGCGTAGTCCCTGTAGCAGAACGCGAGGTCCTGTGTGATCTTGGTGAATTTTGTGGAATCTGCGTCTAGGTTTGTTAAATTGTTTGTGTAGTAGTTAATCTCGTTTTGGATGTTTTCTACTTCTTTCCTTAGTTTCTCGAGGGAACGTGCCTTTCGCTCTTCCTCCTTCGTCTGTTGATCTTGGTCGTCCGCCAATGTGCGTGGAGCGGGCTGGATTTGCGCTGCTGCTGCTGTGGTGGCTGCATCTTGTGTTCCGCCTGATGCCATAGTCGCACTTTCACTTCCACTTTATGCTGTGCGGGGGTACGCCAAGCGCGCCCCACGCGAAACACAGAACTAAAACTTACACTAAGTATTGCGTCACTGTCACTGTGCGTATATTAATAAACACTAGTTAACTAAGAAGATATATACACAAAAAACGAAGGTTATTTACACATTTACTATGTACAACACTTTTCCACACTTCACTTGCAAAAGCATGTTAAATCACTGTATATTTTCGTAAATAAACACTGAGCGCCACAGCCACTTGATATTTATACGTCTTTCCCGCCAAAATTATGACAGTTGACAATGATCCCGCCAAACCGTTTCACGTGACCGTTTCTCGCGCGCACCAACAAACGATCCTCTTCTCACAACGGCTGCGTGACCACTTTTTTCAATGACTTAACATACCGTATTTTATCGCATTAGGCCGCCCTCGCATATTTCCCTCCCCTATGATTTTTCACCACTAAAAAATATTTACCTATTAAACATCGCTCCTGGTTCCTTTTTATTGGAGCGGCCTTCAAACGACTTGATAATGGACAACAATCGACGCAGTGCCTGCCACAAAAATACTCGTAAAGCCATTGTCATAACGTATCGTAAAATTGAAATGTGAAGTTACACACGTGTTTGTTTCCAAGTCAATTTCTTACAAGTCGTCATATTGTTAAAAAGAGTTTTAAAAAAAGCTGGTATTTCTGGTATCATTAATGGTTCTTGCGACATGTTGTGAAATAGTTAAAATGAAGACATGTTATCTGAGCCAGATATAAATGAAAAAAGTGATGATAGTGACGGAAGTGAGACCGCAGAATAGTCAGAGAAAAGAAAAAATGAAACAATACATTGTAGGCCCAATGAAACCGTGGTATGTATCCAGGTCATTCACAAATTACTGTATACCTATATAACTTTTACATAATACTACATGTTTTCCCTTCCTTTCTGAATTCCTAGAAGCACCTCTCTCATAATTCCCTCCCCAGTGTTTTCAAGCAAATTATTCGAGAAAAAAAGTGGGTGAGGGGGGAGGAGAATTACGCGATAAAATACGGTATATGCACCAAGCTTTGAAGCCCACTTCTTTGTACAGATTCAGCAGTACCTCTTTCTGAAAGTCGTCCGGATTCTAAATCCGTTTTTCTGTCTTATGGTGTTTTCCAGGGGATATAAACAAGGGCCGCCCGGGTTCAGAAGAGGTTATTTTACCTTGTTGCACTACGCGCGACAATGAATGTTCACTTACATTGCATGCTTTAGCTGTTAGCGCCCGGCTCTGTTTAAATAGAATGTTCACACGCACTTCTACTGAGGACAATTTTTTTTAAAAAGTGTAAACACTGAAAATAATAGCCCGCGCATCTGAATGCAATACTTTTCCTTTCGATTTACTTGTCTGTAAGCTGCTTGTACCAGGCTTTGATAATACCATGTTTCTTAGCAACAAAACGAGTTACAGTAATTGTAAGACACACGTAACACTGTGACACTGTCAGACATGGAACACTCATACGAATAAACTAAATTCCTTTTCCCTTCCTGCAGACATCTCACTCCTTGAGAAGAAAGATATTTGAGACGATAAATAAACAATCATGATGCAAGGCAAGTGTCATTTGCTATCGCTGAGCGCAGCGTTTCTTCAATCTCTCATATCTTCGGCTACAGGCCACCTAAAATTTTGCTTCTTGGACAGTCAGCTTCAACATTTCTAGCTCTTTGCAACGGAATTCTTTGTAATAATGAGCCGTTGCCGGATTTGTTGAGCGCAAAGAGAAAAGTGAAAAGCGAATATTGCGCTAGACAGCGCGTTACCGAACTGGGCAACGTTGCCTCTCTAGGATTGGCGACTTGCTCTCACACACCCTCGTCTAGCTCCGCCTCATGCGCCTTCTTATTCCGTACGGCTTATAGGTGTTCTGTGACGGCAAGCTCACATGGGAGCACTGTTGGCGAATGTAAGTATACCTTGTCCCACTCTTAGATGACAGTATGGAGTTAAATAGGATATATCTGTCTCTATCTAGAGCATACGAGTTGCCATTAACCTCGTCCTTTTCTACCCTCGCGCTGTTGTCAGATTCCTAATAGCATGGTATAAATATTCAGTTATAAATTTCAAGTTTGAACACATTATCCTACGCAGAATTTTTTTTCTATCAGGTTGTATCTTTTTTTAGAGTTGTTATACATTTCTAAAGGCCCTTATTTCTTCAGAAAACGTTTTTTTTTCAATAGAAGTCCGATATGTGCTGTTTCTATACTTACTACGCACTAACTAACAAACTGCTAGAATACGTCTATATTTTTTTCTTGGCTAGAATAAACCATAGTGCTACTACCTGCCCACTTTGAATTCTCTATGTTTTGTTCAGTTAAGTGTTATTTTTTAAATTAAATGTTTTCGGAAAATTTTATATCTGTGTACTGCAAAAGTTACGTAGTGTGAAACTTTTTTGTTATTGAGTTTACATCAGGGAATCAGCGAGAACAAATGTTGAGGAGGGTTGGAGAAAGTTTTTAAAATAAACCAAAAGGCCGTTACCTCTTTCTTTTATCCAGTAAGGCAAACAAAAGGTATTCATCTATTCAGCGTATTCTCGCGCCAGGCCTGACACAGAAGATGGTATAAGGAGCAGCACTAGCATTAGTTTGAAAGAAGCCGTGTGTGTAACTGTGAGCTTTTATTGCGTTATTTGTTTAATATTTTCGTAACTATTTGTAGTTATGGAGGGAGAAGCTAGGAAGAGAAGATATGTTGGTAAATTAAGAAGTAAGGAACGCCAAATAATTATGAATGTGTTAGATTATTTTTGAAGTAAAATGCGTGTAAGTAAGGCAGTGAAAGAAACAGCTAAGGCTATCGGGTGTTCAGAAGCAGTGGTGTGTATGATTTAAAAGGAAGTAATGAAAGGACCTCTAAGAACACCATCGAAAAAGAAAGCAAAAAGGGCGGACTACACAAAACGCTAGGTTAACGCAATATGATTGAATAGTGCAAAGTGGAGTGCGGCGAATTGTTCATTCTTTACTGTTTGCAAATATTCCACCCACGCTGAATATGATTTTGTCACGGGTCAACAGTGATGAGACCCTACCAAATTTCTCAAGGGCCACTCTGAGTCGGTTCTTACATGATTTGGGGTTCGAATATGAAAGAAGGGGTAACAAGTGCATATTAATAGAAAGAGACGATACCATCATATGGCGACATAAATATCTAAAAGACGTAAAATGGTTTGGGACCAGGGGAAATCAATTGTTTATACACATGAGCGTCGGCAGACTTTTTTCCAAGGGGAGACCGCACGTTGGAAGTTTGCAATCAGATAATATTAGTTCATTATTAGGCGTGGCCCCCCTTGCTCCCCCTTCGCGACGCCCATGTTTATACAGACGAGTCGTTTGTAAATTTAGGTCATACAGTGACAAAGACGTGCAGGGATACCAAAGTTAAAAGTGCCCATCTCGTCAAGCAGCAATTGAAGGACTAAGTACAGGACACCGGCCACCTCCGAGTCGCTCGCGGAGAAAGATTCTCAACTAGTACATGTTACAACACTGCGCTCCATTTAACGTGTACTATCTTCTAAGGGTGGAACGCGCTTTAGTTATCCACCGTCAGCAGAAAACTATCCCAAGGCCGTTGAACAGCCGATGAGGTTTGCACGTGACGAACTTTTAATCGATATTTACATGAGAGAGTTAGTACTGCAAACGGTTTCAACGCAAGAGATAAACCTACGTAGCCTTTATAATAAGCTCGAAATTCAGCTGAGAGCACTGGAAACCTTAGGGGTAACAACTAACAAATATGCAGCAATGCTGTATCCCCTAGTTGAGTCTGCACTACCAGATGAAACTTTGAAAGCCTGGGGAAGATTACAACCTCAAGGAAAACGAGATCATTCAGGTAATCTGGAAGCATTGCTGCATTTATACGCCAAGAGGCGGAGCAGGAAGAACGACTGCATATAGCTCGTACTAGTTTTTCCTATGGTGAACCCCATGATTGTGAATTAAAATAAAATACCCACGGCAGCAGTTTTACATACAACAGGAAGTGGTGAAAGTGTGTATCTGGTGCACAAGGGGTTCTCATGCTTCGCAAGATTGCTTTAAAGCAAAGAAAATTAATCATGGTAAGAAAATTGACATTTTAAAGAAAAAAGGGGCTTGCTTTATTTGTCTTAAAATGGGGCATAGAGCAAAGGACTGCAGAGCTGCGGCGTAATGTTTCTTATGCTCCAAGAAGCATCAAGCCATTGTGTCCAGGATTAGACCAGCCTAAAGAACATGAAGATGAGGTAAACAAAGTAGAGAAAATTCAAACTTTGCTCTCGCATCAGCAACATCAGACACTGCTGCAAACCTTAATTGTGAAAGTCGATGGTCATAAAACAAAGTATTTAGCTAGAGTTCTTTTAGACTCTGGTTCCCAGAGATCCTACATTACCAAGGACGGTGTGCAGAAATTAGGATTGAAGAAAATAAATGAGGAAAAAATGATGCATTATCTCTTCGGAGGGGTGAACACTGGTCAGGTAGTGCATAATATGTACCATGTTCCCCCTCCGAAGTAGTGTCGCCTTGTCGTGGCGGAGGGGCTCAGTACCCGATCCATACGGCCTACTTAGTGTGTCTGTGACCACTGGTAGGCAACAGGTGAGGGGAAGCTAAGAACATTCCAAACGGGTAGATGGGGCTCGTTAGTCTTGGTCGACGACTCATCTAGGAGAAGAGGACTCCGAAATCTTACTCCCCCAGGGGAACCTAGTACGGTAGGTCCGGGTATGGCACACCCGGGGCCCCGAGCTGCTCACCATCATTTCACCCCTTCATAGGCATTAACTGTGCCACGTGCAGCTTTTATGTTGCCTTTTATATCACCCTCTTTCTCTTCTAGGCTTATTCTGATTATTAGTTTGTAAGTTCCTAGATTTATAACTCCTGTCTCACCAGCAGGGATCTTTCCTATCTCCGTGGTGCTGTCCCACCGTTTTCGGCGCGGCCCCCGACTTGTGTGCTCTTCGGAGGTCTCAGGCGCGAAGGTTAGGCGGACCCTTCACACTGCCCCCATGTGTAGCCTTAGGTGCGAAGCCCGTCCACACGTCATGTACACCCACGTAGCTCCTTGAGGGCACGGCCGGTGTTAATCTCCCGACGGCCGCGTGCCGTCGGGTTAGTATCACCGGCCGGACGTGTTACCGCTGACGGAACCCCGGTGTAATCAACCCGAAGTCCCCTGAATCCACGCTGACTCCGTTGAGGCAGCGTGTGCTAAAGCGGGGAGCCACAGGCGGTTATTCCTGTGGTGGGGGCATAAAACCGGGGTGTCACGTGGTGAACGGTTTACCCATGCGGACAAGCAGTGGAGATCGCAGGGTAGCCCCTCTGAAGTACGCTTTGAGATCAGTCATGGAGGGGTCTCCATGGCGGCACAGACCGTGGAGATTTTGGTGTCTTTTATCCTTTGACCCCCGGATGGCAGGCTGACGCCGACGGCTTCGGATGGGGGTCCAAATAACCATGTCTCCGCGCAACCCCTCTTCCTTTGACCCTTTCTTAGTATTGACTTTGGCATGTGACGGGAAAACGATAAAGGACCTTAGCCCATTTTACATAAAACGAGAAGTCGACAGAATATGTGGCCCGGAGACGGTACGCTGTTGATCGAAACCAACACGGCAGACCAGACCCAGAAACTATTAAAGGCGAGTTTGTTGGGATCCTACCCAATTCGGGTAGCCCCACACAAATTGCTCAACGCATGTAGGGGAGTTGTCACCACCTCCAGTCTGAACAATCTGTCGAACGATGAGATTACCACCTGCCTCTCCGAACAGCGTGTGTGTCAGGCTTACCGTCTTACCCGAAAGCAGGATGGCAAGGATGTACCTTTGCGTACGGTGTTTCTGACGTTCAGAGGAACTAAATTGCCCGAGTATATCTGTTGTAGCTACGAACGTGCCGCCGTACGCCAGTATGTGCCGAACCCCATGCGTTGTTTTAGGTGCCAACGGTTCGGCCATACTAAGACCTTATGTAATAATCCTGCTATATGTGAGCGCTGTGGTTTAGCAGCCCATGAGAACCCGACATGTACACGGGATCCTCTCTGTGTGAACTGTGAAGGGAACCATCCATCCAGCTCGCGACAGTGTGCGAAGTTCCTTGATGAGAGGTTTATACAAGAATTGCGCGTGAAAGAACATCTCACGTTTCCAGAAGCGCGTCGTCGCTTTGAGCAGCTGAAACCTGCTACCACCACAGGTTATGCCTTGGCTGCCAGACGCGCTCCTGCCAGCAGCGTAGCGATCCAGCACGTTCCTGTGTCAGATGCTTCTACACAGACTGCGAATACCCCTTCACTGTCTCGTGCCACAGTTGCACCTGTTACTACATCTATAGCCGTGCAGACACCAGCTCACAAGACAACTAGCCGCAGCCAGCCTGTTGACAGCCATTATTCTAGGCCTACTGGTCGCGCCAGCAGTCGCACATCGTCCATGAAGTCCCGCTCCCGCTCTCGTTCAGCGAGCCGCCGGGGATCTTCAGACTCCCGGACGTCGGCGGAGTCACCACACGATGGCGAATTTAACCTACCCCGTCCGAAGTCGGTTAAGGTAAAGATGAAAAAGAAAAAGATGAAGACGAATCCCTAATTCTTCTTTACCATGGAAATAATCCAGTGGAATGTTAATGGGTTCCGGGCACGTGTTCCGGACATACAGCATCTCGCTTCGCAACGCTCTCCATCAATCGTATGTCAACAAGAAACGCACTTGTACCCTAACCACGCATTACAACTTCGTGATTTTTCGGCATTTAGACATGACTCTGCAGCTGATAGGCGAGGAAGCGGGGGTGTTGCTATTCTGGTGGCGCATGATATCTCTGCCACCAGTGTGCCACTCAACACGCCGCTACAGGCTGTAGCGGTGCGTGTGCAGCTGTAAAGCCTCTGTTTCTCCCTTTGCAATGTCTATCTCCCACCGGTCAGTGTCGTACACACGAACGATCTTCGGGCTCTCTTGGCACAGATTCCGCCACCGCTCATCTTTCTCGGCGATCTGAATGCCAAGCACTCTCACTGGGGCTCCGGCACTGACGATGCCCGTGGGTGCCTTGTAGCAGACGTTTGCCATATGTCCGGCCTAGTCATATTAAACACTGGCGTGCCTACTTACTTATCATCTGCCTATGGTACACACTCCGCGCTTGACGTTTCTTTTAGCAGCCCGTCACTGGTACCTCTACTTGACTGGTCCGTACTTTCCGACTTATTTGGCAGTGATCATTACCCCATTAGCAGTCACCTATCGGGCCACAATTCTGCGCCAACAAGCTTTCTTCACTGGATTATTTCCAAGGCTGACTGGGGGAAGTTTCGTTCCCTCATTCACCTTACCGACGATGGTTTTACCACCATTGACGACATGGTGGAGTATTTTACTTGCTCTATCGTTAGTGCAGCGGATTCCAGAATTCCTCGTGGTTCCACTACACCTCGTCACGTTCCTGTGCCTTGGTGGTCCGAGAAATGCCGTTTGGCTACTAAAGCACCCAAGCGTGCATTGCGTATCTTTACATTACATCCTACGCAGGCGAACTTTGTCGCTTTTAAGCGTGCTCGTGCTAGGGCGAGGTTTATACTTCGAGACGCAAAACGCAAATCGTGGGAAAAGTATGTATCTTCTCTTTCCCGTCGAAGTTCGGCGCAAAAGGTGTGGACTGCTATTCGGCGAATGTACGGCAGGTGTCGCCGGACGATCATCCCCGGCCTTGCCGTACAGGGCTCCCGTTATACCAGCGAGCAGGACATCGCCGACGCCCTTGCCGAGTGTTTCGCCTGTACTAGCCAAACCCAAAGCTATGATAGAGCGTTTTTAACTATCAAGGAATCTGCGGAGCAGATAGGCCTTAGTTTTAACAGTGCCCAAAGTGAACCGTACAACGCACCGAAGCGGAGCTGGTGCATTCCTTGTCCCTAGCAAAGAATTCTTCTCCTGGCCCTGATGACATCCACCGCCAAATGCTGCTTCATCTTCCACCTGCAGCTCTTTCCTTCATGTTGAGCATGTATAACCGCATCTGGCATCAGCAGGTTTTTCCGTCTTCCTGGCGAGAGGGTATTGTCATCCCTATCCCTCGACCAGGAAAAGACCGGACACTTCCCTCTAGCTACCGCCCTATTTGCCTGACGAGTGTCGTGTGCAAGACCTTGGAACGGATGATTCACACTCGCTTACTGCGGTGGCTTGAGACGAATAACCTGCTGAGCAATGTTCAGTGTGGATTTCGTCGCTTTCGCTCTAGTTTCGACAACCTGACGCGCATGGAGGCATACATACAGAATGCGTTTCTCCTGAAGCAGCATGTCGTGGGTGTCTTCTTTGATCTGGAGAAGGCCTACGATACTACTTGGCGCTATGGCATTCTCCGTACTCTACACGGTTATGGTTTGCGCGGTCACTTAGCCGTTTTTCTTTTTAACTTTTTACTCATTGGGCGTTTTCGTGTCCGTATAGGCAACACGTTGTCTCAAGAGAAGATTCAGGAGAATGGTGTACCCCAGGGATCCATCCTCAGTGTCACACTTTTCGCAGTTGCCAGTAATGGCATCAGTAGTGTTGTTCGTAGCGGTATCCCGATGTCGCTGTATGTTGACGACTTTGCGATCTACTATCGCTCTTATAGTTTGGAGCACATCGAGCGTCAACTGCAGCTGACCATAACCTCCATCGCCGAGTGGGCTTTACGCACCGGCTTTCGGCTGTCCCCTACGAAAACACAGTGTCTTCACTTTCACCGACTGCAAGGAGTACACCTTCCTCCTGATCTTCATCTGCGCGACACACGTCTTCCTTTTGTACCGCACCTTAAGTTCTTGGGCCTGCACCTCGACAGCAAACTCACATGGGAGCACCATATCCGCCACCTTCGTGCTTCCTGCGATCGTTCGCTTCGGGTACTCAGGTTTCTTATCTGGGGCATCTTGGGGCGGCGATCGCATCGTCATGTTGAGGCTATATGGCTCTCTGGTTTGGTCCAAATTAGACTACGGCTGTTTTATTTATGGCGCGGCGTCTGCGTCTAAACTTCGGCTTTTAGACACAGTACATCACACTGGTATCCGTCTCGCTACTGGGGCTTTCCGCACCAGCAGAATCGATTGTCTGTATGCTGATTCTGGCGAACCTCCACTGTCTGTTCGACGCTCTTTTTATTTAGTTCTTACATGGCAAGGCTGGCCGCCCATCCAGGTCACCCCTCGTTTCCACCCGTGTTGCTTCCAGACCTCGCGCACCGTTATATGCGGAATACAACCATCTCCCGTCCAAGTGGTATCCGGTTTCGTGAACTGCTTGCTGTACACGCCCTTCGACTGCCAGCCGTAGAGCGGCATTCACATGGCCGATGTCCTCCCTGGCAACTCCAGCGCGCACGCTTTGACCTGGAGCTGTCGGGCTGTGTTAAGATAGCTACCCCTGATTCCGTGTTTCGCCAACTATTCACGGAACTACTGGGGCGATACCGGACTTCCTGTCCGGTATTTACCGATGACTTCCAGATGGGTAGTGCGACGGGTTGCGCCTTTATATACAACGGTGACGCTCATACGTACCGCCTACCGGACGCCAGTTCAGTATTTACCGCCGAGTTGTTTGCCATATTTTATTTCCTCCTTTTTATCTCCAGTTCAGGTCCTGGAAGTTTTATCGTTTGTTCCGATTCTTTTAGCGCTCTCCAGGCCCTGCAACAGTCTATCGGCACCTCGGCATTGGTTGTTAAAATCCAGACGTTGATTTCTCAGCTACTGTCTCGCGGATACCAGTTTGTTTTTACGTGGATCCCAGGCCATGTGGGTATTCCGGGCAACGAGGCGGCAGATGCGGCTGCAAAGTCTGCCTGTCACCTTCCGGAGTATTCCACCCGTACGCTCCCCTATATAGATGTGCAGAAATATTTCCGTCACCATCTATTTGCTCTTTGGCAGGAATCTTGGGAAGCGTTATCTGGCACTCAGTTACGGACAATCAAGGACACGGTACAACCCTGGCAGACCAGCAGCAGGAATTCCAGGTGGGAAGAAGTGGTTTTAACCCGCCTGAGGATAGGCCATACCCGAGCCACGCATGGACACCTTTTGCGTAGTGATCCGGAGCCTGTCTATACGACGTGTAACATTCCAACCTCCGTCGCACATGTCCTTGATTGTCCGCGATACGCTCGTGAGCGCCAGTCCGTCGGCCTGGGCCTTACACTGTCGTCAGTTTTAGGCAACGACCCAGTATCTGTAAATACAGTGCTGCGGTTTTGTTCCACAATTGATTTTATGAAGCAAGTGTAAGGTTATTTTATTTCAGAGATTTTAGCCTTTTAGATTGCCGTATTTTTTTTAACGTTTTAGTGTTTTTTACTTTGTAGCAATTTTAAGTTTCTGTTTTTAGCATTTTAAACGAAACGTTTTAATAGTTCTTTAGCTGTTTTTATCTATTTTAACCTTAGATTTTTAGTTTTTAATGGGTGATGTTTTAAGACTTGACCTATGTAATTTTACTTCTGGACTCGGGGCCCTAATGACCAAGTTGTCGACGGGCCCTTAAACCCAACACACTCACGCTCACTGTACCATGTTACGTTGTATAGCCTTAATGAAAAATTTTAATACACAGTTTCATTGTTAGACAAAGACAAGGTATGCTCTTATGTTCCACGGTTGGAAACTCAAGATTGTTATCCACTACTGAAAATAAACAACATAACTTTGATGTGGGCCATGATATACTAGAAGTGAAGATTATTTTGGGAGTGGATGTCTTAGCTAGGTTGTTGACAGGAACGATTGTGCGACTGGATGAAGATGTGTCTGCGGTGGAAACTAAGTTTGGTTGGACACTAATGGGGCAGAGAACAGTGAGTACTAACTTAGCTACAGCCAGTACTATCAACTGTTTGAATGGTTTGGATATTCCAGATTTGTGGCGACTTGAAACACTAGGTATTAGAGATCCTGCTGAAGTTAAAACAAAGGGGAATCTAGAAAAGGAAACTTTAGAATTTTTTAGCAAGCTGTGAAGTTTAGAGAAGATGGAAGATATGAAGTTCGGCTTCCATTCAAGGAAGGTCATCCTCAGTTAGGCACCAACAAAGAGATGGCGCAGATGAGGCTAATCAAAACTACAAAGAGATTGGAAGCCATGAATAGGTATGAAGATTATGATGCAGTACTTCGTCGTTGGTTAGAAGATGTCATAATCGAGCCTGCGCCCAGTAGCAATGAAGGGGATCACTACTTACCTAATCTAGCAGTGATTAAGGCGTCCAATTTAACAACAAACATCAGGCCAGAATTTGCTGCATCTGCAAAGGTCAAGCATGGCATTGCATTAAATAATGATCTCGAAACAGGTCCAAATCTAATAGAAAAGATTACCCACTTTATGATTCAATTCAGGAAATACCAGATAGGCGTCATACCTGATATCGAGAAGGCCTTTTTACAGATCAGCTTAGAAGAAAGTAATCGCAATTTCTTAAAATTTCTGTGGTGTAAGAAAGGAAAAAAACTGAATACAGGCGTTGTAGAGTAGTTTTTGGAATTTCTTCAAGTCCATTTTTCCTTGGAGCAACACTATCACATCATTTAGAAGGGGCTCCCGATAATATGAAGAAAACTGCAGTGAAGTTACAGCAGTAATTCTACGTAGACAATTGTGTCACCAGTGTCGAGAATGGAGAAGAGCCTACTCAGTTTGTGAAAGAAGCAGTGGAACTGATGTCATCTGGAGGCTTTAAATTACGTGGATGGATCAGTGGTTCTGGTAATTACTCCAGAGAAAAGCTTGTGAAGAGAAGAGAAGCTCAAGTACTAGGATTACTTTGGAACCCAGAATCAGATAAGCTTTGCTGTGATTCTGATGTAATTTCAGTGTTGTCACGCCCGATTACAAAGAGGAGGTTACTATCAGCTTCTCAGAGGATATTCGATCCCATTTGGTATTTATGCCCTACAACATTAATTCCCAAACTGTTGCTACAAAAGATATGAAAGGAGAAGTATCGATGGGATGACGAGTTACCAGATCACATAACAGAAGAGTTCATGTTGTGGACAAAGCAAATATATTGGCTAAAACAGTGTGGTATTCCCAGAACACTTTCATCAAACATCTCAAGTGCAGGGGACATACAGTTGCATATATTTTGTGATGCAAGCAAACATGCTTATGCAACATGTGGTTTCTTAAGATCTGCAACAGCTGCAGAAGTGTCAGTAAGATTAGTACAAGAAAAAACTAGGATTGCACCTATCCATCATATGACCATACCTCGTCTAGAACTTTTGGCTGTAGTGATAGGAACTCGCATGAGTATCCAGATCAAGGAAGCTTTGCAAATTGAAAACCTGAATTATAAAATATGACTTGAAGCTTTCCTGCCGACGAACATATTCAAGATGCTCTCGGGCTTCGAGCCAGGTGTAGTGATGAAAAGACATCAACGTTTCGGGAGTGTACATCTCTCCCATCTTCAGGATGAATGACTAGTCACTTGTAGTCACTTGTAGCGGGGTCACTGAGGGGTTATCCTCCCTATGGGAGGCGCCCTCTGACTCTTGCCATACTGGGATAGAATCCCTTACTGGCATAAAATGGTGTTTTAAAAAGATGGTGGTTCAACGGTGGGAGTTTTGTCTAAGATTTTTTTTTTGGTTATACTGATGATATTGGGGATGATGAGAGTCTATGCAGTAGTCAAGGATTTGTCAGTATTAGTCTGGGGCGTTTATAAGTTTCGCCGGGGTCTAAGTCGTACTCCCCAAGTCCACGTATGAGCTGATTGAAGCTGTTGGGAAGTTGTGCATAGAACTTGTTTGCAAGGTCCTTGATGCGCTCAATGAGTGTCGGGAATGACAAGTCAGTGTGGATATTTTCATTGGGGATGTACCACTCGGCTGCTACTGATGTCCTGAGGTATCTATTTTGTAGTACCTGTAGCTGGTAGAGGTTTGTCTTCGCTGTAGCGCCCCAGACTTGGCAGGCGTAAGTTAATGCAGGCCTGATAACTTGCTTGTAGATGAGGATCTTGTTCCTCAAGGACATGGGGGACTTTTTGTTGTACAGTGGATACAACAAAGCCATTCTCCTATTCACTTTATTAGCTAGAGCTGAGATATGCGCTTTCCATGTTAGACGCATATCTAGGAGTGCTCCCAGATATGTTGCTTCCGTGGACCATGATACTCTTTCGCCTGCCAGACGAAGATCATCAACATCCTGGGGGTGGCGTCTGGAGAAGGTGACGGCTTTGGATTTATTGGCGTTGATTTTGAACCGCCATGCAGCAAACCATGCTGTCAGCATATTGGCATATCGTTGTAGTCTCTGTACTGCAATACCATGATTTGATGATGCTGTGGTAATTGCAGTGTCGTCGGCAAAGAGATACAGGTTGCAGCCCTGGAGACTTGGGAGAGTGTTTATATATATTAAAAATAGCAGGGGGCCCAGGACACTGCCTTGGGGTACTCCTGCATTGATGAAAAATGTGTGAGATTTTATGCTTTCCTTTGTCACAACAAAGGTTCTGTTTGTCAGGAAGCTGTATATAAGATGGACCAGATATTTCGGGGTGTCGTAATTAATAAGCCGATGGATTAGGCCTTCATGCCATACAGAATCAAAGGCACGGGAGATGTCCAAAAAGAGGGCTGCAACATAATGCCGGTTATTAAAGCCAGTTACCACCTGGTCCACGAGTCGAAGCAATTGATGGGTGGTGGAATGATTGCGCCGAAATCCAAATTGCTCGGGGCGAAGGATGTTGTGTCTGTCGAGCATATTCTGTAGGCGGTGCTGTATGACCTTCTCAAACAGCTTGCTGATGGCTGGCAGTAAGCTGATTGGTCTGTAGTTGCCTGGGTCTTTGGCATCTTTTCCCGGCTTTGGCAGTGTGATGATATGCGCATGTTTCCATGCAGCCGGGAAGTGTGCAAGACGAAGCAAGCTGTTAAACAGGTGGGCGAGTAGAGCCATCCATTCTTCTGGGGGTACTTTGAAGGCTGCATAGGGGAGGGTATCGTTTCCCGCAGATTTGTATGGCCGGACAGAGGCTACAATGTTCTTAAGTTCCTCTACAGTGGTGAGGCTTACTTCTTCATTGTCAGGAGGTGTTGCTAAGAAGTTTTGAACCATGGCCTGGACTTCTTCAGCAATTTCAGCGTCGAGAGGTTCCGCTGGATGGAATGTTGAGGCTAGGTGTTCAGCCATCATATCGACCTTCTCCCTAGTGGACTGGGCAAGTCTTCTGCCATCAGTAAGAGGTGGGTCAGAAGTGGGAATTCGGAGTATGGCCTTTGCCATTCTCCAGAGGGAAGAATCTTCCGTGTCTAGAGTGCTCAGGCGTCGTTCCCATTCTTCATTGCTGTGGTCGTTTAGTTCCATTTTGAGAATGGACTGTAGTCTGTTGCACTCTAAAACACCCAGTCTAGTGTGGAGGTGGTTCACCGCTCCGTTGGAATCTGTGTTTTCTCAGTCGGTCGATTTCCAATTTTAAGGCTGGTTTCCAAGATGGACTAAACTGCAATCCAGCGTCCCGGTTCAGTGTACTCTTCTCGGAGGAGATGGCCAGAGCCTCCTTAATCCTCCGTTCCCATAAACCGCTACATTTTGGCACAATGGTCGTTTCTTTGAAGTTTAGCTCTGTGGTCTTTTTCAAAGCAGTGCTCCGCCAGCCCTGACTTTTCAGGCTGCATTAATCGTATGGACCGTTCGTGCTCCTTGACTCTGGTGGAAATGGTCCTGCCGGTTTGCCCTATGCACGGCGTCCCGCATTCACAGGGGATACGGTATACCCCTGGTACATTAAGGAGCAGTTTGTCCTTAACCGGTCTCACTAGGTGTTGGATCTTCAAAGGCGGCTTGTGGATGGTTCTGATGTTGTGTTTAGCGAGAATTCTACTGATTCTGCCGGAAAGATAGCCAGTGTATGGGATGCAGGCAGTGGCGGTCGGCTGGTCTGGTGTTTGCTGAGTTTGTGGTTTTCCTCTCTTGGCCTTGGAGATATAGGCTTCAATATCCTCTACAGAGTAGCCGTTTTGGCGGAATGTGTGCCTTAGGTGCTGCAGCTCTTGTTTTAGGTGACTGGGATCGGAGATCGACAGAGCTCTGTGGAACAGAGTGTTGAGAACTCCGACCCGTTGAGACTTATGATGGAAACTGTGAGCATTCAAATAGAGGTCAGTATGTGTAGGTTTGCGGTATACTGCATGCCCCAGAGTACCGTTGTTGTTTCTGGAGACCAGGATGTCCAAAAATGGCAGATTTCCGTCCTTCTCAACTTCCATGGTGAACTGAATTTGGGGTCGGAGGCTGTTGAGGTGTGTGAGAAAGCTCGGCAAAGTTTCTCGTCCATGTGGCCATATAACGAATGTGTCGTCAACATACCGGTAGAAAAGAGATGGCTTAAGTGGGGCTGTGGCCAGTATTTCGTGTTCCAGGTGTTCCATGTAGAAATTTGCTATTACTG
This sequence comes from Tenodera sinensis, assembly GCA_030765045.1. NCBI lineage: Eukaryota > Metazoa > Arthropoda > Insecta > Mantodea > Mantidae > Tenodera > Tenodera sinensis. The sequence goes on from CM060970.1 coordinate 16,053,563, forward strand.
GTGACAACGGAGAGCCCATTGCCACACCGTCTACCTGTTCATAAAATCTGCCACCAAACAGGAAGAAAGTGGACGTTAGGGTGTGCCGAAAGAGCTCGATGATGTCAGCCGGAAAGTGTTCCTTCAGAAGCTGGATGGTTTCTTGTAGCGGTACCCTTGTAAAAAGAGATACCACGTCGAAGCTGACGAGAAGATCAGAAAGGCCAGTAGTGATGTTGTCCAAGCACTGTATGAACTGTGGGGAGTTCGTCACGTGGTGTAGGTTGCAACAGACCAGAGGTTGCAACAGACGCGCTAAGTGGCGTGCTAGCAGGTATGTAGGGCTGCCCGTGGCGTCAACCATGGGGCGTAAAGGGACGTCCATTTTGTGGATCTTGGGGAGTACAGTCCCGAAACGTCGATGTCTTTTCATCACTACACCTAGCTCGAAGCCCGAGAGCATCTTGAATATATTTATACTCCGGTGTTTACCGATGGCTCCCAGTTGGGTAGTACGACGGGTTCCGCTTTTATATACAACGGTGAAGTTCACACGTACCGCCTTCCAGACGCCAGTTCAGTTTTTGCCATGTTTTATTTCTTACTTTTTATCTCCCGTTCAGTTCCTGGACTTTTTGTTGCGGGTTTGCCACTCGCTGACCGCTCTTCATACGCTGCAACAATTTGTTGGCACTCGGTATTAATTCTTAAAATACAGACACTTATCTCAGTTGTTATCTCGTGGATAACAATCTGGTGCCCAGACCATGTGGGTATTCCCGGCAACGAGGCGGCGGATGCTGCTGTTAGGTCTGCATGTCGCCTGCCGCAGTATTCCACACGTACGCTCCCTTATATAGACGTGCAGATAATCTTCCGTCGCCACCTATATGCTGTCTGGCAGGAGTCTTGGGAAGCGTTAGCTGGCACTCAGTTACGGACAATCTAGGACACGGTACAACCGTGGCACACATATTGCAGGGATTCCGGGCGGGAATAGGTGATTTTAATCCACCTGAGGATAGGCCACACTCGAGCCACGCATGGACACCATTTGCGCGGTGATCTGGAGCCTCTCTGTGCAACGTGCAATGTTCCCCTCTCCGTCGCACATGTCCTTATCGATTGTCCGCGGTACGCTTGCTAGCGCCAGTGCCTTGGCTTGGGTTTTACACTGTGCTCCGTGTTAGGCAACGACCCAGTAGCTGTAAATACAGTACTGTGGTTTGTTGCCAATGTCGAATTTGATAAGCAGGTGTAAGTTTTATTTTATCCTGGCGGAAACAGATTTTAGTATGTTTTCCTTGCTTTTACATTTCTAACAGTGCAACCAGCTTACGTTTTGGTAAGCTAAGTTTTTACCAGTTTTAATTTTTTTACCTGTTTTAACTCTCTTTTTAGTGCTTTTAACTTCCACCTTTAGATATTTTAACCTCCACTTTTTAGACTTAAATGGGTGAGGTTTTATTTCTTTGCTTGTTTTTATTTTGGACTTAGGGTCCTAATGTCATAGTTGTCGACGGGCCCGTAAACACCACTTCTCATTCACTCACTCAGTCACTCACTCACTCAGCCGCTTCCCCTTCTAGGTTTATTAAGATTATTAGTCTGTAAGATCTTAGGTCTATAACTCCTGTCTCATGAGCACGGATCTTTCCTATCTCCATTGTCCTGTCCCACGGCTATCAGCGCGGCCCATGACTTGTGTGCTCTTGGGAGGTCTCTGGTGCGAAGGTTGGGCGGACCCTTCACACAGCCCCCATGTGTAACCTTAGCCCGTCCACACCATCATGTACATCCACGTAGCTCACTGAAGGCCCGGTCTGTGTTAATTCCCCGATGGCCGCGTGCCGTCGGGTTAGTATCACCGGCCGGACGTGTTACCGCTGACGGAACCCCGGTGTAATCAACCACAAGTCCCCTGAATCCACGCTGACTCCGTTGAGGCAGCGTGGCCTAAAATGGGAAACCACAGACAGTTGTTCCTGTGGTGAGGGAATAAAGCCGAAGTGTCGCGTGGTGATCGGTTTACCCACGTGGGCAAATAGTGGAGATTGGAGGGTAGTCCCTCTGACGTACGCTTTGAGATCTGTCATGGAGGGGTCTCCATAGCGGCACAGACCGTGGAGATTTTGGTGTCTTTAATCCTTTGACCCCCGGATGGCAAGCTGAAGCCGACGGTTCCGGATGGGGGTCCAATTCAAAATGCATCCGCGCAACCCCCCTTTTTGGACCCTTTTATAGTTGTGACCTTATACGGAAAACTATAAAGGACGACAGCTCCTTTTATATTAAACGAGAAATAGACCGGATATGTGGACCAGCTAAAAACGCTACACGACTTCGAGATGGTACGCTATTGATCGAGACAAACACTGCAGATCAATCCCAGAACCTGCTGAAGGCTAATTTGTTGGGCTCCTACCCCATCCGGGTAGCCCCTCACAAATCCTTAAATTCATGTACGGGAGTAGTTACTATATCCAGCCTGGATGGTCTGTCATTAGAGGAGATTGTCACCTGCCTCTCCGATCCAAGAGTCACTCAAGCGTACCGTCTGTCACGAAAGCAGGATGGGAAAGCGGTTGCCTTAAAAACTGTTTCTCACGTTCAAGGCCACTAATTTGCCAGGATATATCTTCTGCGGATACGAGCGCGCCGCAGTTCGTCCGTATGTCCCGAACCCGCTGTTCTCAGTGTCAGAGGTTTGGGCATACTAAGAGCTCATGTACCCATCCTGTACTTTGTGAACATTGTGGTTTGGCAGCACATGTAGACACGGCTTGTACGCGGGACCCGCACTGCGTAAACTGTGGAGGGAATCGTCCATCTAGTTCCCGGCAGTGTCCGTAGTTTTCCGACGAGAAGCGATTACAGGAGTTGCGCGTCAAGGAACGACTTAACTTTTCCGGAAGCACGGCGGCGTTTCGAGCAACCTAAACCAGCTAACACCGTCGGTTACGCATCAGCTGCATGTCTCCCTCCTATGGCCACTGTCGGCTTGCAGCATGTGCATATTATGGCGAGAGAAATTCGCACCGGGGAGAATCCAATGGCAGCTATTATTATAAATAACAATGAACTACAAGTAACCAAAATAACAAACTAAATGATACACACAAAACTACATACAAATCAGTCATGATACAGGACATTTTATTCTTTCTAACCACTACTTTCAGTGCTGCCATGAAATTGAGCCATATCTGGAGTTTATACATAATATAAATAGACTATATCCAAATTATGAAGTATTACATACAATGGAAGCAAATTCCAAAATCAGAATGGTGGCACAACAGTACAAAAGATGAAAGAGGGGAAAAATTGGAAGATATTATATCAGAACTTAAGTGTTCTTAATCTACCTAACAACGCATCACCTTTGAAAATCGAGCAGATGCAACATCGAACATTGACCTGACCCTAGCAAATTTTTACATGGTTAACAGAATAGAAAACTGGAACGTAGGTTGGGATTACACTACAAGCGATCATAGATTAATTCATTTCGAAATTTTAGAACACAGAAGAAATGCACATATTAAAAAGGAATTTAGATTAAATTACAAACAAGCCAACTGGGACAAATTCCAACAGAAATTTGAGGACGTAAATCTAAACTACACTAGAAATAATCTACAGTTTGAAGCCAAAGATTGGAGAAAATAATTGGAAAAATAATGGCAAATACCATACCGAAACGCAAAATTAAGAAATATACAGACAACGCATGGACAGAAGAACTTTACAACTTACGAAAAGGAAAACCAGACGAATATATCAAAAACTATAATACATGAAGAAAGAGAAAGATCTTTTACTTTACAGAAAAGCTAAACTTAAATTTAAGATAACCCTGTAAGAAACTAGGAAAAGTTCATACCAAAATTACATTGAAAACAGCATAGACCAAAACATTTGGGGAGTACCATATAAAATAGTTATGGAACAAATTAAAAAACCGTGTGTTAAATACTTTGAGAAAAGAAGATGCGACTATTCCAACCAACTGATCGGAATCTATAAACGAATTGCTACGAAAACTATTACCGGATGACAATGATACAGATAATGAGCAAAATAGGTTATTAAGAAACCAACTACATGCACGATATGAAAACAACACAGTCATTTTCCCATTTCATGGAACTGAAATCAAACATACAATTTTAAACCTTAAGAAAAAGAAGGCAGCTGGAATAGCTGAAATTAAAAATGAAATTTGGATTAATGTAAGGAATAGCTTAACCCCATATTTGCAAAATATTTTTAATGACTGTCTATGGCAAGGAAAATTTCCAAGAGCTTGAAAAATTGCCAAGCTAACAATGCTCAAAAAAGGAAGTGATAAGGATCCACTTGGTTCTAAGTGCTATCGACCAATCCGCTTATTGAACACTATAGCGAAAATTTTTGAATCTTTATTAAATGAAAGAATAATCGAATTTAGAACCATGATTGGCATGAATGACAACCAGTTCGGATTGCGGAAGGCAAGGTACACCGAGGATGCCATTAAAGCAGTAATTGAAGCCACAAAAAATTCACCAAGCAAATATGTAGCCGCCATTTTTGTTGATATTTCTGGCGCTTTTGGCAATTTTTGGTGGCCTTTTCCTTTTAAGAGATTAAGAAACTTAAATTATCCAGTTTCATTATTTAGGATTCTTTTAAACTATTGTAAAGATAGAAAAGTGAAGCTTCTAGGAATAAATCAAACAATAACTACGAATATTGCTAAAGGATGCCCCCAGGGTTCTATATTAGGGCCCAGATTTTGGGACATTGTTTTAGAAACACTCCTAGAGGAAGTACAACGGGATAGTAACTGTCTGAAAGTAATAGCTTACGCCGATGACATAGTTTTCTTAATAGATGCAAATTCAAGACGAGATCTATAAGAAAAAAGTAATAATTTGTTGCATATACTTTCAGCCTGATGCAAGAGTTCGAAAATGAAGATATCCCCAGCAAAATCTGGATAGATGGTTTTAAAGCGAAATTTTAAGAGAGATCCAAGTTTAAAATTTGAAAATGAAAAAATAAGGAGAAATAAGAATATGAACTATTTAGGAATATATTTAGATGAGAAGTTAAATTTTAATCATCATACAGAACAAGTGAGGGTTAAAGCCGAAAAAACTATGATGAAACTTTTTAGAATAATTCAATTTGATTATAAAATTTCGCTCCATACTGTTAACTAGGGCTCGGAAGTTCATGTACTAAAAACACCGAAATATGCATGTAAACATGCATGTAAAATATATGCTCTTAAAAACTTGAAAATATGCCAAGAAATATGCACTATTTAACTAAAACAATTAATGTCTCTGTGCAGTAGACAAGACGAGTTAGTATAAATAATAAAGTTACCTTATTCCTTAGAGGTTGAAGCAGAAGTGGTCCCTCTGCAAGTATTAACTGCTAAATTGCAGTTCACAAACAACACTTTGCACAAATTTTCAAGTGTAACACATCGTCTGTTGTCTCGCAAAACACTTTTGTAACATGAAAAACTTCTCTCCACGTCACAAGATGTTATCGGGACATATTTAAATGATGTTAACTCCTTCACAGAGAGAGTCAAGTCTCTTGGTGTGACAGATGGTTGGTATCCCCCCCCCCCAGGATGTCTGGAATATCAGCTTCCAATGTCGTTATGGCTGTTGGTAAGAAAGAAAACTGGGCAGATATGAAACTAAGATCCTCTTTTAACCCAGTGCTGACAGAATATTTTGCGCAGTTTCTATTGATGAAGCACCTTTGAGTCCAAGGAATCAACCTCTTTGACTATTTCTATGTGCTCAGCATAATATAAAACTGCATCGACCCATGTTCCACATCGAGTTAACACTGGTACAGGAGGAAGTCGGATATTAGGTGCTGTTGATCTAAACAACTTAACTCTTAGGAGATTATCATTATCATTATCAGTATCATTATTACGATTATTATTGTTCTTCTTGTTGTTGTTATTATTATTATCATTATTATTATTATCATTATCACTATCACTATGACTATGACTATGACTATGACTATGACTATGACTATGACTATGACTATGACTATGACTATGACTATGACTATGACTATGACTATGACTATGACTATGACTATGACTATGACTATGACTATGACTATGACTATGACTATGACTATGACTATCACTATCACTATCACTATCACTATCACTATCACTATCACTATCACTATCACTATCACTATCACTATCACTATCACTATCACTATCACTATCACTATCACTATCACTATCACTATCACTATCACTATCACTATCACTATCACTATCACTATCACTATCACTATCATTATCATTATCATTATCATTATCATTATTATTATTATTATTATTATTATTATTATTAATTATTAATTATTATTATAGTTGTTGGCCTTGTTGTTGTTATTGTGATTATCATCAATATTATTATTAACAAGTAATATTTCATTTCTTAAAAAGTGATTTTATTCTGGCATTTATTATGCATAACCTTACATCCTCTCTCTAAAGGCCTCTCTCCATTTACAGCCAATCTTTCAAATTTTAAAATGCACTAGAAAGTTGAATCCACAGTGAATCGGGTTAAAACCACTCTGAGAATATAGGATTTCTAGTCTCAGAGGTAAAATCATACAATACGGATATCCTTTGCCATTGGTAGCCTTGTGTAACCGGAAAACAAAATCTGCCTCTGCGGCGCAGTTTCCGTTACACATATAGTGCGCATGCGTGTATTGAGTCTCTGATGTAGGTGGCCGCGGATGTAATTTGTTGTTGTGGCGTTCGCCAATAACTTTTAAGTATTTCGAAGCAAAATGGTGAGAGTATTACTGTTAGTATTAAGCCTCGTAAAAGTTAGAGTTGTAGTGCATATTTGTGGGGAATATTATGAAATAGTTGCTGAGTGATGAGGCGATGATTTCTGATTATTTCTTCACTTACTGCCTCAACGTGTTGTTTGAAGCTGCGTCCATATTCTCTGTTATTGTACATTGGTATTTATTCTATGAATATTAATGCAAGTAACGTAACCTTAGATAATATACATTATATATTATATGTAGCTGAGGAGGGCGTAATTACCGAACTATTCATTTGTAAATTACGTCTTATGTCGGCAGAAGGTTTTGCTTCATTTGTTGAATAAAGTGTTTCTAAGAAATGTATTTTATTTTCACAGTGAACATATTTTAGTCTTTTGTGACCAATGCTCTTTATGTTCTGTTTTTTAGGGTTTTGTCAAGGTTGTTAAGAATAAGCAATACTTCAAACGCTTTCAAGTCAAATTCAAGAGGCGCCGTGAAGGAAAAACTGATTATTATGCCCGTCTTCGTCTTACCATCCAAGACAAGAATAAATACAATACCCCAAAGTACAGGCTCATTGTGCGATTTTCCAATAAGGACATTACGTGCCAGGTATGTCGAGTATATCCATATTTTTTGTTCAGTGTGATTTGATCGTCGCAAGAAACTGCATAAGTGTTACTATCACGTTTGTTTTTTAAAAGATGTATAACAGCTGTTAGCTGCAATGTTGCCTTAGTATGCTGGCTCAATTCCTCGGCCCAATGCACTGTGCGATTCTCTTGCGTTGCCAATATAACGCTAACAAAAATCGCTGGGACTAAACCACAAAGTATAACAGAAATTGAGGACGCTAAACTGCAAGGTATAGGTGAGGAGTGGATTAGATGTGGCAGACCTCACCTGCTAAGTGGCAACAGAGCATAGCCGAAACATCAGTGCAGGTAAAACTCAGCGATCCAGTAAACTAGGGGATTTGACTTAGGTTGGCACTTCCTCTATGCGGTTTTCTGCACATTTTTCTGTGTCATGTAATACTTTCTTATAAAAGAAACGTTCCTGAATTGGGAGGATGGTCCAAATGACTTGCCAGAGGTAGCAACTACTCCTTAGGCACTTCGAGGTATTTACAGTATACACTTTACTCTAATTACTTTTTTGCCATTCCTGAAGTGTTATAAATTGTGCCAGCATGCTAAAGAATGTCACAAACACATTGCCAACAGCTGATTAATAAGTTGAGGGAGACGGTCCTCAGGCTGCGAAGTGAGCATATTCGTAATATCTGTGTAGCTAAACCTCAATGTTAAGAACAAATCAAAACATTGTTGATCCAAATAATTTTGGCTCATGTTTAAAAAAGTTGACTTTCCACTTGCCAGCCAGATTCTAAGTCCGAACTTACTTTCTGAGCATGCGCCGGCAGTAGTTTCACAATCGCCCACTAGATTTCACTGCATAACTAGCAGACGATTTTCACATCTGCCAACATTGCTTTTTACACTACACTAGTTTTCGTTGCCAACACATTAAACACCGATATTTAACACGTGATTAGCATGTGCCTGACCTGCAATCTAGCAGTAACATAAGATGTGCATCTTATCTTGTTTTCCCTGCAATATATACAATGTCTCCCTCCAGCTGCAGGTTGCAATGTTTGTATCAGATATTGTGGTTATTTGCATTGTACAGACATACACCGCTATCGCGTAGCGCAACTCCATACATTATTATACGATACGCTGGCTCGTTCTTTATTATTATATTATTATTTTTATTATATTATTATGAGCCGAAATGGATTTATTATTATTTTAATCCATTATTATGGATTATTATACGATACGCTGGCTCGTTCTTTATTATTATTTTTATATAATAATAAATAAATAAAATATAATAATATCCCACTGCCGAGTGGGACTTTAATATTATAATATAATAATAAAGAACGAGCCAGCGTATCGTATAATAATAATCCATAATGGCCAATTCTTTATAATAATAATGGATTAAAAATAATAATAATAATAAATCCATTTCGGCTCATAATAATATAATAAAATTATTTAATAATATCCCACTGCCGAGTGGGACTTTGCCGAAATTCTGACCAACTCATCGCGTAAGCTTTACTAAACAAAGAATGAGCCAGCGTATCGTATAATAATATAAATTTATTAATAATAATATATTATTGTATGTATGGATATTATTATAATTATTGTATACAATTGGCTGAGTTGGTCAGAATTGGCCATTATGGGTTATTATTATACGATACGCTGGCTCGTTCTTTGTTTAGTAAAGCTTACGCGATGAGTTGGTGAGAATTTCGGCAAAGTCCCACTCGGCAGTGGGATATTATTATATTATTTTATTGTATTATTATTATTAATAAATTATTTTTATATAATAATAAATAAATAAAATAATATAATAATAAAGAACGAGCCAGCGTATCGTATAATAATCCATAATGGCCAATTCTTTATAATAATAATGGATTAAAAATAATAATAAATCCATTTCGGCTCATAATAATAATATAATAAAAATAATAATATCCTCAACAGGCCCTCGTCGTATAGGAATTGCATGCATGCCTCTTCATTTAACAACAGAGGTGCCAAATCCAATATACTCATAAACCTAGCCATTGCACTACTTCCTTCTACGAAGGTCAATAGCATAATGCTGACTCCCGCAAAAGCATTCAAACTTACTATTGGCAACAAACTCCTAGGGACATTCTGCTGTTGGCAGCGCTGCATTAACACAGCAACTTCGGCAACTTTCGTGACCATTCGTACACACTGCTGAGTGGGACTTTGCCGAAATTCTGACCAACTCATCGCGTAAGCTTTACTAAACAATATCCATAATTTCTCTTCATATAGGGCCAGTTTCGTTAGCACTATTTACCAACTTTGGGTTCAAATTTTAACTCTGTGTGAAGCCTCTTGTGTTTCATCAAGCCTTCCCGGAGAAAAGCTATCTCATTGTTACAGTCAAAGAGAACAACAAATGGATAAACTTTTGAAAGTGTCCCTTGAGAATTTTGCCTAGTCCCACTCGGCAGTATGCACAAATTCTTACGAAAGTTGCCGTGTTATTTCAGTGTTAATTCAGTGCTGTCAACAGTAGTTTCTCCATTAATTTGTTGCCAATGTGAAAATTCAATGTTTTAGCGGGACCCCGGTGGTATGCTAGTGAAGTTTTTGAAGCAAGTTGTGAGATCCATGACTCGCTTCATTAGCTTAGTTTTGTGACGTACCTGCATTAGCAAATCGTGGGTAGTTGCAAAATTATCCGGTACATGTTCGGCTATTGGGTCAAGCTCCCTTCTCTCTTATATCACACGCTGTGGCTGTGCGGCGGCGGCGGAGGGTAAACGGTGGGGAAGTGTCAGTGGCAGTTGTTGGTCACGTACAGATGTATTTCCAAAGAAATTGTATTAATTATTTATTCGTCAAACTAACGTTTATAGGTCAGTGTAGACAATGTTTTGGCGCTTGAAGGTTTGTAACTGCATAGTTTCTTTGGAAGATCTTTCTGAAAATAAATGTTCAAAGCATGCATGTTATACCAATTATAATTTTTATTTGTTGAGCCCAGTTCCGTATAACTAAGACTTGAGAAAGATTTACGTTTGTAATTTCAGGGTAAATGCATATTATACCTGAATTAATAAGTAGTTGACGATCATTGGGTTTTAGCTACACTGATATTACAATCATTTATTCATGCATTTATTTAGTTATTTAGCACATTATGATATTCCTTTCTTTTTTAATTTCCCTATCCTATAGTAAGTCGGGGAACTATTGTATTTCACCCAAAAATTCCATGTCGAAATTTCACCGGAAATGTGTTTTGAGGTCCCCTGAATAAATACGAAAAGGAACCCCTACCAATTATCCTAAATCAATTATTGATGTAATTGGTTTTATATATATTTTCTGGTCATTTACTAATCCTTAACTGAACTTGCTTACCTAAACTAATATTTTGCAAGTATATTATGCTTATATCAAACTAGACACTGATATCACTATGTATTGTCATTCTACAGTTTTTAGATATGACATACAAGTTCACTGTTTCACTGCATAGAATGTTATGCATTATGGCAACTTTCTAGTAATTTTGATATACATTTGTAAAAGTACTTGTTTTAAATACATTACAACTCTAACGGTGAGGTTGTTATTAGCTGATCGCTCATCGGGATCTGGGGGGACCATCTGCTATTGGTGTGGGGCATGACGATTTTCCTTTGCTGGGCTAGCACAGCAGCGAGCGTGAATGACTCTTTCACTAATACTTACTTGCATCCAGGGCGTAGTACCGGTCAACCTCCACTAAGAATAATCAAAGTTCAGATTCACTTTGTAAAACTCGCTTATTATTTCATTCTCACTCAAAGGTATCATACTATTCAATGCAGTGGATTGGCGTCTTTATATCATGTGTTACGGGGTTCACACATCGCAATCACAGACCACGTACCTTTGTAGATTCTCTATCTTCTTTAATGTATGACCCGCGTAACAAATTATGTCCCTTTTCTGTAGCGTAATTTCTACTCACTTTTACACAATATTTGTGTAATATGATGCTATATGCCGCTAAATCGTAATTTTATACCCGGACTTTTGTAGAAGACAATTGAACACATGCATTATTGCCGACTGTAATAACAATTTATAACTTTAAGGGGGCTTTTTCTGCCACCTCTATAACTTAACATTCAGATATTTCAGAGGGCTGATGCAGAAAATATCGCCTCAAATGCTTCTGATCGGACTGTATGTAATTTCTAAACAAACACAAAAAAATGTAATGAGTACAAAACAAAGCAATACATTACATACACTCCGATGAATGCCTCTCGATAATCAAATTACAAATACATTGACAATTCCAATATTATATACTTGAAAAACATCTATGTACATTGTTACAATATCTGTTTTTTTTTTTTTAAATAATAATATACAAATATATATGTTTGTACACACGATCACGACATCCAACACTTTTTTTTTTTGTCTGTGATTCCCATACCGTAATCTCGTGATAGAATTATTTTCTGTCTCATCATCCTCAACGTTATGTCTATATGCCTTGCCTCTCGTATTTTTCCTTTGTGAGTGCCGTACATTTCATTGTTTTGAGTTCCTAACCTTATTCTCTCATGTTGGTATTGTTTATTTTCGAACTTCCTCATCAAAAGATGGTGGGGTTAAGTCACGTAACAGGTAATTCATATTATATGGGTGAACAGGTGACCTTGATTTGCTGTATGATAGATTTTAGTTAAATCATTTTTCTGGAAGCTAACAATGTTACTACCATTGTCAGGTAAGTCAATATCTGTCACAATCTTAAGTTCATTTACTACTTGAATTTCATCATTTGCCTGCAATGCAATTACAATTTGGGTTAACTTCCCAGTGTTTTCTTTTCCTAAATCATTTTGTATTTCAGCACCCATAGTTTTAACATTACTTAAATTACTAATTTCTTCAGCAAGATTACCCTGTGCTTGTTCAGTTTCATCACAAACTGTCTTGGACTTTTCAGCTACTACAACTATCTCTGCCCTGTTAGCTTGTATCTCATGCATCATTTTGTCTCCTAATTTTTTTAAATCTGCTTTGTCTTTCCAACTTCTCGTCTTGCTGTTTCCTAAAGTCATCTAATTCTTTAACTACTTCTGTGTGCATGTCTCCCACTACCCTTTCTTGCCCTAATTTGATTTCATTCACTAGTTCTAACTTATATCCTTTTTACTAGATCCAATTTCTGCCCTTAAGTCTATAGATAAAATTATCAGTTCTTCTTTACACTCTTTTCTACTAAGTTCAATTCTTTCAGTTACTGTAACTAAGTAACCATCCATTTTATTGTTTAAGTCTGTCAAACTACTATCCAATTTATTTTCTAAGTCTGACTTGTTACTATCCATTTTATTGCTCAAGTCTGACAAACTACTATAAAGACCCATCATTTGTCTAGATAGCTGCTGCAAACATTCTTTAAGTTCTAGTTCTGTACTATTCTCCATCTTTCCTACTACTTTTCAACTCCTTAATATCATTGACTGTTATTCAAGATTTAGTTTTTTTAAAATTTTACTTATAATTAGAATAGTCTTACTTGTTAAGCATTACTTGACTGATCTTCACTCTTCTCATGACCTCTGTTGGATTTTTTTTTTTTTTTTTTTTTTTTTTTTTTTTTTCTTCTTTCCCCTTTCTTTCTTTCTTTCTTTCTTTCTTTCTTCGGTCTTCTCTCGCATTGACCCAATTCGAGCCTAGTGTTGAGGTGCCATTTGTAACAGTGAGGTTATTAGCTGATCGCTCACCGGGATCTGGGGGGACCATCTGCTATTTGGTGTGGGGCGTGACGATTTTCCTTTGCCGGAGTAGCACAGCGGCGAGCGTTAATTGACTCTTTTTCACTAATACTTGCATCCAGGGCGTAGTACGGGTCAACATCCAGCAAGAGTAATCAAAGTTCAGATTCACTTTGTAAAACTTGTTTATTATTTCATTCTCACTCAAAGGTATCATACTATTCAATGCAATGGATTGGCATCTTTTATATCATGTGTTACGGGGTTCACACATCGCAATCACAGACCACATACCTTTGTAGATTCTCTATCTTCTTTAATTTATGTAAATATAAATGCGTTCGCCCGTCGTTGCCGCCACAGACATACCGCCAGCGCGACTCCATACTATTGTTGTGGACATTGTTGTGTACATTATCGTTATTGCCTTGTTACTGGGTCCACGAAACGCTGGCTTTTTTTTTTTATTATTTATTTTATATTATATTACTATATTATGATATATTATATTTAATATATATCTATAGGTCTACAAGTTAGAAAAGAACCTCGGAAGGTGCTGGTACTCACGTGACTGAACTGGGAGGGGTAAGCAGCAGGCAGCAGCAGTCCGCTAGGCCGAGTTACACTAGTCCGCTTCCATTTCCGATTCTGAATCTAATTCAGAAGCTGTGTCGGTAACAGATTCTTCTGAGCCTGAGTGGTCTCCGCCATTTATGATGAAATTGTCGATGACATCATTCATTAGTCCATCTGATTCCCAGTATGTTGCTTCCACTTTTCGTACATGATCAGAGCACTTTCTCCACTTATCTCTGGAATATTCACGGAAAAGCTCCTCACAGAGCGTTTGCTTTGCACTTAAAGTTGCATTGGACAAATCTTGTGCAGCTTCTCCCTTTATTTCTCCCCATACCAACTCTATTGGATTTAAATCAGCATGATATGGTGGGAGACGCAATACCTCATGGCCGCATGCATTGAGGATCTGATCAATTATGTACGTCTTTTCTTTGGGCACTGTCTTCACTAACTGCAATAACTCTGGTTTATGCATATTGCTGCTGAACGACACATTGTTGTCCCTTAACCATTGCATTACATCCTTTCTCAGCGTCGTCATTGTTGGCATTTTATTTTTCTGAACACTGTGATAGCTAGCATTGTCCATCACGACAACAGAGTTACCGGGCAAATTAGGAATAACTTGCGTTTCTAACCATTTTGTAAAATTTACAGCATTCATATCGTCGCGACAATCACCCGTTTATTGTTTAGATTTGAAAATTAGCAAAGCATTGTGCACAAACCCATTTTCTCCTCCCGCATGGGCAATAATCAGTCTGGGTCCTTTACCCATAGGTTTTGTAACCCTTAACTCATTTGGAGACTGCCAACAAGAACTGACGGTATGACAAGCATTTTTATGTTTCGTCTAAATACACAATATTCCTCTTCTGTTCACGGTGCCTACGAATAGTTCGCAGGTAATTAGCACGCCAGGATACAATTTCAGGCTTTTTGATTACGAGTTTTTTTTTTTTTTTTGTTTTTTTTTTTTTTTTTTCTTTTCCTCTTCTTCTTCTTTCTCCTTCTTTTTCTTCTTCCCATTTAAAGCCTAATCGCAAAACCAGTTTCCTCAGGTATTCCCTGCTGCATACCAAACTCCCATCACTCTGCAAATCATGCTTGAGCTTCTGTATCGTTGGCACTGCTTTCTTCACTGTATAATATTCATGTATTTTCCTTCGAACTATACCCTCAGTAAATGCATCGACTTCCACTTTCTTTTTCCTTTCTCTAGCCTTCCCTTTCGGCGTTGAGAATTTGACCTGACCAGTGGTAGACAAAGACAGATTCCCTTCCTTTATGATGTGTTTTACTAAACTAATGGAAACTCCTGTAGCTTCACTTGTCGATGCACCAACATTCTAACTCAATTTCAATTCACTCTTTTTATCTTTCAAGTAATTAGCAACATTGTAAACAATATTGCGAGGTAATTATTATTTATTTATGCCAACAAACTTACTGTTGGTGTTTTCAAACACACAAGCCGTGTGTGTGTGCGTCCGCCCGGCAAGCGGAAGGTCTGTGGTTCAAATCCCAGTTGTGGCATTGAATTTTTAAGTTCTTAAATATTGCGAGCATCACTTTTTAACGACCGACCAGATACGCTTGCTTTACTAGTCATGTTAAGCACTTTCGCTATTAGCCACAAAAATACTTACAAAAACTTGTTATAAAGTTTTACACGGAACGCACTACAAAACTGCAAGTGTAACATGTGCTTGTAGGGAGCCGATCTGCACCGTGCGCTGCCGAAACAAAACTGACCCCCACCACTAGCACCATGCGCAGCAAAGAAACATGGTTTCTGCGCAGGTTATTTTCTAGCATGTATACCTATATTTATGATATTTAATATATTTATATTATTTTTATTATTTATCGTTCTTTTTTATTTAATTTTTTTATCTTGTTTTCAAGTGGAGAAAAAATCCATTTACGGAGCCCCATGCGCTGGGATTTTATGTTATATAGCATTTAAGTTCTCAGCAGGCCCTTGTCATAAAGAAATCACATGCATTCCTCATTATAGCACAGAGGCACTAAATCTACTATGCTAATTAAGCGAGTCATGGCACTTTCACAGCTTGCTTCGAACAATGTCACTAGCATACTGCCGGGTCCTGTTATAACATTCAAACTTACGATTGGCAACAAATTCATGGGGAAATAGTGTTGTTGGCAGCGTTGAATTAACACTGCAATAACACAGCAACTTCGGCAACTTTCGTTAGAATTCGTACACACTGCCGAGTTGGACTTTCCCGAAATTCTTACTAAGTGCTCGCGTCACCCAATCTAAAGAATATCCAATTATATGTCCCTTTTCTGTAGTGTACTTTCTACTCACTTTTACAGAACAATATTTGTGTAATATGATGCTATATGCCGCTAAATCGTAATTTTATACTTGGACTTCGCGTGTCCCACGCGACGCCAATCCAGACTTTTGTAGGAGAAGACAATTGAACACATGCATTATTGCCGACTGTAATAACAATTTATAACTTTAAGGGGGCTTATTCAGCCGCCTCTATAACTTAACATTCAGATATTTCAGAGGGCTGATGCAGAAAATATCGCCTCACAACTTATTCAAGATGTTCTCTGGCTTCTAGCCAGGTGTAGTGATGCAGAACCATCATCGTTTTGGGAGTGTACATCTCTCCCATCATCAGGATGATAGAGATGTACACTCCTGAAACGTCGATGGCTCTGTATCACTACACCTGGCTAGAAGCCCGAGAAAATCTTGAATATGTTTGCCGCCAGGAAAGCTTCAAATCATATTTTACATTACGTGATAAATTGCCGACTTGTTATATCATCTTGGAATTAGTGGACCCACTGCTCAGATAAATACATACAACGAATGGATAAACTTTAGAAAGTGGTGGTAAGATGTGAAATATACATTAGTTGTGTTTAGTGTGTTGGCAACATAAACTGTTGTTATTGTTGTTAGCTAATGCTGGATTTCTGACAATGAAGTCATTAATCCTCTTGCTCCTCAATATTTTTCACTGATGGATGGGGCATTAGAAGTGGCCGGGCATATTTGAAGGTGGTCTCGATCCATTTCCTCTTGCAGATCACATAGAGGACAGAGTGGTGAAGAATATATCCCAATTCTGTTTAAATGTTTTGCCAGACAATCATGTCCGGTAATCAACCTGAAGGTTGCAACTGCTGTTTTTCGAGGATACTCAGGAATTACTGTTTGAATGTTTGGTAGTTCCCATCTTTAATTCTTTGATTTTTCATAGTAATATTTTGCAATAATTTTTTTGAATTCAGAGTTGACTAATCTTTTAGCTGCATAAAATGGTAAATTAACTATTGATTTCTGCACATTGCCGGTACCCTTTTTTGCAAGAAAATCAGCTTTCTCATTACCACTAAGTCCACAGTGAGCTGGTATCCATTGGAAGGCTAGGTGTTTTTGAAGTGCTGTTAGATGGGTAAGGATTTTCCAACATTCTATAATAGTTTGGTTTTTTGGTGACAACTGGGAAGTAATTGCTATAATTGCTGCCCTGGAATCTGAGAGAGTAACTGCTTGCTGAAAATGTGAAATTCTATACAAAAGATTTTGTAGGGCCATTCAAATTGCTTGAATTTCTCCATCAAAGTTTGTAGTTCCATAACTTAAAGATTTGTAATAGGAAAAGAGGTGAGACTCCAGCACCTGCTCCATCTTGGTTTGATATAAATGATCAATCAGTATAAATATGGAGCCATTCGTGTTCTGGAAATCTAGTATGGATTGTCTCTAATGCCAATAATTTTAGAACACTAGTTGGAGTATCACTTTTCTTAACTTCTTCTGTCAGGTGTAAATAATATGTGATGTCTAATGTTTGTGTCGGATTGACTTTAGATATGAAGTTTTTCTTTGAATTAGGAAGGTATACATTCTTCTTGATGTCTTGAATTTTGGAAAGAAAGCTCTCCTGAGTCTTTAGTGTATGTGTAAAATTTCTCTTGTGCCATGTATTGAATGGGAGTCTGATCAACTTTTCGTGTTGAATAAGAGCCGCTTTTTCTATTTCATATTCAATGGGGCATTGGTCGGTTAGTATTTCCATAGCTGCTATTGGGTGGTTTTGATAGCACCTGTAATTAATCTCAGACTTTGGTTTTGAAAGATTTGAATCTTTTTTGTGTTTGCTGTTACAAGAACTTCGCTGCAGTAAGTAAATAATGGCTTTATATATACTTTGTATGTTGTGTTAAGAGTTGCTCTGGAACATCCCCACTTTATTCCTGTTAGACATTTTAACATTGAAAGGCGCCTCTCTGCTCTTTGTATTACATTTTCTATTTGTTTGGTCCATGTAAGTTTAGTATCAAATGTAACTCCTAAATACTTTGCTTCCTTTGTTTCTGGTAATTGTTGACCCTCAAAATTTAGTTTTATTTTTAGTGGCTTTTTTCTTAGGGAAAAGATTTGGTAGTTTGATTTTGTTGTATTAACAGTCATTAAATTTTCTTTGGTCCACCTTTGTAATTTGGTTAAGGATTGTTGTCGGTCTGGGTGGCTCAGTTGGTTAGACGCTGGCCTACTGTTCCCAAGGTCGCGGGTTCAAATCTGGCCCAGGACGATGGTTTTTAAGTGTGCTTAAAAACGACAGCTCCATGTCAGTAGATTTACTGGCATGTAAAAGAACTCCTGCAGGACAAAATTCCGGCACACTGGCGACGCTGATGTCATCCTGGCAATTGACAGCGTCGTTAAAAAAAAAGGATTGTTGTATGGTTTTTTCTAGTTCTGTACTTTTGCTTTTTGGTTTTGAAGTCCACATTACTAAGTCATCAGCAAATAGTGCACACTTCGCCTGATTCTTGTATTTGTTGTGGCAGATCGTTAATAAATATATTAAAAAGTGTTGTGCTGAGCACTGCGCCTTGTGGTAAGCCACAGTGTACTTGTTTGTATTTAGATATATTTCTTCCATATCTGGTTGCAATAAAGCGTTGTGTTAGGAAATGACAGCCATGAAAACATTGGACCTTGTATCCCTATTTTTTTTACTTTCTTTAGTAGTTTTGTTCTGCATATAGAATCATATGCACTTTGGAAGTCAATAAAAACTGATAAATTATCTTCTTTTGTATTGAAGGAGTCTTTGATTTCTTGACTGAGAAGTAAGACTTGTTCATTTGTAGAGTGGAACTCTCTGAATCCAGCTTGACATGGGGAAATTAAATTTTTTGATTCTAGAAACCAATTTAACCTGTTTGACACCATTCTTTCCATCACTTTTGCTATTATGCTTGTAAGAGCTATTGGTCTATAATTTTTTATTTCTGACGCTGTTTTGTCTTTCTTCAAGAGTGGGACAATTATTGTCTTTCGCCATTCAGCAGGTACAGTGGTTTTCCAGGATAGATTGTAGAGTTTTAGTAGTTGTTGTTTTGCTGTTTTTCCAAGCTTTTTATGAACTCTGGATGTATGTGATCAGGTCCAGGAGACTTTTTGTTTTTTAGATTATTAATTGCAATGTTCAGTTCTTGCATATTAAAATTTTGAAAAAAGATATTGCACTGAGTGTTAGGATTACATTCTCTTTCTTGTTTCAAATCTTTCTTAAATTCTTTACTTTCCTTTTTATTATTTCTTGTTACTTTATGTGAATTAGCATAATCTTTATTGAATGTTTCGGCTATGGCTGCATCATTAGTTAATATTTTATTGTTGTGTATGATAGGTGTGCTGTTGTTTTCTTTCCTACCCTTGACATTTTTTATGAACTTATGAGCTTTGTTACCATCTGTCCTATAATCCATTTTTTCTAAGAAATTATTAAAGTATTTCTTTTTAGCACTATTAATTTCTTTTTTTAGTGAGGCACATTTCTTCCGCCATATTTGTGTATCCAATATGTTTTTTGTTTGTTCAGCTGTATTTCTAGCTATATCCCTTTGCTTTTTCAGTTCTTCTAACTGGGGGTTCCAAAAGGGTTTGAAATTTTTTATTCTTCCCCGAGGAATATGTTTTTTTGCGGTTTCTAGGATGACTTTACAGAAATTGTTGTTCAAATGATCTGGTTGGTCATGTAGCTGTGAGTTTGTTTTTTCTTTAAATTTATGTTCCAGTTCAGTTTTATATTTGATCCAATCTGCTTTTTTGATGTTCCAATACAGATTCGTAAGACCTTGACTTATTTGTATTCTCTAGTTTTATATCAGCAATTACTGCTTTGTGACCAGAACTTGGATCTTCTATAACTTGTTTTTTAATTTTTGAAACAATATCAGTTGTAGCTAACAACTACTGCCTGCTCCAGAGTAATGTATGAATTTTTTTGGATCTTCCTTATCATAAATCAGTTCAAAGGTTGTGGTATTCAAAAATTCTTCCACTATCTTCCCTGTAGAATCCAATTTTTCATAACCCCATCTTTTGGAATGAGCATTGAAATCCCCAATTACGATTGTTTTATTTAATTGGTCAATTAGAGAGAGATCTGGTTCATTCCTTGGAGGATTGTAAATACTGTATAAATGTAGATGTGTTTTGTTATCCCAAAAGTTTAGCTTTATTAATTCGCTTTTATCTGTGTTGTCCATTTCTTTAACAATTTCAAAGGAGGATTTAATATCCTTTTTGACTCCAACTAATATTCCACTACTTATCTATTTTTGGGTAGTAGGTGTAGCAGAAAACCAGTAAAATTGAAGTATTTAAGTTGGTCATTTGTTAGATTTGCTTCCTGTATGAAAAATAGATCGATATTATACTCAAATACAATTTTATTCAGTTCTACTCTTTTTGTTTGTGTGAGACCACCCGCATTCCATTGTAGAAGTCTGTTGTTAGATCTTCTATTAATATAATGTTTTGGTTCTCGAGAAGTAGTCCCCGCCCAGAGATCCGAATGGGGGACTATTTTAACTCTGGAACATTTTACCCCTCGAGTCATATTGCATAAATATTGAAGAGACTTAGCAATAAATGTAACCGCTTTTTAGAGAGCACCATATTTTTATGTTTTGGCGGTCACATTACTCTCTCACAACCCCCAGGATGTCTGGAGGACCACACCTGTCGTTGGTTTACGGGTCTCACCGATCTGACCGGGAGAGTTATCAAAATAAATTCACCGACCATATCCTCTGATTACCAATCGGAGGACGTATACATGCCATGACAGGTCAGCATGTTAGGGGTTAAGGTTTTATAGAGAAATTAGAGAAATTGAGAGGTTGGAAAAATAAAGGCTCCCTAGCCTTCGGGAACCCTAATAGCATCAGGGTCGGAAGAGAACAAGAGTTGACCAAGGTAAGGTCAGATAGAAAAGTTACAGTGAGGAGCAAAATACCAGTAAGTGGAAGTAATGTTCTGCTCAGCTTGGGTACCTTGTGGTCGCTATTCACATATCCCCTAGACGGAGACCACTGAGTACTGGCAACATAAAACTAGTGTGGTTGAAAAAGCAATGTTGGCAGATGTGAAAATCGTCTGCTGGTGACTGCTAGTTCATTCAGCGCAATCTAGTGGTGATTCTGCTAATGACTCGCACATGTGCAGTAAATGCCTTTGAACTTAAATTTTGTACAGAAAGTGCTATGGGACACTTTCTAAAGATGAGCCCAGCAAATAATCACGAGCGAGAAGGTGGTGAACGAACTTGACTGCTTCTGAACGTGCTCTGATTGCACTTTTGTACAAGGGCTGATCAACAAGACAGACTGATTTTTTTTGTTTCACAGATGTTTATTACTCCAATTCAAGTTTACGTGATCTTTTTCAAAGTAGTCCCCTCCTACTTCAATGCACTTTTTATAGTGTCTCTACCAGTCCTTCAACACGTGCTGCAGACCATTCTTTGTCAGGTCCTTGAAAATCGCCTCACTTTTCTTGAGCACTGCTTCAGAGTTCTCTAATCGAATACCCCTAAGCTTTGCCTTTAGTGATGGGAATAAAAAAAAGTCACAGTATGCAAGATCGGGGTTATAAGGTGGATGTGGTACACAGGTAATGTTGAATCGAGCTAGACACTGCATGACTTGATTTGTGACATGAGGCCGTGCATTGTCATGATGAAGTTGCCACCCAGTTTGAGAAAGCTCTGGTCATTCCTTTGCAATGTGCTTCCTTGGTGTAGCCAATACTGACTTGTGGTATGCTGCTGTAACAGGTGTGAGGGGAATTGCATGCTGGTAAATCATTCCATTACAGTCAAAAAATGTGATCACCATCACTTTCACTGCAGATGGAACAACTTTTGCCTTACTTTCTCTACTGGTAAGTAGGGGAAGTATTGTATTCCACCCAAAAATTTGGTGTCGAGTTTTCACCGGAAATAAACATTTTGAGACCCTCTGAATCCAAAAAAGCATCTTTAGAAAAAGGTCTGTGTGTGTGTCTGTACAGCATAATTAAAAAACGAAAAATCTGTTAAAAACCAAAGTTGGTATATAAGTTTGTCTTTCAAGGATGCGACACAAAGATTTTGAAGAAAATAACTCCACCCTAATCTATCCTTTATATGAAAAATTTTTTGAAAATTTTGATTTTCTTGAAAATGGCTCCGATTTTGATTAAAATGCCATATGCTTGAGATATTTTTATGTTAAATGAAATTAATATCTTGAATTCTCTGACTATATCCCCTGTAGTCGTATCTACTTTTGCGTAACTGGTAAACTGAGATAGACCAAATCATACTATACAAAAAACGTGGATCTTGCTAAAATACACAATTTGTGTGAATAAATTTCCTTGTAAGGTGAACCATTTCGGATATATACCTTGTTATGTGTGTGAGTTTCGGAAAACTTAACTTTCCTGAAATGGAACATTGTTAATTTTTTATATGTAAAGTATGCAAAGAGAACAGAGCCTCAAAGCTTTAAAAGATTTGACTATTGCACAAAGCCTACTGTATTCTAACATTCCCCTTGCACATACAAGGAAATAAGCAATAAGGTAATTTGTACAAATGCTTATCCTAACACGAAGAAGATATAGGAATAAGAGTTTGTAAGAATGGTTAGTACAAGAGTAGAGAAAGTCATGTGAGTGCAACACATCAGATTTTTTGGTGTTGGAGAACCTGGCGATTTCCACACTGCTGCCTTGTTTTCCTTCACGATTATAATGATGCAGCCATGACTCATCACCGGTGATAATCGATTTAAAAAAGGCATCAACAAAGAGATGCAGCACCTCACGGCTTGTCTCCATTCGCATAGCCTTCTGTTCGGGAGTCAATAGACGTGGCACCCAACGAGCACAAACTCGGGTCATATGGAGATGGTCGTGCATAATTGTAAACACACTGCCATATGAAATTCTCAACACTTCACTGAGGTTATGTAATGTTATACGCCGATTCTCTCGGACAATCACAGCAGCTGTGTTGATGTTGACTTCAGTCACAGCAGAAGCCAAAACACCATGCCCACCTTGCTTAACACTGACAAGTCGGCCTTCTTTGAAGTCCTTAAACCACCTAAACACTGTTGCATGAAGTAGTGCATCTTCCCTGTACGCTTGCTTCAGCTTTTCATGAGTTTTGGTGGCTGTATGGTTTAAACAAAAACAGAATTTGATTGTGCTGTACTGTTCCTCTCGCGTCACCTCCACTGTCTGGTATGCAAAATGCACGTAGGGTCTACAAAATAGAGCATTACTACCAATACGAGAGTGCTGCCGCCTACTGACATTTTACATAAAAGCCCTCTCTTTTCAAGTATTTATGTTACAGATACAAACCTATTAAGGAAGCTACAGGGGGAAAATCAGTCTGTCTTTATCAGCCCTCATATTTCTTTTCCTTTGCAACGCTATGTTCTGATTGATTCCTGAAAAGCAGATAAAACCTTTAGGTTAGAGTGAGGCTAGTTTCATTGTTTCCTGATCATGACTTAGAATTAAAAATTTATAAGAAAGCTGGGGCACAAATTTTTCATCTTTGGAAAGGGAATTAGTAGTTGAGCTGGTAACCAAATTCAGAACTATTGAATGCAAAAAAC
This sequence comes from Tenodera sinensis, assembly GCA_030765045.1. Classification (NCBI taxonomy): domain Eukaryota; kingdom Metazoa; phylum Arthropoda; class Insecta; order Mantodea; family Mantidae; genus Tenodera; species Tenodera sinensis. The sequence continues at coordinate 16,077,300 of CM060970.1, forward strand.
GGATGGTCTGTAATTACTTGTACATTAATTGAAAGTAATCCTTGTGGTTAAGATAGGTTTCTTGCCCTTTAACCAGTGGAAGAATTCTCACATGTAGTATGTTGCTCCCAGAACACCCAGATATTGGTACATTTCATAGAAACTATTGATGGCTATACTTCTCTGTGTAGAAGGAAGTTCATATATTCTCCACAACATGAAGCAATTGCTTCGGAAACCTTCTAGATAACCCTACATACAGCAGCTTTTGAAATGCCTATACTGTTGCCACCATCAAATTAAATATGCTGCCAACATAAAATCGCAGGGTTCTTAATAGCTACAACATTGGAGAAAGCAAGGTTTCTGTTGGTAGCATATTCTAAACTCTCCTGTATTTTTTATACGACTGCTCGCTCCTACTTTTGACAATGTGTACAATTCTAAAAATTCCTCTTCTCCCAGTATGTCAAAATTTGGTGCGCAGCTTAAATGAAAAAAATCAAATAAGCTAGTTACATGGCACCTTTTTTTTAATCTTGGGAAGAACTAGTTGTTGAGCTGGTAACTAAACACAATAAATTGAGAGCAAAAAAGAGACTGACAGTCTATAATTATTTGGACATTAATTGAAAAATAACCTTTGCAGTTACTATAATTACTATAGATTTCTGGCCTTTGGTCTCCAGGAGTTAGAATTCTCACGTGTGTGCAGTTTATTGCTCCCAGAGTGCCTGGAAATTGGTACATTTCATCCTTAAGTTTTGTGGTAACTAAGCCCTTGGCAATTTTAGACACACCAGTGTTCTGCTTTGCATTTTATTTGTACTAAACCAAGTCTGTTGCATCTGGAGTATGTACACTTCACACTTGTTACTACTATTCGTTTGTATATCTATTCTGCAAAGTGTTAAAACCTTTTTCTGTTTACTTCAGATGAATCATGTCCAAAGCGGAACATATTCTCGTAGATATACCAAAGGAGGCTAGGTGACAGGCAGTTTTATTAATGCTCGTGACTCTATGTTTATGTGATGCATGGATTAATGTGTCCTTTTTGACAGTAACCACTTTTTCTATTTTAAGCTTTTTTTTTTTCCTCAAATTAGTTATGTGAAAAATTTTAATTTGGCGCAATTCCTCAAACCTTCTCCAATCCCCTGCAGTAGTAACTTCCTAAGCCAACAGGTGGCAGCACTGCATCCTCTTGCAAAATGGCTGACATCGACATTCGTATTAGACAGCGTTCTGTGATTGAATTTTTGACTGCGGAAGGTGAAATGCCAATTTGCATTCACAAAAGGCTAAAAATATGTGTATAGTGATGCAACGGTGGATGTAGGCATTGTTAGACGATGGGTTCGTCGCTGTAATGAAGCTGAAGGGCAAACACCGTTGGCAGATGAAATGCAAAGCATTACGAAAATATGTAAGTTTGAAAATGCTGAAAGAAAAATTAATCACTTTATAATAACACACTAAATTGGTCTTTATTTTAACTACTTTGCTCTGAAGTTGTGTAATATTTCAATTTAATTCCAAAAGTTGTTTGCTGTCACATTCGTAATATTACCTATCAAGATAGATGCATTTTTACTTTCTCTACTGGTAAGTAAGGAAAGTATTGTATTCCACCCAAAAATTCGATGTCAATATTCCACCGGAAATGTTTTGACAAAAAGCATATTTAGAAAACGGTCCATGTGTGTCAGTCTGTGGACAGAATATCTCAAAAACGAAAAGTAGGTTAATAACCTAACTTGGTATTTCAGTTTAATTTCTTTCAAGGGTGCGACACAAAGGTTTTGAATAGCCCCACCCTAAACTACCCTTTACATGGAAAATTTTGATTTTCTTGAAGATGGCTCTAACGATTTTGATTAAATTGTCTATGTTTGAGATATTTTTATGACAAATGAAATGTATATCTTGAATTTTCTGGCTATAGCCCCTGTAGTCGTATTTACTATGGACGACTTTTGCATAACTGGTAAACTGTTAGAGATAGACCAATCATACTATACAAAAAATGTAGATCTTGCTAAAATACACAATTTATATCTGAATAAATTTTCTTGTAGGGTGAATCATTTCGAAGATATTCCTTGTTATGTGTGCGAGTTTTGGAAGACTTTCATGAAATGGAACATCGTTGTTCATTTTTTATTATGTTAAGTGTGCAAAGAGAACGGAATATCAAAGTTTTAAGAGATTTGACTCGCGCAAAGCCTACTGTATTCTAATATTCCCCTTGCACCTACAAGGAAATAAGCAAAAAGATAATTTGTACAAATGTTTATCTCAACTAACACGGTCGGTCTGGGTGGCTCAGTTGGTTAGACGCTGGTCTACTGATCCCAAGGTCGTGGGTTCAAACCCGGACCAGGCCGATGGTTTTTAAGTGTGCTTAAAAACGACAGCTTCATGTCAGTAGATTTACTGGCATGTAAAAGAACTTCTTTGGGACGAAATTCCGGCACACCGGCGACGCTGATGTGATCCTGGCAATTGACAGCGTTGTTAAACAAAATAATTTCAACTAACATGAAGATATAGGAATACGAGTTTGTAAGAATGGTTAGTACAAGAGTAGAGAAACTTATGTGAGTGCAACACATCAGAATTTTTTTTTTTTTTTTTTTTTTTTTTAATCAACATCCTCCAATGTAATGTCATATTGGACAATGAATGAAACAGGTGAAATGATGCTGAAATGCGCTCGAGGTCCATGGAGCTTTAAGTTACCTGACATATGCCTTCTCAGGATAAGGTAAAACTTTACCTTATAACTCACCCTAAGCGAGATTTACACTTGCGACCTCTTGAACATGATGCAGACAGCTACCATCACACTACCGAGGTGGGCGAAGGTTGATGCAATACATAATAATAATAAGGAATATAGGAAGTAACTGCTGAGGAAATTCACACAACAGGTCATATGTTTGTAGTGCAATAAAATAGTAATTTAAGTGAACTATTCATGTATTGATATCTATTGCATGCACTCAACATTTTGTTTTAAATCTTACAAGTATTTTCTCACGAAGCTTCAGTATTTTGTACTTCTTACTCTGTTTTAAAAACGTGGTATGTTAAAATTATTTAAACTTCTTTAAGAACGTTTTCCTTACATGGAGATTACTTTCTTATGACCAAGTCTAAGAGAACTGTTGGAATGATTTTTACTTTCTCTACTGGTAAGTAGGGGAAGTATTGTATTCCACCCAACAATTCGATGTCGAGATTTCACCGGAAATATATGTTTTGAGGCCCCCTGAATCCAAAAAAAAAGCATTTTTAGAAAAAGGTCTGTGTGTCAGTCTGTGGACAGCATAACTCAAAAACAAAAAGTAGGTTAAAAACCAAAGTTGGTATTTAAGTTTAATGTCTTTCAAGGATGCGACATGAAGATTTTGAAGAAAATAGCCCCACCCTAAACTACCCTTTACATGGAAAATTTTTCGAAAATGTTGATTTTCTTGAAAATGGCTCTAACGATTTTGATTAAAATGTCATATGTTTGAGATATTTTGATGACAAATGAAATGTTGTTAGCTAATGCTGGATTTCTGACAATGAAGTCATTAATCCTCTTGCTCTCCAATATTTTTCACTGATGATATTGAAGAGAGCAATAGCAGTAATAGTAACCACATTTTAGAGAGCACCGTATTTTTATGTTTTGGCGATCACATCGCTCTCTCACAACCCCCAGAATGTCTGGAGGACCACACCTGTCGTTGGTTTATGGGTCTCACCGACCTGACCGGGAGAGTTATCAAAATAAATTCACCGACCATATCCTCTGATCACCAATCACAGGACGTATTACATGCCATGACAGGTCAGCATGTTAGGGGTTAAGAGTTTATAGAGAAATTAGAGAAACGGAGAGGTTGGAAAAATAAAGACTCCCTAGCCCTCGGAAAATTATTTTCTTGTTTAAAAATGAAATGTATATCTTGAATTTTCTGGCTATAGCCCGTGTGGTCGTATTTACTCTGGACGACTTTTGCATAACTGGTAAACCGTTAGAGATAGACCAAATCATACTATACAAAAAAATGTAGATCTTGGTAAAATACACAATTTATGTCTCAATAAATTTTCTTGTAGGATAAACCATTTCAGAGATATTCCTTGTTATGTGTGTGAGTTTCGGAAAACTTAGAACTTTAGCGAAATGCAACAATGTTCATTTTTTTATATGTTAATCGTGCAAACAGAACGGAATCTCAAAGGTCAAAAAGATTTGACTGTCGCACAAAGCCTTCTGTATTCTAATATCTCCCTTGCACCTACAAGGACATAAGCAGTAAGATAATTTGTACGAATGTTTATCTTAACTAACATGGATATATAGGAATAAGAGTTTGTTAGAATGGTTAGTACAAGAGTAGAGAAAGTCATCTGAATGCAACACATCAGATTTTTTCTTGAGTTACATCACTCATCCTTGTAGACAAGATATATGAGCTGGCAAGTCTACTTTTGAGACCACGTGGCATAACTTGCTGATGAGCTATCCTGTCTTACTGATGCAATTTGCGGCACATGGCTTGGAAAACTTGGAGCTGGGTGTACACCTGGGACCGCCATATCACACAGTGTGTAACTGTTATTAAATGATAGATGAGTTCCAGTAAAATTAAACTGAGGATTAACAATTATGAAAAGAAAGAAAACGATCTGTAGTTTAAACCTAACTGGGAGTTTGAACCTCTTTTATAATACCAGCCTTTATTGTACCTTGTGACATAGCCCTAGCCCTTTAGTTTTGTCCAAATTAAGTCAACGGTGTTGAAGTGATGGTGGCATGATTACAAGGTTGTTTAGCCAGTTTGTTGAGGACATATTTTGAGTTTGGTTTGTTTTTCTTTATTAGGAGCAGCAAATCCCATTCTTCACAGCCATCTCTCATGCCCCATGAGAAGTGAGTCACTCTTTAACGTTTGTGCCTTAGTGTTATTTGTGGGCATATTGTCTATTGAGCCTTTTTTCTTTCTTTTCTTTTCTCCCAACCTTGGGAAGTCATGAAATCAAAGCCAATGTGAATGTTTTTATTGGCAAAAGTTCACCACATGTCTCTTCAATGTAATCATGATGAGGGTTGAAACCTTGTCATGCCTTACCCAACAGCGTTCCTCTGCCCTCTGCTTTTGTACACGATTTGCAATTGTGTGGCCACGAAGTCTATTGGCTATTTCAAGGTTCAGCTTGGTTGTCATGACAGGACGGCTCTGCCATGTGTGTAACACATGCTGAGAGAACTATCATAGTTTGTAAGGTACGTTAATTCAAACATAAACAAAACTTGTGATTTGTAGGCTTTGGCCTACATTTTCTTTCATATAAGGTGAGTGAAAAGTTTTTGGGAGGGATATTCTTTTCTTTGGATCCTGCAAGACTCCCCCCTCCCACAAGTTCTGAGCACTTATACTGCAGGAAACACTGCCAAACAAGAAGGGTATGGGGCAGTTCCTTGTAAAAGAGCATTGCGTAAGAAGACATTGCATTTGGAATGTGGAGCAAGTAATGCAAGTATATATCACTAAAGATTTACGTTAACAAAAGAAACATACCTGTGAAATATTGTAATGGGAAAATTCTTCTGATATCTGATTCGCTTGCATCATTGCTGTTGTTGCCAGAATTACCTGCAGAAATGACACTGCTCTATCCTTGCTTCTAAAACTCCATTTCCCCATGTTGCACTTATTGTGCCCTTTTTGACAGTAACCACTTTTTCTATTTTCAGCTTAGGTGTAGCCTTATTACGGATGACAGTGAAACGTCCCATGTAACTTTGTACTTCAGCCCAAATTAATTAAAGTGCACTGCACAAGGGGGAAACTAAACAATTTTGCAACCATGTTCTTCAGCAATACCATCGACTGCACAATCCTTTAATTGGGATATGTGCCTTACCAAACATGTAAATGTAAAGTTTTTGTTTGGGTACACTCTTTGTTAATATTTTTGGACATAATTGAATGTTCTTTAACCCTTTCATGCCTGGTGTGTCTTATAAGATACACAGGCTTTTTTCCTATTTGTACTAGTTTTACCTTTTTTTTCTGCTATATTCTTTTTATACTGTCTGTCACTAATTAAAAATACATATTTGAGACGTTTTGAATTGTAAAAAATTATATAATTTTTTTACAATTTATATTGTTTTTTTATAAGAAAAGAAGCAAAATCCATGCATACACAGTCAAATGATACCCCGTCATTGTCCACACGTGCTATCACACAGATTATTTTACGTGTGCCCTCCCCATCCTTTACCACAGGCACATTTGACTGCAGCTGCCGAGACTTGAACTCACGACCTCAGGCTTTGAGTGCATGGCCAGTGCACTATGTGTTGCCATAACAATCATGGCTATCCAAGCCAGCAGGCTGAAGGTGTCCCACACCGCCTAATCTAAACTGGTATCGAACTAGAGGAAGAACGGCATAAGTAGCAAAATAATTCAGGCCTGAAAGGGTTAAAAGAAGAATTGTAAATGCTCACAACATACATATACAGATTTAGACGTAAATACGAAGTAAATAACCACATAAATGGAATGATGCTAATGAGCTTGTCAGCACACAAGTAGTCTTGAGTATGTATTGCAGGAAGAGCAAAAGATAAGATGCATAGTTTGTTACTACTAAATTGCGGTCAAGCACATGCTAATCATGTGTTAAATACAGACAACACTGGTTTAGCTTTGCTATGGAAACTCATAGCTCTGATTGGTTCCTCTTTCCATTGCTATGACAATTGGAATAGTTCATTTAGATCTTTACATGAGTAGTGAGCAAGTGTGAATCACCTTGCTTGGTGCCGAGTATAGTTGTGTGTTCGTTTGCTGCTAAGTCGTGCAGCAACACCCTATACGTGTAAGTGCAAGTTGTGTATGCAACGCCTAGGGTTGTAAATATAGCTGAATTGACTTGCACTGTTGTGTAATGCATGTCAGAAGCTTGATGGTGCTCTTCACCCTGTTAGGAAACAAGAATTTCAGCTGTTTTTGTTTTGGAGTATGTGGTTCAAGAACTCTTGTAGTCTGTTTGGTCAACGTATGTGCAGTTGGGTCACAAAGGAAATTTGTTCTAACTACAACTGACTGACTTAAATCCATCTCCATACTTCAGGAAAATGAAAACTTGTCATTGAACACCAATACCAACCCTGATTTTAATGATTTTAAAGGAGTGGCAGTTACATGTTGATTCCACGTGGAGTCTCAGTTGCCAAAATTTTGAATTCCACTTCTTTTGTCTTTCATAGCTACAAAGGTTAAGGTTAAGATGTTGCAACTCGGCCTCAAAGGACTCAGGTGGAAGGGCCTGTATTGTAAAGCGATTGAGGGTTCCTCAAAGCAGCTGGCCGAACTGCGCATATGCTGAGTAAACAGATAACCACTTGTCCAAGTACTCATAATTATTAGGTTTGTCCAGAGATCTTCGTTTGAACAAGCATTTGTCCCAAATTTTGGAGCAACATTAGCTACAGAAGAGCTGACTGGTTCGGCTACTATCAGGTGTGCACATCTTATTTTGGTCTCGTGCAGCTTTTGTTTTTTTGTGTGGCTTTTGGTTCTATTTTCAAGGATTTGTGTCCTTTTGCCTCTGATTTACCACATGTCGTGTTTTCAGTCATTCTTAGCCCAATTTTACTTTCTCTTCTATGTATAGTACGTAGAGGAAGTATTGTATTTCACCCAACAATTTAATGTGGAGATTTCACTGGAAATATATGTTTTGAGGCCTCCTGAATCCAAAAAAAAAAAAGCATTTTTAGAAAAAGGAGTGTGTCAGTCTGTGGATAGCATAACTCAGTCGATTAGAAAGCAAAGTTGGTATTTAACGTCTTTTAAGGATGTGACCTGAAGGTTTTGAAGAAAATTCCTCCACCCTAGACTGCCCTTTACATAGAAAATTTTTCAAGAATTTTGATTTTATCGAAAATGGCTCTTAATGGTGAGACAGGATATTGTAAGACCCCAAAAGAAAATCATTTATATGAATATTTGTTAAGAGTGTAATTTGCTTTTGGTGTTGGTACGAGTTGATTGTGTAAGGGTTATTTGATCTTCTTACTTGCCACACGTTGCTGATGCGATGTTTAAGACAGTTAATTACGTTTAATGCAGCTATGAGACTAAATACTTTTCATCGAATTTCTCAACGTACCTCAGGGTATGGTATAGGTCTACGCCTTGCAAGGATGATTAAATTTCCTTTTTAATTTTTTAATATACTTATTTATTGTTCCTTTACGTCACAAACAATAATACAAATATTTTGGATTGGCATCCTTTGTCTCAAGCCCCTGCGGGGTTCACACAACCCGAACACGGACTACGTAATTTTGCGAGTTCGTAATCTTCTTCTATTTTTTTATAAAGCCTTACTAATTATATATTAGTTCTCTGCATTGTTACTCCTGTTAACTTTTAAAACACAATGTTCTTCCAATAAACACTATATTTCGATAACTTTTCAAATTATTCCCGGACTTTGCGATTTCCACATGACGCCAATCCCGATAACACATGAACAAGCTAAAACAATTGAAGATCTGTATCATTGCCCACTAGGACAATGATTCACAATTTTAGGGGGCTTTTTCTGCCACCACTATAAACACAAATTTTAACTATTTTAGGAGGCTTCTTCTAAACAATATCGCCTTACTTGAATGACGAAAACGTGTTACTATTGTTCATTGTTACAAACAATTAAGTTTGTTTAAAGACGTCCTAAATATTCCCATATTTAATTTTAATATATATGTATAAATAAAAGAATTATATGTGTTCAATATTAAAAGCGAAAGGAGAATAGCTAAAGATCGCTTCCCTAACAATACGGGAACTATTTGATGAACGCATACGCGGATGTACACAAAAAGAAGGTAGCATCATGTGAAGAGGCACCTAGTTAATAGCGTCCGTGTCTTTGGTATAGATGGATGCATTTTTATGTGTGCGCGTCATAAAATAGTGAAAGTAAAATTACTGAGTGTTTAAAGACCGTTAATTTGAGTAAAATAAGTGAAACCTTAGCTAACTTTAACAAGTTAATGCAAAGTGTGCAATTAAATGAAAGGACGTAAAATAGACGAAGTGTAAAGTGATAGAAAACACATTTAGCAAAATATCGCTAAATTTTCAGACATTAAATCTCGGCGATGCTAAGGAAGTCAGTCCACTGAAATAAGACTTGCTACTGTGATACGATTTAAATACTGTGAACGAGAAGGTGCGAATAAAATATTTCACTAAAGTTAACCCCGAGTGTATGTTCATTCCATCCAGTACCACAACCCGAGATAACGAAAGAGTCAAAAGCTCATCACCATCACTGACAAATAAATTATAAAAACAGCACCAATGGTTTTGATTAAAATGTTTTTAACAATTGAAATGTATATTTTGAATTTTCTGGCTATAGCCTACATATGTAGTCCTGTTACTGTAGATGACTTTTGCATAACTGGTAAACCGTAAGAGATGGACCAAATCTTGCTATACAAAAAGATGTCGATCTTGCTAAAACACAATTTATATCCAAATTTTTTGTAAAGTGAACCATTTTGGAGACATTCCTTGTTATTTGTGCAAGTTTTAAACTTCAGTCAAATGGAAGATCTTCATTTTTTATGTTAGAACAGAATTTGAAAGCTTTAAAAGATTTGACTATCACCCAAAGGCTGCTGAATTCCCATATTCACCTTGCACCTGTAAGGAAATAAGCAATAAGATAATTTGTGCAAATGTTTATCTCAACTAACACGAAGATATAGGAGTAAGAGTTTGTAAGAATGGTTAGTACAAGAGTAGAAAGTCATGTGAGTGCAACACATCAGACTGATTACTTTTAGCCTGCCACTGCAGTAAATTATAACACTCATATATACCATTGCACAATGTTTTAGCTCCAACAGACAGAGTTTTAGTTATTCTTGCACAAATAGTAGCATGGAGACTTTCATCAGGATGTTGAGTGTGATCATGTAAACACTGTGTAACACATTGTAAATAACCCTTATATGGGTGGCCGGTTTAGATCCTCATGAGTGGAATCCCTTAGATGGGTCTGCAGTTGTATAGCTATTGTGGTCATTCCACTCAAATTATGAAGTTATGTTGCCGGCAGGTGACAAATGTTCTTTTAGATGTTAGTATTCAGTATAGTCCTGATTTTGCCTTGTCTGCAGCTCCTCTTACAGATTTCATTGGTGAAACAACGGTGCCTTGATTGTAAGTATAGAGAAAACAGCTTATTGGAATACACCAAAAGCCGACATTTTCCCCCCATTATGGTGGGGTCTGGTTATACTAGGTGATATTCTATCTGTTAGGTTGCATTAGTACTTCCCACTTTTGGTAAATTATATCCATGGTAAAGCTATGGCCATAGTTGGTGTTTTCAAACCCATTGCAGAGAAGCCAACTGATGGATTTGAAAACAAGATTCTATTCAGATGCCATATTATTTAATCTGTTGATGCCATTGTGTTGCTCATGTTTGTGTGATTTCTTGAATTGTTTTAGAGCATTATATACAGTTATACAGAGAGATGCAAATACGTATGAACTGCTACACAGGATTTTTCCACTGCGCATGCAGGAACACATCAGCAGCTAGTATACACAAGGTCACAGGCATGACTTGTTTTTCTCTGCTCTGCTCACAATCACTATTGAGTTGATGTGATATCGTGCGGCTGCACCATTATCAGTGTGCTTTATTATTTAGTCTTCTACTTAGTCACAAAGTGTGTATTGGCTCAGCTTTTGTTTTCTACTGCACAGTGTGTATTTGTTTATAATTTGCATGTGTTATTCAGTCAGTTTGCCAGGTATATAGTGTGCCATTCGTGGAGAAAGAGTTGTAGGTCTCCTTTTTTAGAGAATTAACTGGCAGGGAGCGTGATTTTGCCTTTTTTCAACAAGACTGCAACAGCTAATGCAGGCGATCTTTCAATGAGAACAATTGAAAGTGTGTTTCAGGACAGAATTATTGTTAGAAATTTGTGGCCCCTCGATCGCCTGACCTAACCATCTGAGATTTCTATCGCTGGGGTAACTTAAAGCACAGTGTACTAGACAAACCCACATACCATGGAAGAATAAAACAAAATACCAGTTGGGAAAGTGCTAGCATTTCTCAATGTGAACTACGGCGGGTGATGGATAATTTCCTTAAGAGGTGCCAAAATGTATGGACGACGGTGGCCAGTTTCAGCATCTGCTATAATTATATTGGTAAGTAAAGCCTTTAAAAGTGCTTTCAAAAATGCTGTATGGTTTTATCCATGCTGTTCTATGACAGCAGCAGTCGGCGACAATCGCAGAGGACCAGTACAGGCAAAACACGGCACAGTCGGTTCACAGTCTTTTGGATCACCTGTTATTGTTTAAAGTAAGAGCAAATTGGAAACTAAAAGCTTCATCTTAGTATTATCGGTGCCAAACAAGAAAGGTATTGGCAGTGAATCAGAGGCGATGTTGCCGCTTATCATGCCACGTGGAGAGCACATAGTATAAGAAGACAGTTGGATTGCATTTGGAATGTAGAGTGGGTATAATTTATATTTGTATTTGAAAACAATAGTAAAATAGTTCATCTACATGCAAAGGATGGAATATGGAAGTATATCGCTATAAAGATAAATGTTAACATGAGAAACATACCTGGAACGGTAATTTGCACTTCTTACTTGCCACACGTTGATGCGACGTTTGAGACAGTTATTTACGTTTAATGCAGCTATGAGACTCTAAATACTTTTCATCGAATTTCTCGACATACCTCAGGGCGTGGTATAGGTCTACGCCTTACCAGGATGATTAAATTTCCTTTTTATATTTTTAATATACTTATTTATTGTTCCTTTACGTCACAAACAATAATACATATATTCTGGATTTGGCGTCCTTTGTCTCAAGCCCTGCGGGGTTCACACAACCCAAACACGGACTTCGTAATTTTGCGAGTTCGTAATCTTCTTCTATTTTTTGATGCAGCCTTACTAATTATATATTAGTTCTCTGCATTGTTACTCCTGTTAACTTTTAAAACACAATGTTCTTCCAATAAAGACTATATGTCGATAACTTTTCAAATTATTTGCGGACTTTGCTATTTCCACATGACGCCAATCCCGATAACACATGAACAAGCTAAAACAATTGAAGATCTATATCATTGCCCACTAGGACAATGATTCACAATTTTAGGGGGCTTTTTCTGCCACCACTATAAACACAAATTTTAACTATTTTGGGAGGCTTCTAAAAAATATCGCCTCATACCTGTGAAATATTGTAATGGGAAATGCTGCCGATACCAACTCACTTGCATTATTGCTGTTGTTGCTGGAATTACCTACAGAAATGACAAACTGTTCTATCCTTGCTTCTAAGAGTCCATTTTCCCATGTTGCAGTTATTATGCCCTTTGTATCGGTAATCACTTGTTCACAGTTTTCAGCTTTTTATTGATGTAGCTTTATAACAGATGACACAGTGAAATCTTTGTCTCGCACAACGTTACCCTTTGCTTCGGCCCAAATTAATTTATCGGAGTACACTAGGAAAGGGCAACACCAAACAATTATGCGATCATGTTCTGCAGCAATACCATCAACTGCATAATCCTTTGAGATATGTACCTTACCAAACACAATTTCATACACTTCCCGATTACGCAAAGTTTTTCGTTTGGCTACATTGTCTTTGTCAGTATTTTTGGACATAATTATTCATCAAAAGAGTTAGTTGTAAATGCTCACAACATATGCACAGATACATAGATTCAGACACACGTAAATACAAGGCAAATAACCAGAATATATAGAATGATGTAAATGTACTTGTCAGCGCACACGTAATCTGATACAAACATTGCAGGCCTAAGGGAGACATGTATTGGAGGGAAAACAAGATAAGATGCACAGTTTGTTACTGTTAGATTGCAGGCCAGGCACATACTAATCACATGTTAAATATCAACAACACTGGTTTAGCATTGCTATGGAAACATTAGCTATAATTGGTTGCTCTTTTCGTTGCCATGATGACTGCCATGATGCATCCATCATCTCCTGTTCATTTAGACTTCCACCATGTGGGTAGCAACTGTCAATCCCCTTCTTATTTGGCACAGAGTATAATATTGAAAGATCTTTCATGGCTGACGTTTCAAGTTGTATCCAACTTATTTTCAAAGCTACACAAACAAGTTACCATTGTTACCAATACCCAACTTAAAAATCTGTTGCCAACCTCTGAAAACAAAAACTTTGAAATACAATCTATTGGTGGTATTTCAAAATTCATAATGTGGTTCTTGTTTTATAAAATGAATATTTTCCCAAATCATTAAATCTATAGGTCCATTTAATTGTTTTAATAATTTAACCTCTGGATTAATTTCATGATTAGATGACCAAAACTGATGCCACAGCTGATATCAATTTGTTTATATTTAATATTTCTAAAATGCTCTTATGGTTTCTAAATGACATTTAGTTTTACCAATATAAACCCTATCACAATCCAAACAGCTAAATTGATAAATGCCAGACTTTTTATAATTTGGAATTTTATCCTTTTTAGAAAAATTTGATAAATTTTGTAGATTAAATTTATTTTGAGGGACCAAATTTATTCCATATTCTTTAAAACTTTTTGTGAATTTATTGGCCCATGGATGGTAAGTAAACTTTTTTTAAAAAATTACAACAATTTTAGAAATATTAAATATAAAGAAATGGATAAATCAGCTCTGTCAGATCATTTTTGGTCGTTTATCATGAAATTAATCCAGAGGTTAAATTATCGAAACAATTAAATGGACCTATAGATTTAATGGTTTGGGAAAAAGATTCATTTTAAAAAATAGGTATCGCATTTTGAAATATCGCTAATATATTGTATTTATTCGTTTTTGTTTTCAGAGGTTGGCGACCAACTTTAAGTTGGGCATTAGTAACTATGGTAACTTATTTGGATAGCTTTGAAAATAAATTGGAGACAACTTGAAACATGTCAGCTGTGAAAGATATTGCAATATTACTAAGATAAGTGAAACTTTTGGTTTCTAATTTGTTCTTATTTTAGATTCCGTTGCTTCAATGTTAATAGCTTCTATTTTCATTAATTTATAATCATTATTTTTGTGTTTGCAACACTGGTGCATTAAATATATATTACAATTTTAGTATTCGGAAGTGATTTTATCAAAAGTGTTGTTGCAGAGTGAATAGATTCATGTGGTTAACAATGTTCAAGCATTATCATTTGGAAAGCATGTTATTTTAATCCTGTGATATGAGGTTAGAAATAATGCTTTATGTAGGTTGGCAGTATTACTTTTTGATATGATATCGTCAGATTAGTGTAATGTGAGCTAAATCGAAATCTTGGGAACTGCCGCTAAACTGTTTCCCCTACAGTAAGTCAGATTTTATTTCATTCTTTAACATAATGTGAAGAAAGAAAAGGTTGATGAACAAAGCAATTGATTGACAAACAAAAGTGACAGGGAGTTTAATTTGGATCCTGCCCATTGTACAGTATGATGCTTCCTTCTCATACCCTTCCCATAGTTTTTCTATCTCTTTTTGGTGACAAAATTATGCAGGTTGACTAATCTTTTAGCTGCATAAAATGGTAGATTAACTATAGATTTCTGTACACTGCTGTTACGCTTTTTTGCGAGAAAATCAGCTTTCTCATTACCACTCAGTCCACAGTGAGCTGGTATACATTAGAAGACTAGGTGTTTATGAAGTGCAGTTAGATAGGTAAGGATTTTCCAACATTCTATAATTGTTTGGTTACAACTGTGAAGTAATTGCTATAATTGCCGCCCTGGTATCTGAGAGAATAACTACTTCGTGAAAATGTGAAATTCTATACAAACGATTTTGTAGGACCATTCAAATTACTTTAATTTCTCCATCAGTTTGTAGTTCCATAACTTAGATTTGTAATAGGAAAAGAGGTGACACGTGACTCCAGCCCCTGCTCCATCTGGGTTTGATATCAAAGATCCATCAGTATAAATATGGAGCCACTCATGTTCTGGAAATCTAGTATGGATTGTCTCTAATGCCAATAATTTTAGAACACTAGTTGGAGTATCACTTTTCTTAACTACTTCTGTCAGGTGTAAATAATATGTGATATCTAATGTATGTGTCGGATTGACTTTAGATATGAAGTTTTCCTTTGAATTAGGAAGGTATACATTCTTCTTGATGTCTTCAATTTTGGAAAGAAAGCTCTCCTGAGTCTTTAGTGTATGTGTAAAATTTCTCGTGACATGCGTTGAATGGGAGTCTGATCAATTTAGCGTGTTGAATAAGAGCTGCCTTTTGTATTTCATATTCAATGGGGTATTGGTTGATTAGTATATCCATAGTTGGTATTGGTGTGGATTTGATAGCAGCTGTAATTAGTCTCAGACTTTGGTTTTGAAAGATTTGACTGTTTTTTGTATTTGCTGTTACAAGAACTTCACTGCAGTAAGTAACTAATGATTTAATATATAAATTGTATGCTGTATCAAGAGTTGCTCTGGAACATCCCCACTTCATTCCTGTTAGACGTTTTAACAGCGCAAGGCGAACTTTCTGCTCCTTGTATTACATTTTCTATTTCTTTGGTCCATGTAAGTTTGGTATAAAATGTAACTCCTAAATACTTTGCTTTGTTTCTGGTAATTGTTGAACCTCAAAATTTAGTTTTATTTTTAGTGGTTTTTTACTTAATGAAAAGACTTGGTAGTGTGATTTTGTTGTATTAACAATCATTCAATTTTCTTTGGTCCACTTTTGTAGGTTGGTTAAGGATCGTTGCATGGTTTTTTCTAGTTCTGTACTTTTGTTTATTGCTCTTGGAATTATTAGAATTCTCGTTTAAATTCAACTGCTAATAAATAATTGAAGTTGATTGATTATGATTAGTTATTGTATGCTATGAAATTCATTATAAAATAAACAAATCCTGATAATTTGTGAGTTAATTAACATTTCGCTATTGTGTTCCCAATTCATGATTTATCGTGATCATTTTATTTGCAAATTAGCTTTAGAAACCCCTAATTCATGGATATTTATAAGAAACAGTTGAATATCATACATGTGATTATCATGATCTCCCATTAATACCTGCCTCTGATGGGTATTTCTCACAGTATTTTGTAAATGCTCAAAACATAAAATGACACTGATGAAGTGTTAAAACAGTGGAGCATATTAATGAACTACTTTGACATTTGAACACACAACTGCTCCAACTTGTTTTACTAGTTTTGGAGAGGGTGCTCCCCATTGTTCAGTTGTTCGGTCATCCCTCTCTGAAACTAGTACTGTTTAAATAAGTTGGAGCAGAATGTATTTTTAAATGTTCCTATAGTTTTTAACCAAGTTTATATTTAAAATAATTCACTTTTTACTACGTAATAATTTACTTTGGCACTGTTTTTACGTACTCCAATATAGTTGTCACTTTGAACAATGTTCTGTTCATATTTCCTTGTATGGGTTCATGAAAATGCATTTTGTATCCCAGTTAAATGTATTAAACAATGAATTTGCATATTAATGTATACCATTTGTATTTAGTAGAAGCTTTTCAAATGTTTTTGTAAATAATTCTTGTAATTATTTTAAATTTAATGCCAATTTGCCTGTTAACAGACTGTTTTTATTTGCTCCTGCTGTCAGAAGTTGTGCAGTTTCATCAACCAATTAAGTGTTACTGAAACATGTACTGTTTACATTGCTACTTAAAGTAATGCCAGCAAATGTATAGCTTGATTTAACCTCGTATTTCTATGAAAATAATTGTTCATTATTACTATTTTTTATTACAAAGCAAAGCATATCATTGTAACTAGTTCCTGGTTTGTGAATATATGTATAAACCATATCATAGAAAATGCAAAAGTGTTACGTATGCCATCTTTGGAGCAACATTATCACAGATTAATGAAGCTTCACTCCTGGAAGACAATGGCGCAGTTCAAGAAAACCCAAACTACACTGTCCTTCAACACATTTGGATATGATTATGTACTTTTAGTTGTATTTTACAGAATTAAATATTGTTATAAAATTACCTTCTATTACCCACTCAGGAAGGGTTCAGTTCTCTATTTAACATAGAAATTAAATGGTCAGATTTTTAAGTATCTCAACAGTGGGTGTTCTCTAATAGTATTGTTGAATTCAGCTGGACCAAGTTTGGATTGTATAGAATATTCGCATTGTATAAGTTGGAATAGATGTATGTTATGTAGGTAACTACGAAAACAATGTAAAATTATTGTGAACCTTTAACCTCTTGAGTGCTGGCCATTTAAAGCGTCCGCGAGCTGAGAACTGCTACCCAATATCCAGCGCAGGGCATTTAAATTGTTAAATGCGCTAAAAGTGTTTCGTATATACACAACTGTATTTTGCTGAAATATTAAGTTATTTTAATGAAACAAAAACTGGTATAAAACTCATTATATGCAGTATACATGTACGTCATCAGCAAAGTTGAGTTGCATTTACAAAACGTTGAAATGCCACTATTTTGTTTCACTGTGGTGAAAAGTTAACTTTGCTCTGTTGAACGCATCTAATATAAGTTCTCTGAAAGAAACAGTAGTGGCCCATTGTATGTGTGGCTTGTGCGTCAGCAAAGTATAGTGTGAAATAAAGCACTAGTGTATGCGTGGTCGTGAGTCATCAGAATACAGCAAGTTTGCAACTTTTGCTTACGCATGTTTCGTAACTTAGTAGACTCCGTTTCTTTCTTTGTTGAAATACATACATATACTTTCCTGCTTGCAGCTGAAGGGAGAAGTGGTATAAAAAGGTATTTTTCCACCAACTGGATATAACCATGTACAATTGTTTGGTAATTTGGAAAGCTCTAAACCCACACAGGACAATGACCTACCTGGACTTCCGACTATCAATAGCTCGCAGCCTAATTGAACAATACCACGTTGGGGGTAGAAAATCCAGATCCCCTGCACCCCTCAGACTTCAAGGAAAACATTATCCTAAAAGGATACCACCAACAACAAAGAAGTCAAAAGTGTTTCGTGTGCCGCAAGAAGGGAACTCGCGAATGTGGAGATGTACCCTTCTGTGTTTATCCCTGTTTTGAGACATATCACTGCAGAAGGAACATATAAAAGTAATTTAGTAAAGCATATAGACTTTGCTTAAATGCTTCATATAGAGAAAATTAAAATAAGTTGAGTTACATAAGGGTTAAATGCACAAGCGCACAGGACGTGTATACATGCCCATAATGCTAATCAATCATTTTAAGTGGACGTGATTTCACGTCCATAGCGCACAAGAGGTTAAACAAAATGGCTAGTAACAAACCATGGAATTGAAGTCTTTCTTGACCATTAAAGTTGAATTGTATGATTTTGTACATGTTGTACACTCTTTTGTATATGTTGCACCCCAAATCAGTCTTGTGACTGTTGAAGCAGAACTTTTAACAGGATTTGATTTACAAAAGTGTTATTTTATTACAGGTTGCTTACTCACGCATTGAGGGTGACATGATCCTCTGTGCAGCATATAGCCATGAATTACCTCGCTATGGAGTGAAAGTTGGTTTGACTAACTATGCTGCTGCATATTGTACTGGTCTACTGCTTGCAAGACGTGTAAGTGTTTATCACAGTGTCATGTGTGTGTGGCGTGGAGATGTGAAGGTTATAACATTATGCCAATGGTTACCAGTAACAATTAGCTGTAACTACGTTTCAATATGAACAATGTTGGTAGATCTATTTGATCCTATTGACAGGTTTTGCTACCTGTCAATACCTATTGTATGACCAGTGGATCTCTGGCTGTGGCATTTCACAGCTGTGGTGAGTTGGAGGGGGAAGGTTAACGTTACCAACGTATAGTAATGAGTTTCGGAAAATGGATTCTTAAAATTTCCTTAATGAAAGTATATATTTAAAGTAAGAAGAATAAAGAATTTGGCACAATATAAACACATTATTAACACTGCAGTAATTAATGATTTTAATACAGATTTTATACTTACAAAGATAGAAAATTTTAAGTATCAAAAGGCTATTAAAGAGGTTTCTACCCTCAAAAAAAAAGTTAATTGTATTTTTAAAAAGTTTACTTACCATCCACGGGCTAATAAAAAATTTACAACAATTTTTCAAGAATATAGTATAAATTTGGTCCCTCAAAATAAATTTAATATACAAAATTTAGCAAATTTTTCTAAAAATTCCAAATTATAAAAGATTGGCATTTATCAATTTAGCTGTTTGGATTGTGATACGGTTTATATTGGTAAAACCAAACCTAATTTAGAAACCAGAATAATAAAATTCCAAATTATAAAAAATCTGTCATTTATCAATTTAGCTGTTTGAATTGTGATAAGGTTTATATTGGTAAAACTAAACGTCACTTAGAAACCAGAATAAAAGAGCATTTTAGAAATATTAAATATAAACAAACTGATAAATCAGCTGTGGCAGATCATTTTTGGTCATTTAATCATGAAATTAATCCAGAAGATAAATTATTAAAACAATTACGTGGCACTATAGATTTAATGGTTTGGGGAAAAAACAATTATTTTTAAAAACAGGAACCGTATTATGAATTTTGAAATACCTTCTATAGATTGTATTTATAGATTTTTGTTTTCAGAGATTGGTAATTAAAATGAGCATCAGTAGCTATGGTTTTTGTTTTCAGATATTACTGATTAAAATGAGCATCAGTAGCTATGGTAACGAATTTGTTTGTATAGCTTTGAGAATGACTTTGAGTCAACTCGAAACATTGTCAGCACCAAAGAACTTGCAATATTACTAAGATAAGTGAAGCTCTTAGTTTCTAATTTGTTTTTACTTTAGATTCTTGTTGCTTCACTGTTAATAGCTTCATTTATTTCCTTATATATTTATTAAGTTGAAAACATTGAAGTACAGGTTTCGGTTTTATTTTTATGCAGTATCTTCGTTACACCACCATGTTCGAATATTGCCTTTACATCTATGGGCAGTAGCGGTTACTTCTGGCAATACTGGAAGCGAACGCATTGGATGTTAAATCTTTCTGCTAGCACCAATCAATGGTCTCACTGCTAGGCATGGCTTCCAAATATAGCATCATGTTGCTAACTCCGTTTTACAAGGACCACATGGTTTCTGTTGCTTTGGTGTTTGTGCAGTTTTTTGTCGGTAAACAATTGTCTCCATATTCTACTGTTCTGTGATCATTTGTATACATGCTGTCCATGTAAATTTACAAAGTAGTGATGCGATCTGCAGATGTGTGAAGTGTTTCAAAATTCCTGTTAGAAATTCCGCTAAAGAACTGGCAACACCGCGTCACGAGGCCTTGAGAAATGTCAAGAGCCAGAGATCCACTGGCCATATAATAGTTGCTATGGCTGTTTATAAATGCAAAATACATTTGCTTACTTCTACATTCCTGCACAGGGATCTTAAATACAAACATGTAATATCAATATTAAAATCGTCACACATTTTATGCTTTCTTCTGTGTGGTCAGTAGGCAAAGAATAGATTATTTATGACTGGCTGTGTGAACTTTCAGTGACTGTTGTACAGTAATGTGAGAAAGGGCGAGTCTGAGTGTATTCAAGCACAGCGACATTATGCTGTTCGTAGGTGATGAAGGGAAACAAATTACGCTGACACAGCAATGCAAACACATACTCCAGTAAATAAAAGTGAAGAGGAAAATGTTTATTTGGGTTTATCGGACTAACTCGTCTATTTTCTACAGCATTTACAATACTGCTGAAATGCGTTGTAGCAGGAATTGTGTCTGAGTGAACTGATGAGACAATTCACGCTAATATCTTACATGTCAAGTTATGTCCATTGAAGATGTGTAAATTTCTTTATGAATATTGTATCTATTTCGTAAACATCAGTATCGAATCTGAAGCTCTTCAGCAATAGGAAACATCATCAATGGTAAGAAAAAGTTACGATCTATTGAGAAACTAAGGTTATTTGCCATGTAACTAGGAAGAGTGGATGAGGCCCTATACACTACTAATCAAAATGTTGCTCAGTATAGACATGTATTTAAGTGATTGTGCCTAACGACAGGCCTTAATCTAGGATTTGATTGCCGAGAGATTCTGTTAAGCATTGTGCAAGAGTATGTGCTATGTGCGATAGCATATAAAACATTTGATTAACATTTTACAGGAGATAGCTTAGAAAATCAAGATGCTACATTGAGTTTGGCATACGCAAGAATTACAAACAATATCTAACAATGTTATAGAATAGGTTCATAAACTTATCACTATTATTTAAGGCAAAATTGAAGCTGTTATTAGTGACTGTTGATAGCTTCAATTTTTCCTTAATATAATTATTTTGAAGCGTTTGTTCCTAGTTACAAGACACCATTTTTATTTGGTGGATAATTTAGAACTTAATAGCTGTTCGTTTAATTTAAATTTATATGAAACTAAGATGATATTGAATCATATTTAAAATTGCAAGAGAAGAAAAGACGTACTCTTGCTGACATTAGGCTTTTTAATATTTGTTTAAAACGGAAAGTATTCCCAGTTTTTGTTAGAACTGTTAAATTTGATAATAGCAGAAGGCAGCAGAAAAGAAAGTTATTGGAGTTCAAAGAAGTTTACACTTAAAACTTACCTTTAAAATTAATACGCATTTTAGGTAAATTAGTTTGGGTTAATTTGGAATCTAAATTTTAGCATTGAAAAGAAAAACAAAGAGGTTAAAAAAACAAGCTTGAGATTATGCCTTAAGCAACAAATTGGATATATAGAAGCTAAATAATCCAATGAATAATGTAATTAATCTTTTAAATTGTAACTTTAATAAGAAAGAATTCAATTTCCAAATAACGGTATGAAAACTTGTAAATTTTTCAAAAAACATAGATGATTTTGTTGCAGATACTGAAATTGCCACTCAAGATTTAAACGAAATTAATAAAGTCTTTGGTTAAAACGAGATGCACTAACATCTTGAAGGATATGAGTAAAAATCAACCTAAAGGTAATCATAATAATCAGATTATTAAATCATTGATTGAAAAGGACGTCATTTATACTAAAGCTGATAAAGGCAATAAAATCGTGATCATAGATGAATCTGATTATATTAGAGTAGAACTTTTACTTAAAAGTGAGGATTTCTTAAAAGTTCATAAGGATCCACTGAAATCTTGCATTACAACTTTTAATTAAATTCTTAATGAAGTGAAAATGATATCTAGTAAAGAAAAACGTATTTTAAGTCACTAATCCGGTTTTACCCAGATTGTATGCACGTCCAAAAATGCACAAACCAGGAAATGAGACATATTGTAAGTTGTATAAATTTACCTGTGTATAATTTAGCAAAATGGTTAAATACAAAATGCAGTACTTTAGATCAGTTTGATAGTTCAAGTATTAAAAATTCTTTTGAATTAGTAGAAAAGATTAGCAATGTATTAATTTATGCCAACAAACTTACTGTTGGTGTTTTTAAACACACAAGCCGTGTGTGGGCGGAAGGTCTGTGGTTCAAATCCCATTGTGGCATTGAATTTTTAAGTTCCAGTTCTACCTCTCAAAATGTAGTACTGTTTGATAATGATAAACTCGTTTCTTTGGATGTAACTGCTTTATTTCCTAGTATTCCTAGAAAAAAGCTTTTGATGTCTTCAAAAAAGTTTTAGAATTTTATAGAATTACATGAAGAATTAATGAGATATTACAAAATATCTGAATCTATTTTATCAAAAGACAAATAGGTATTACAAATCTTTGTTCAAATCAAACATTTTTTAGTTTTAATGGTGATTGTTTTAAACAATCTTCTGTCTTGGCAATGGGTAGTGCGCTTTCTCCATTTCTTGCTAATTTTTTCATGAGGCTTTTTGAAATTCAGATTACAAAATCATTCCCCCTAATTTTTAAAATATGATTCGGAAGATATGTGGATGACATTTTTGCTGTTTGTGAGAAACAGATAAATGGTGCTTCAAAACTTTTAAATTTACAGGATAAAGCCATGCAATTCACTTTGGATGCCTTCTGTTCTTAGACTAACAAATTTAAAAAACAATAAATTGAACTTTGGTATTTACAGAAAATCTGCTTATGCTGATTATTACATAAAATTAATGCCACCCAAGAAAGGCAATTTATTGCATAGGTATTAGAAGAAAACCTTTCATTCAAAAGCAGAAACTCTATTATAACATAATAGACAAGTTTGTTTAAAGCTAGTTTGATAGGAACTTTAATTCTGGTATAAATATAGGGAGAATTTGTAGAAGGATTAAATGTTTTTATATTTTTCAATATGTAAATGGCGACCACAAGGTACCCAAGCTGAGCAGAATATTACTTCCACTTGTGTTTTGCTCCTCACTGTAACTTTTCTATCTGACCTTACCTTGGTCACCTCTTGTTCTCTTCCGACCCCGATGCTATTAGGGTTCCCGAGGGCTAGGGAGTCCTTATTTTTCCAATCTCTCCATTTCTCTAATTTCTCTATAAAATATTAACCCTTAACATGCTGACCTGTCATGGCATGTAATGCGTCCTCTGATTGGTAATCAGAGGATATGGTCGGTGAATTAATTTTGATAATTCTCCTGGTCAGGTCGGTGAGACCCGTGAACCAACGACAGGTGTGGTCCTCCAGACATTCTGGGGGTTGTGAGAGAGCGATGTGACCGCCAAAACATAAAAATATGGTGCTCTCTTAAAAGCGGTTACTATTCTGCTATTGCTCTATGAGTGAAAAATATTGTAGAGCAAGAGGATTAATGACTTCATTGTCAGAAATCCAGCATTAGCTAACAACATAAAAAATAAGTTTGTTCTTTTTCACACAAATTTGCTGCTTTCAGTAGTTTAATTTGTAGGTTAATAAATGTACCCCTTAATAAGAAAGAATTTAACATAGAATATAAGTACATTAACACTGTGGTAATTAAGGTGTTAATCCAGATTTTATACATAAAAAGATAATTGTATTTTTAAAATATTCACTTACATCTGTTACGCCAATGAAAAATGTACTAAATTTTTCTAAAAAGGATAAAATTCTAAATTTTTATAAAATCTGGCATTTATCAATTTAGCTGTTTGGATTGTGATAGGGTTTATATTGGTAAAACTAAACGTTATTTAGAAACCATAATAAAAGAGCATTTTAGAAATATTAAAAATGAAGAAATTGATAAATCAGCTGTGGCAGATCATTTTTGGTCATTTAATCATGAAATTAATTTAGAGGTTAGATTATTAAAATAATTAAATGGAGCTATAGATTTAATGATTTGGGAAAAGATATTCATTTTAAAAAAACAAGAACAGTGTTATGAATTTTGAAATACCTCCAATAGATTTATAATTTGTTTTCAGAGGTTGGCAACAGATTTTATATTGAGCATTGTAACAATAACTTGTTTGGTTAGCTTTGAAAATAAGTTGAGATACAACTTGAAACATGTTAGCTGTGGAAGATCTTGCAATATTAATATACTGCTTGTAAAAGTTAAAGGCATGTGAACACTGGCCAATGCTCAAGCGGAGTGCTGTTGCCAAGCGTAGTGCGTGTGCGCGTAGAGGTCCACATTCGGAAGTGCAGGTAGGAGGGGCAAGCAAAGGATTCGCTGGAGTCTGCAGTACGACCCGCCCGACTCCATATGCCTTTAACTTTTGCGAAGATTAAAAGATACGTGAAGCTTTTAGTTTTTAATTTGTTCTGTTTTAGATTATCACTATTATACTTGTGAAAAATGAAATGATTTGTAGTGGTATTGTTTCCTCATTGCAATGCAGTCAATTTCAGCGGAAACTTGAATTTTGATTAATAATATATATAAGCTCACCTTTTATCTGCGTCCTAGAGACAGTTCCATTGCCGACCAGTCATTAATAAAGAAGACTGCGACAGTATGTACTTTTTAACTGGGGTCAGTATTATTGAACTACTGAAAAAGCCCATAATTTGACCTGGAAGAAGTTAAAATAGTAAAGGTCATTGTGACATGAACATTTAGTATACATAAGCACTCTTGAGAATGGCTACCGAAACAAATAGCCGTACACAATTGAAGAATAAGATGGTTATTGACTGGGCATGTGCTAACCAAATGGTTCATGTCCTTTGCAGGCTACTATAGAAATATATTACAATGTTTAAGTGGTAGAACTGGAACTTAAAAATTCAATGCCACAACTGGGATTTGAACCACAGACCTTCCGCTTGCCGGGCGGACGCTCTACCACTGAGCTATTGTGACAAACTGCCAGAATGGCATTAAATTCTCAAGTTAGTTCGTATTTTTCCTGGTAAACCACAAAGGCAGTCTCACATCAGAGACAATTACCCCAATGGTGACTTACTATTGCAAGTACTTTATATCCCAGGATTAAATAACCTTCACATGGTAATTATTATTTATTTATGCCAACAAACTTACTGTTGGTGTTTTTAAACACACAAGCCGTGTGTGGGCAAAGTTTAAGAGGTAGAACTGGAACTTAAAAATTCAATGCCACAACTGGGATTTGAACCACAGACCTTCCGCTTACATCCGGTGTCGCACGCGCGTGCATTCAGTGGGGTCATAGTCCCCAAGAGACCTAACCAAGGCACACCTGTGTTGAGGAATCTGGTCGTATAATTTTGTTGCCCAGTTAGTTCGAACTAACTTGAGAATTTAATGCCATTCTGGCAGTTTGTCACAATAGCTCAGTGGTAGAGCGTCCGCCCGGCAAGCGGAAGGTCTGTGGTTCAAATCCCAGTTGTGGCATTGAATTTTTAAGTTCCAGTTCTACCTCTTAAACTTTGCCCACACACGGCTTGTGTGTTTAAAAACACCAACAGTAAGTTTGTTGGCATAAATAAATAATAATATTACAATGTGCTGCTTACCTTGTACACTCCCATGAACCTAACGGGTTGCAATGGCAGCATTATTTTTCAATATTTCTCGAAAATGAACACCTCAAATATTAATGCAATGATTATGCTGTGAAATTAACAAAAAAACTAAACCCCAGCGCAACAGACCATTAAGGGCCAAGGCTTGCCGCTGCGTCTCCCACCTCTGCCCACTATTCATTGGTGGGGTGCAGTACTGGAGGGTGGGACATGGTCAGCACCCTGAGCCCTCCCAGCCAGTTACACAGCCTTCTCGACCTGGAGCCTTCTACATCAAGGTCCCCCGGAATCTAACAAGGCTGAGTGCACCCTGTGCTAGACCTCCCATGGTGGTACTGGGGATTGAACCTGGATCCTCCGCGCCAGAGGCAATGTGCTACCGACTGTGCTACGGAGGCTGTCTATGCAGTGAAATGCTCAATCCTAATTGCTTTTCTATAAATCAAGGTGCTGCCATTATGTAATCAAATGTGGCACATCACTGTTGCTGTCAGTATGTCCAAAATCAAGCATATAACAACTGTGTTCTCTTAGGATTTTAAGCATGATATTCTATAAGGCAGTGCTCCAACTTTTGTACCCGAGGACATTTAACATCAAAACTACCATTGGGGCAGGTATCCTTCTGAAACGAGAAAGGGGAAAAATGGTTAGGAAAGCATGAGTACAGCTTTTGGTGTACATAATTTTACTTAATGGATGTGTACTGGGAAGATGTTTGGAAGGAAATAGTTTTGTCTTAATTTGAATTAATGTTAGAAGTCATTGGGAGTAAAAATTTGCTTATGGGCACCAAAAAAATCAATCACATAAGGCGATGTGTGCATGGAAAATGACAGCATTTATGCATGTGATATATCTATTATAGTCCTGTCTTTTATGTTAGCACTCATTCTGAGGAAAGAGAATACTCATCCCTTCTAGTTGTATCTTGGGTATTCAACTAATTGGATGGAATAGAAATCCCTTCCAAATAGCAAGACAGACAAGGACAGTAGAAAAAGCAACAAGTTATAAAATTTGCAGTATAATGATACCACTAAAATATACAAAGTGATATAGATAGTGAAGCTTTTGAAATATTGTAGAAGTATATGAAGATATAAAACAGTTGATAAAATAGGAGTCAAAATGATGAGCTGATGACGAGACTGAGCTTTTGTTGCAACACTGGTATTAACCTGTGAAGTGGCAAGAGTTATTGATGTTTTGGCAGCCTGATTGACTTTTTTCATTACATTACACAATAAGCAATGGCTTTTTGTTCTAACATTTCAGAGAAAAGCTGATCATATTGGGAGTGAGATGCAACGGATTATACTGACATATAGGGTTTCTTTACAGAGTCAAAATGGAAATATCCTTTTCTGTGGTTTGTCACCCAGAAAGAAAAATCGGGTCATTGCACAACACTGCATTATAATCTGCCACTGCTAAGCCTTACATTTTGAATAAAATGTAAAATCAAAGTATTGAAGAGGCAATTGGTATTACTGTGGAATCCCGATGACCTAATGTGTAAATAGAGGGGGTAGCATTACCGAAATGTCTAGTTTCATGGAATCTGGTCTGTTATTCACAACTCAACATAATACTGCAAATTACATAAATGTATGTTCTAGCACAATATAGGAAACAGAAAAGTATATCTTATCCTGAAATTACATATTAATATGTTCCACTGTGTCCAGTCTCTTTAACACATCCATTTTAACTTCTATTGTGTTAACCTTTTTACTGCTACGGGCGAGATATCTCGAGCACGGAAAGGCATGCCGGCTGTGCTATGGGCAAGTTATCTCGGACGGAACTTTGAATGCCGGGCACTTGCATACTTTTATTTGTATATGCCTTTGATCAACACAGGGGTGTAGTCGAATCTGTTGGGAAGCATATGAACTACATTTCTGCTGTCACTATGTACGGTAATGCCCTCTGCAGGAAAATATTTCAAGGGGGTGCAATGACACTGCGGCACGCACTTCCGATCACTGCTTGTTCACGTGACCGGCGAGGCGTATTCAGGGTTTTCCAACTTAGTGAAAATGGCTTCTTCACATGGTGCACGGTTTAACCTTAGCGATGCGGAATTGTTAAATGTTTTCGAGTCATTGCCGTCAGATTTATCTGATATTTCAGAGTTCGCGGATAGTGACGACTTTGAAGTGACGCAGAATGGTCAGTACAGCAGTGAGGATGAAAATGAGCAACAGGCAATACCAACACAAGTGCTAAGGCGAGCACGAAAGGACTTTTCATTGTTCCAGTGGTGCTCTAGAAATTTTACTCATGTGTACATGACTTCAACAAGGACATTTCAGGCATTTCTGTGGACATAAGGGATAACTTCAGTGCATTGGATTATTTCCAGCTGTACTTCTCCCCTCATTTTATTGAGAATATTGCTGAGGAAACTAATAAATGTTATAAGTTTCTCATTCAGAAAGAGGAGCCAGCTCTCGTCCACAGAAGTGGAAGGACGTGACAAAAGAAGAATTGTACTTCTTTTTTGGTATTACTCTGCTTATGGCCAGGGTAAAAAAGTTAACAATTGCAGAAAGCTGGTCCAAACATCCTCTTGCCACCCCACAGTTCACGAACTACATGGCTCGGGATAGATATCTTCTCATTTTGCATGTGTTGCATTTCAGTGATAATGACAACCAAGCTCAGGGAGAAAGACTTTATAAACTGAAACCAGTAATAGATCATCTCCAAAATGTATTCAGTGAAATGTTTACCCCCTTTCGTGACATTTGCATTGTCGAGAGCCTTGTACTTTTCAAGGGGCACCTGCAATTTTTACAATATATTCCATCCAAACGACTCGGGTTTGGAATAAAACTGTATGTGATCTGTGACTGTGTAACAGGATACGTTGTTGACTTTATAGTATACACCGGAGCAACTACAGACATAATTCCGGAGCGTGAATTTGGGATTTCCAGAGCAGTAGTCCAGACATTCATAAATAAATATCTGTACAAAGGGCATAATGTTTGGCTGGATAACTGGTATTCCAGTCCTCTCCTTTATGATTGGCTTTCGAGGAATGGCACTAATGCTTGTGGTACAGTAAGGAAAAACAGGAAGGGAATGCCCAAGATGACTTCCAAATTGAAAAGAGGAAGTGGAATCTAGGCACACAAATAATCATCTGGCATTGATGTGGATGGATAGGCGAGAAGTGTGTATGCTGACTACAATGCATACAATTGACATGAAGGAAACTGGAAAAGTGAGCAGGACTACAAATACACCAGTAAGAAAACCACAATGTGTAATGGACTACAACAGGAACATGGGTGCAGTGGATAGATCAGATATGATTCTAAGTTCTCTTCACTGCCTTAGAAAGTCACTAAAATGGTACAGAAAATTCTTCTTTCACCTACTGGATATCGTAATACTAAATTCCCAGGTGCTGTACAAGTAAAAAGTGGCAAGAACATCTCATTGGCTGAATTCCAAATTTCACTAATTACAGAAATTTTTCAGAAATACTATATGCCAAGACCTACCACTACATCAGGAAGACAATCATCAGGTGACCAAACTCTACGGTTGACAGAAAGGCATTTTCCTTCTAGTATACCACCCACCCCAAAGAAAGCAAATCCCACGAGGCAATGCATGTCTGTTCCAACACATCTTTAGGAGAGAAGAAGCGAAGGGAAAGCAGGTATATGTGTGCCAAATGCGGCGTTGGCTTGTGTGTAACACCCTGTTTTGAAAAATATCACATGCTTTTACATTTCTGAGTTGCAGTGCAGAGAAGTGTGTAAGAAAACGTGTGTGAAATGCTTTTTTTTTTTTTTTTTTTTTTTTTCCAAACATTTTTCACATGTATTTTAACTGTTCTTGTTTGGACATCCCAAAGTATGAAGAGAAGTGAAAAATGTGTAAGTGCAAATATGTAATCAATATTTTTATTTTGCAAGTAACAAACCAGTGCATTGATGCATAATGCCAGACAGAAAAATGTATACTAGTGGCCTCTTGTGGACAACCCTGTGTTGTGAGTATTGCATATGCTTCCCAGCATATAATTTAAAAACGACCATTATTACAATGTTTTCGGAGATTAGTGATTAAAATGAACATCAGTAGCTTTGGTAATGAATTTGTATAGCTTTGAGAATGAGTTAGAGTCAACTCAAAACATTGTCAGCTTTGCACCAAAGAACTTGCAATATTACTAAGATAAGTGAAGTTTTTAGTTTCTAATTTGTTCTTACTTTAGAATCTTTTTGCTTCACTGTTAATAGCTTCAATTTCCTTAATTTACTTTTTATTTACAGCTGTTGAAGAAGCTAGGTTTAGATCAGCTTTATACAGGCTGCACAGAAGTAACTGGCGAGGAATATAATGTGGAAGAAGTGGAAGATGGTCCAGGAGCATTCCGCTGTTACCTGGATGTGGGATTAATGCGCACCACAACTGGGGCACGTGTGTTTGGTGCAATGAAGGGTGCTGTTGATGGAGGTCTGGATATTCCTCACAGGTCAGCTTTCATATTTGCATATGAATAGGAATCCTCAAAATTTCTGGAACAGACATTTGTCCAGTTTCTAATAGAAACCTTTTCTTAATTCCATAAATAAATTCTCTTTGAATTCTACAGTAGTTTTATCTTGCTTTCTTAAAAGTTTGAAAACAATGTTATAATCAATTTAATTTAAAAGGTGAGTCATCAAAGATGCTATTCAACCTAACAAAAACTCCAGCATATACCAAATTGAATGCAGTGATTGTAATGAAGTATACATAGGAAAAACCAAAAGAAATTTAGAAATTAGATCCCAGGAACACGTTAGGAACATCAAGGGCAAACAATTGGAAAAATCAGCAGTTGCCTTTCACTTTTGGACAAAAAATCACGGTATAAAGCCAGAACTGAAACTTCTCGTATACATAACTGGAAAACAAGAGCTGCCCACATGGGAACAAATCTTCATTTTAAAAAATAAACAAAGAGTATTTAATTTCGACCCTTCATGGGCCTTCTTATTCTACGAGTTAAGTTTGCTGTTATATGCATAACAGTCCATGCATATACTTCACAGAAACTTTCTTCCAAATTTTTATTTTCACCATTTTAAAAAACATCAGGATGGGTAGCATACTTTCTATGCCCATATAAAAGTATATAATATGTAAGGGAAAAGTCTTGGGTTCTTCCTATGCTGTAAGTACTTTACTATACAAAGAACTGCATGTTGGTATAATCTAAACTGTAGTCTTCTGTAATTCTCTCGCGCATTTCATCCCTTCAGGAGGTATTTTCCATGAAAGTTTGTAAGACTTTCTAAAACAAGGATCAGCACAAAATGGAACATTACAACCTTAGCAAACATACATGTTCTTTTATCAAGTGCCTTGGTGGAGCAAAAGTGACAGCATCTGTGTGACCAAACTGGCATTAATTACTTTGCCCACCCCCCTTTAAGCTTCAGTAATTTTCTTTTCTAAATCCTCTTAGAAGCTATACTAGGATGCATTCAATTTTTTTCTGGCTTTGTTGAAGTTTACACTAGATGCCAGCACACACTAGAAGTGGTCAGTAGGCTTCCTGCAGCACTTCTAACATAACACACAAAAAAAAAGCTAAAACTATGGTTAGTGCTGACTTTTTTTTTTAATTAACGTTCTCCAACATTGTGTCATATCGGACAAATGAATGAAATGATGCTCAAATGAGCCCAAGGTCCATGGAGCTTTAAGTTACCCGACATTCGTCTTCTCAGGGTAGGGAAAACCTCAGAAAAAACCTCAACCAGATAACTTACCCTAAGCGAGATTCAAACTCGCGACCTCTTGAACGTGAGGGAGACATGCTAACCATCACGCAACCGACGTGGGCACTCTGACTTAGTGTACTCGTTCACTCGTTAAAAGCTGTCTTCACTGTCTGTCAACTCGCTTATATAGCTGAGGATTAGGTACTGGCAATTTTTCTAGAGATCTAGGTTTTGCAAAGCTTCTCATAACAAGCCGGCACAAAAAGCTTCTTGAACTGTCCTTCCATAAACTTAAGGCTGAGATTTCACTGGAGTTCCTTTAATCCAATAAAAAAGCACTTTCAAAAAATGTTTGTTTTTAACAGCATAACTCAAAAATGAAAAGTCAGATAAAACCCCAACTTAGTATTTAGTTTAGTATATTCCAATGATGACACAGATTTTAAAAAAATCTCCCAGCCCCAAATTACCCTTCCATATGGTGATCATGTTCAAGACAGGGAATGCAACCCTGTATGCGCATGATATGTGGTTGGGAGGAAGTGTTTTGAGAGCTGCATTGATGGTGTAAAGGAACTTCTCTAACAGATGTTTGATTTTATATATAGAGAGAGACTGACAAGGGCTTTTAGCATTTATTTTTCGTTAATTTCTGACTTGATCTGGAGCATTACAGTTTTGCATACATCTAATATTAACAAGCACTGATGTATAATAAGACACAGGTTTTCATCTCTTAATCCAAGATCTGCCTTTAGATTTAGTCTTCAGTTTAGAAAAAAGAAAGGTTCACTCATGTAAGTTGAGCACTAATATGTGTAGCAAATGGGCAGAAAGATGGAAAGTGTTGCCATATGAAGTTATCTAAATAAATCTAAACCAGTTTTATTTTGTAATTGTGATTCCAATATTGTGTTGGTAACTTTCTAACCTCTATTTTTAACAGCAGTTTTACATAGTGACCTTAAACATTTTAGGTTTTATAAAATTAGTGTATTTTAATATTAAAGTAAGCTTTGGGAAATTAGGACATTTTGGGAAATTTTCCACTGAGGACATGAGTAATTTACCCATGAAGCTGGTCCACAGTTGGAAATACGAGGTCTGTTCAAAAAGTATTGCAAATTTTGTGAATAAATATATATTTTGTCCCCTTCAAAGTAATCCCCACCAGATATTATACACCTGTGCCGTTTTATCCAATCCTCGTAGCACTTTAAAAAGTAGTTCTTTATTGTGATCTTGTTCAGCTCCTTCAATGCTGTCTTTACCTCATTAATCGTGGCGTAGCGTCATCCTTTACTGTGCGATCGTCCCACCCCTGATTCTGTATGGGTGCGAGGTCTGGGGTACGGTGGCTCGTTCCACCATCCGCAGGCTGCAGGCCATGCAGAACAGGGCGCTTAGGATGATCTACGATACCGACCGTAGGTTTCCATCACACATCCTTCACACTCATTCCGGCATCCCATACATTGTGGACGTCGTGCTGGACAGGACTCGCACAATGTATGCCAAACTCACACCTCACCCAAACCAGTTGGTCAACACCCTGGGGCAATACGACCATCGACAGAGCTACCGCTTACACAAGGACGCCCTTGGCTGGTAAGTACCGCTATCCCTTCACCATCTGCCAAATGTAACTACAGTTGGCACCACCACACCTATCACCTATTCCTCTCGGTTTCCTGTCACTAGCACTGCATTGCTCGACGGTTCCACAAGCAGCTGACGAAGTAATCAGTAGGGCAATGGTCGCTTGGATGGCCAGACATCCAAGATCTGACAGATCCCGCCGCCAGTGACAATATAGGAACCCAACCTGCACCATCAAACATACAAAAACACCAAAGCTTGTGAAACCCTGACAACCTATACCACCTCACGGGTAAATCCGTAATTAAACGGATAGGTACCGTGGCCACCTTACCATCCGCCTGGGTTAACCCAGGCGACTCGTACTCACTCCTGGACTCCTGGTGTCATTCTTTCATGGACCTCTTCAGTTTTGAGAACAAAAAAGTCACAGAGGGCCAGGTCTGATGGGTACGGTGGCTGTGGCATCATAAGTGTGTTTTTGGCCAAAAATTTGTGCACAAGCAACAATGTGTGAGCAGGGGCTTTATCATGGTGCAAAAACCAATTTTTGTTCTTCCATAAATCCGGGTGTTTCTGGCAGATTGCTTCCTGCTAATTGCTCATAACTTACAGGTAATATTCCTTATTAACCATTCTACCCTGTGGTAAGAACTCATGGTGCACCATGCCCCTGTAATTAAAGAAAACTACAAGCAAAACGTCATTCGATCGAACTTGGCATGCTTTTTTGGTCTTGGCTCGTGTGGCAGCATCCATTGGGATAATTGAGCTTTAGTACCAACATAACGCCACAAAACACTCAAAAATCAAATATACGTAGCCTGCAAAAATTCAAAATTGGCAATCATTATTTTTAACAGACTTCGTAATTCACAATTACAAAAAATAAGTGAAATTGGTCTAGTATATATTAATATTCATTGATTTATGTAGTGTCAATTTTTTTTCATTGAATACCTTTTGTTTTCCCATCAATTTTTATAATCTTTTTTCACTTGTTTTTGACAGGAACTTCAACCCTTCTGAGACTTGCCTCTGTTAAATCACAAATTTTTGTTATATGCAAACTGCCCTCGTAAGTGTTGGATGCCACTGCAATTTTATGCACAAGTGCAATCCGAAATGGGAGTCATAATGATGAGTTTGATGACGAGACTGAGCTTTTGTTGCAACACTGGTAGTAACCTGTGAAGTAACAAGAGTTATTGATGTTTTGGCAGCCTGATTGACTCCTGTCATTTAAATGATGGGAAAGGTTCCTCCCCAAACCTAAATTATATATCTGGTGTTGCTTATGGTTCTTCATTTGTTTGCAGCACAAAACGTTTCCCTGGTTATGATGCAGAATCGAAGGAATTTAATGCAGAAATCCATCGTAAACACATCTTTGGTCAACACGTTGCTGATTATATGCGCTTACTTGCTGAGGAGGATGAGGAGGCATATAAGCGACAGTTTTCCAAATACATTAATCTAGGAATTGATGCAGACATGGTGAGTTATCAAGTGAAGTTGCTTTGACGTTCATATACACAGATTAGATGTTTATTACCGTAGCTTTATTTTCTATACTAGAGTTGCTAGGACATGTTTTTGAGACTCTGTTTCTATTTATATATAGAGCGAGTATGCACACAACCATATAATTTTAAGGTATGATTCAGGGGTTATATTTTCAGTATTTTCTTTTTTAACAATGTTCATATCACCACTAACCTAAAACCTTTATTTTGTTACTTAAATATAAAGGTATTCTGTTGCATATTATACAGCACTATGTGACTGGGTTCCTCAGCTATCAGCATATATGTGGTAAGGACTTTATGACCTGTTATAAAAATGTTCTCTTATGCAGAACCAGCAGAGAGGCACCATGTTTGTGGGGCTGTTTGGGGAAATGCAAAAAGGACAGGAGAACTTTATACCAAGCTTTACCCGAGAAGAAAATTACCTCATCACTTACCCTTTACTGCCTACTTTTGACTGCAAGAAACAGGAATTTTCCAAAAACAGCACATCCCTAGGGAGCCCAAAGAACTACATATAGTGACCTTAGAAGAGGAGGTTGTTGACTGGATTCATATTTCTCATCCCCTACAAAATCTTTTGTATAGAATTTCACATTTTCATCAAGCAGTTGTTCTCTCAGATGCCAGGGCAGCAATTATAGCAATTACTTCCAAGTTGTCACCAAAAAACCAAACAATTATAGAATGTTGGAAAATCCTTACCCATCTAACCGCACTTCAAAAACACCTAGTCTTCCAATGGATACCAGCTCACTGTGGACTGAGTGGTAATGAGAAAGCTGATTTTCTTGCAAAAAAGGGTACCAGCAATGTACAAAAATCTATAGTTAATCTACCATTTTATGCAGCTAAAAGATTAGTCAACTCTGAATTCAAAAAAATTATTGCAAAATATTACTATGAAAAATCAAAAAACAAAAGATGGGAACTACCAAACATTCAAATAGTAATTCCTGAGTATCCTCGAAAAACAGCAGTTGCAGTCTTATGCCCCATCCATCAGTGAAAAATATTGGAGAGCAAGAGGATTAATGACTTAGTTGTCAGAAATCCAGCATTAGCAAATATTTCTCATCCACAAGCACAAGAGCAATAACCCATGCCATACATACTAGTCTGTCTTTGGTAACTGGAATTGTGTGCGAACAGCAATTTAACATCTGTAGCATCTCACACGTGTTCAAGCACTGCAGCCAGATGACTTTCGACCCCTACTACAATGTGCCCATGGTTCCTTCATGAATGGGTTGATCAAGTAGATTTCTTACATTGTGGATGGAGAAGCTTTTTACATGAAAAGGCATGTTTAGCACAGATTTGGGTGCAGGAAAATCTTAGAGCTTTGAATTTCACATTCCCAACACCATTTTGTAGTGAAGATTTGGCTCTACTTCTATCTTCATGTTTAACAGGCCACATGTATGCAGTGTATTTACAAATTAGTTTGCGAGGACTTTTGGAAGAATTCCACTAGTTAATTTGGTTCCAAGGCACTGGGGCACCTGCCTATTATTGTCGTGATGTAAGGGAATTCCTAATAAAAAACTGAAGCTGTTTGAACTCCAAGACCTTGCAGCATATACTAATATAAGTGAAGCTTATAGTCAAACATATTTAATGTTGTAGATCTCCTAAGTAATATTATTTATTTTACTGAAATCAACTTCCCACATCTGCGGGTTGCCAAATTGACCAAGTAAACAAAAAGACACAACAATATTAAGTCAGATTAGACAGTCATGTGAGTTCAACACATCAGATTTTTTCCTTTGGGGACATGTTCAGATTCTTATGTATGAGATGCTAGCTATATAGTGAAGAGGAGCTAATGACCATGGTCTTCGTAGCATATGTAATTATATTTTGCAATGATTACATCACTATCAACTATGCACCAACATCCAAGGTCAGCATTTTTAACATATAAACACTTTCCCTGAGGACACACAAGAGTTTATTTTTGTGTGTGCTTTACACATGTAATATGTGTACAGCTTAGCTTCACCGGTCATTTAATGGAACAGCAGAAATGCTTAGAGCGTAATCAAAGCGCACGTAAACATGCCCCTTAGTAGGGAGCAGAATTGAAATGCTAGAACGCATGTAATCTAGAAGCTGTGTGCGTGCTCAACTCACTAGCACAACAGAACTAGTGAAACACTTCACATTCAGCACATTTCATTTGCATTTTGCTTCTCCAAGAGCCTCTGCAATTGCAAAGATGGATACAGAGTGATTACTGAGTGAGGTTGAAATTTGTCCTGTTATGGGCAGAGACAGGAATTAAATGCTCTTATCTCTTTCATATGCATGCATTTATGCAGTGAAAACTTCCAGAATATGCACATAAATATGCCCATATAAAATATACAAACACCATTATCAATATTAAAAAAAAATCTAGGTTTATTTATTACAGCTTCACGGGTGATCAGCCGTGTGAGGTTTAAAAACATTGAGCTGTCAGCCATTGTAGACTCTGGCCTTCGTCAGAATGAAAAATGACCGTTAGCTTTCCGCTCCCCATATATATACAATGTTAGGTGGGAGGGGGTTGCGTTGCCCTGGCCAATGAGCGGGTGATGATTTGTGATTGGGCCTGCTGTTTCGCACTATCTTTGTCACCGGCCACAGTGTTTTCTTGAGGGTCACTACATGGTCCAGAATCACTGTACATAGCGCGAAACAGCAGGCCCAATCACAAATCGTCACCCGCTCATTGGCCAGGGCAATGCAACCCCCTCCCACCTAACATTGTATATATATGGGAACGGAAAGCTAACAGTCATTTTTCATTCTGACGAAGGCCATAGAGTCTGCAATGGCCGAAAGCTCAATGTTTTTAAACCTCACATGGCTGATCACCCGTGAAGCTGTAATAAATAATGCTTGCTGTGAAAGCTTTAAATCTTGCACAATCTAGGTTTAATCAATTTTTAAGAAATCTGAAAATTAAAAGATTGCAAAATCCAAATAAATGACTTGGCAAAATTTATCGTTTATATTAACGGGTCAGAATATATTTTTCTTATATAAGAAACAATAAAAACAGTGAGTACTCAACATTTAGTTCCCTGCCTCAACTTCTTTTTTGTTGCAGTTTACGATCACCAAATGTTTTGCATTTTCCATTGTTAGCCGCCTCCAGTTGCTCCTTAAGATATCCTTATGGCAGGAAAAGCTGCTCTCCACCTCACAGGATGACGAGGTGCATACACAAAACCTGCTATTTCCTTAACTCTGAGTGGCTTTTCACCAGACTGTTGGGAACATTTCCCTGTTAAGATTTCTTCAATCACACACATTTGTTCGTATCCTGGATTTCTTGAAACAATACCACATGCTTTTTCCTTTACTACATTGCCAATAGTTCCAGGTACTGAATTCAATATAGAGATTGTGGTTTTGAATGCACTTAATGACTGGGACAACTTTGTGTTGGTTTCCAAACAAATGGAAGACGATGCAGATATATAGGAAAGGGTACTTTCTACTTCTGGGCTCTTTAATATGTCTTGGGCAGTTTTAATTGAGTCAGAATTTTTGGGATCAAATGTATTCACTACATTCCTGACTGTTTCCAAATTTTCAGTGTGTTAGAGAACTGCACGTAGCCATGTTCCACAACGTGGTTCTGGTGGAAGTGGGACACTCCGTGTGGTTGCTTTGAAAGCTTGTTTTGTATAAGATGCTTTAACGAATACTTCCTTTACAAAAGGTACCAGCTTATCTATAAGTGGGAGATTTGCACAAATTGTTTCTGCAACCCAATGTAAACCATGTGCAAGACAAGTCAAATGCATCATATTTTAAAACAACTTTCAAGCAGTGCCAGCTTTTACTATGTAACTCGCAGCATCAGTTACAAAGATTAATACATGCTCGTACTGAATACCATCAGGCCATAGAAAGTTCGATGAATTAGTAATAAATTTGGATATGAAATAGCTATTTATTCTATCGCAAGGAGAAATGGGGTGGTTGGTTCGTTTTCATGGAGAGATCCAACAATAAAATTTGCAAGAAACTGACCTTCATGGTCCTGCGTTTCGTCTAACACACGCACAAAATTATCACCAATCTGTTCTTTAATATTTTTAATTGTAAGATTGTAACACCTCTTCACATACTTTTTGCGAAGAGTAGATTGGTTTGGTACTTCACACTTAGTACACTACTGAATGAAATTTCTGAGTGTGGGATTGGTGAGTTTCCAAAATGGAATGTCTGCCACTAAAAATGCTTCACACAAATCAAAGGAGAACTGTGGAAAAGCACTGTCTGAAAATTCACTTAGAGCGTCCGCCCGGCAAGCGGAAGGTCTGTGGTTCAAATCCCAGTTGTGGCATTGAATTTTTAAGTTCCAGCTCTACCTCTTAAATTCACTTAAATGTTTGAACAGGGACACTTTGGATTTAAGTTTGACATTATCTTGTGTTTATTAGTGTGCTGAAGTACTAGAATACGCTGTTCATAACTGTTTTCTCACATGCTTCACAATACAAAATTCTACCATCTGTAGTTATCAAATCTGTTCCAAACTTGTATTGATATTCCTGTAACCTACCTTTGTCACCCACTTTTACTTTCTGCATTATTCTATGAAAACAAACTTTATACAAGCTATACTCCACTGACTAGAGTCTCAACTCACAAATGATGAAATGAGGAATTATTGTGATTTGTGAACCTGCTGTCAAATTTTGTAAGTGAATTTCTAAAGCAAACTATAAAGTAACACTTGAATATTTTGAAATTCATTGCTTTAATACAATACAATTTATTATAAATCCAGTGAAATGAAACTAAGTTAAAACTAAATTAATAGTATATGTGTACAAACAGTTGAACATAATTCCAAGAATCCCTTAACACCCACCTCCATTTGTACTGGTAGAATTGTGAAACAAACACATACGGCAGGTATTTCCCAATACGACGTAGCTAAATGCATTGCAGGCTTGAGTTACAAGTTCCTATCAATGTTGCCAAGTTTCAAGACCAATCTGTATTTGTATGTGCAGCTTAATTTGAAAAATACACAACTATTATGCATATTAACAAAATGTGCAAAATATGCTATTACATGCACATTAAAGTCTTATTTAAACGAGGAAAAATGTGCATTTTCATTTAATTCCTGACCCTGGTTATAGGATACTGCTTATGATGTATACAAGGCCAAGCGTCCTTTTATATTTGAAAGTTCATTAAATGAAGCAGCTGAGATTCAGCAGTAATTAAAACTGTTGTCATATGCACGGAGTGGAGGATACAGTATGTAAAAGTTGCCGTGCAAATGCCTCTCACTGTTAATTGTGTGTATCCACCACCTACTTGTTTCCTTTTGAATATGAGATAGGCAATATCCCACTTCATCAGGCTCCATTTTGGAGAACTGAACAGGCAATTAAATGCAAGTGTTTCAGCCATGTGTGTTTATATCTCAAATGCATGCAAATATTACGTGCATAACAGCAGACATGCTCGTGTGTCCCCAGTGTTATACACTTATTTTATGCCAAACAGCTTACTGTTTGTTTTTTAAACACACAAACTGTGGCATTGAATTTTTCAATCCTGATTCCGCTTAACTTATGCACTTGCTCAATTCTTGTTTTGTTCTTATTTTAAGTATGTTTGAAGGTTTTTAATGGTGGAGAAAATTTGACCAACAATAGTAGCATTTGCATATGTTATTGACGTGTTGATCTGTTAAAATGTTTGACCTGCTTCAGAGCACATGGATTTAGTGGCATATAATTAAATCAAGATTTACAAGATCCCTGAATCATACCTTAAAATTACGTAATATACATAAGGAGCACTCGAAAGAGCATTAAGTATGTTGCTTTAGTCACTATAGTCTTATGGATTTTGTTCTTTTTCCACACATTATATGATAGCGTCCACACTTTTGGTCGCACAAGGAACATATGCAGTCAGTGTCCAGTTGGTGGAATCTTTGCGTTCTGCATATCTTGTGATGGAAGCCGTGGATAGCGAGTCTGGTTACCACATGTCTTTGATCTTGGCATGTCTGTCCTCTTGGACTATTATTTGGTGTTGTACCTACCCAATACTCAGGAGTTAATAATGAACTCCTCATAAATATTTTTGTTAAATTTTCAAAAGTGACGATAGTGTTTTTAAGATGTTCTGTCTCTAATCCTTGCTTGGAACAAGTAAATATTTTGGAGACATTACTTTCCCAATTTTGTAAAAATATTTATTCAAACAATGTCCTGTAATAAGTGAAAATGTAGCAACAGAAGATTTTCGTGGTAAATCAGAAGTATCGATGGATCATTAAAAATTTTCTTCCATTTTGAGTGCTCATTTCCTGTTACGTGAAAGTTAAAATTAGAAATGAATATTCCTTTCATGATTTGATTCATATGAAAAGCTTTGTTTTGCCTAAGCTTTTAGAGGCATGTAGAAAACCAGCACAACTCACCTGAGAAAAATTTATACTTAAAAAAAAAAATGTATTGAACAATGTGCGAAAAAAATGTCTTTTGTGAGTCAGAGGAAGAAGGCAGCAGTGAATCTCCGCTAATGATGTGGGCAAAAGCCTCTAAAACATGTCCCAGTAAGGTAGGAAGTAAAGCTAGTGATAAATGTATCAATTACTTGCTCAGATACAACAGTTTTCATTAAATCTTCAGTAAATGATGACAGTTTTTATAACATAAAAGTATTTGCTGAGTAAAAGCGAGCTTTTTAACACTGATTGCTGAAGATTATCATATTTAGATCTTTTATGAAGATCTTATCTCCTCCACCCTGTTATAATTGAACAGTGGTGCTTCTTGACATTGATTTTAAAAGATTGCATGGTCTTTTTTACTATCATGAGATATATTGATTTGTACTATGGTTATTTACATACATGTTTTCTGTTATACTCTTACCCTGAGAATAAAATTAGATACCTTTTTTCCATTGTGAGATGACAACCTAGGGATTATTGTTTTAGTAATCCAACTTTACATTACATTTTTACACATTTGTTTCAGATTGAGGGCATTTACAAAAATGCACATGCTGCCATTAGAGCAGACCCAGTACATGTCAGAAAGCAAAAAGATATCTCTACCATTGTTAAGAAGCGATGGAATCGGGCTAAAATGTCGCTATCGGAACGCAAGAACCGCATAGCCCAAAAGAAGGAGGCGTTCAAAAAGAAGATAGAAGCTGGGGAAGTTGAAGCATAAGGATTGTTATTCTTGTGGTGGAAATGAATGATGAATAAAGAGAATTTTGAATATGTCTTATTGTAAATATTAAATAATAGATGTACTCTCGTTTTGGAGAGTTATGAATTATGACACATTTACTACATTCCTTTAGACATCAAAGAAATGCCCTTTATCCTTTTGCTATTTTTATGTTGGGTTGCAAAAACGCTGCCATGTAGGTAGTTATTCCCTTCTTTAGTTAATGATGTCTGTAAACTGCAGGTTGTTGCAGGTACAGAGCTTTCGAATAGGTTCTTCACCACTGCACCGTCTTTTGCCTGTGTGAGTTTGAAGTTGCCATGGCCTGGTTTGCCGCTACTAACAAGCCGCAAGTAAAACATGTACAAAAATCTTATCTTATACAAAATGCTGGAAATGTCGTCCCTCCTCCGTTATACAGGCATATTGGGAAAACACATTCTGATTTATATGCTGTAATGTCTCTGATTTCATTTCTAATATTTTGTTTTAGTTCTTTCAATGTGTGAGGATTTTTCTCATAAACTTTGTCTTTCGGGTTACCCCACAAGTAAAAATAACATCAGCGGAGCAAGAGGGCCATACACCAGCACTAATCACTCTATGTTCACTTCTCTAATTTTATCCATGGAGTCCTCGGCTGTATGAGCAGAATCTTGTTGAAACAACCCATATGATTTCTCTTCTTCTGTCAGTTAACGAAAAAATGGGGTCAAAATGTCATTTCGGTACCTCTCTTTATTTACAGTCTGGTCGTAAAATATTGGACCAGTTATGCGTTTAGCGCTAACAGCACACCAAACTCTCAACTTTCTGATCATAATGAGGGATTTCTTGAACGCGATGTGGATTTTGAGATGCCCAATACCAACTGTTATGAGTGTTCACACGACTATTTAGATGAAACCACGCCTCATCTGAAAAGAACAGAAGCTGTGGATCCATTAAACCATTATTCACTGATGAAAGAAACCATTCACAA
Source organism: Tenodera sinensis (assembly GCA_030765045.1). Lineage (NCBI taxonomy): Eukaryota > Metazoa > Arthropoda > Insecta > Mantodea > Mantidae > Tenodera > Tenodera sinensis. The sequence continues at coordinate 16,120,342 of CM060970.1, forward strand.
TAACGTATTCACGCTATGGGATCGCCTTGTTTTAAGCACTGGACACGTGTACACTATAAGGTTTCAGTTTTAATCATTTTGTTGCTGTGTGTGCAGAAATCACTGAAACCCCTGGGAGTGATTTTGTTGGTGTGCGTTCAAGACTTGTGCCTATCTCGTCAAGTTTTTCTTCTGCTAAAACTTTATGTTTACGTTTGGGTTTTTTGTTTGCCACAGAACCAGTGCTTTCGAATTTGTTCACAATGTTATGAATTCCACGTCTGGATGGACTTCACCAGGGAACTTTTGAATATACTCTATGCGAACACGACGCGCAGATTCATATTTATGAGTTTTACAAATAAAAATATGCTGCACCAAGGTCAATTGCTTGTCCATGGTGACGAACAACCACTGAGTGCATGTCTACGGGAAGAAGTGGGGGGAGCATGCTTTTGTGGGGAATTTGCTACAGACACGGCTGCTGCAACTTCAAACTCGCACAGGCAAAAAGTCATGCAGCGTTTGAAGAACCGATTCGAAAGCCCTGTACATATGATCATTAACCCTTTTAACAAGATAAAGATAGCCTGTGGTTTCCCTTTGAAGTGCAAGGGCCTCCTACCTGCCGGTAGGGTGAGCTCAGTGCTACTTACAAGGTGAGCGTGCTTCTATAGAATTATGATTCTATTAATATCTATTCCTTATTATATAATTATCTTTGGTTACGGTCTGTTATTTTATCCATAACTATTCGCTTTTGTCAACATCAACTTTTGCACCTTGTCAGCCTTTGTACAATTACTGACTTTGAACTTATAAAACTACTCCCTCTATACCCTGGTAGAACTAACCTGGGACTTGACAGCCACATCACTCACGTGGCTCATAAGGGGCGGGTAAGGAGGCTCTGCTTATCACATCCATTCACGTATCGTATGACCAGAGGTGTTTACTCACCCATGTTGCAATATGTGCATGTATTGCCACTCACAACAATATATCAAGTGCAGAGTAAAAGGTGACATGGACAAATTACAACAGTGTATCTGGGGCAACTGTAATCTTATTTGATATACTTTATATAGTTAACCGCTACATATTATAGTGTTCTATTGCATTCGTTACAATTTTAATGGTGTTGGTTAAGCTGTGTTTTGTTTAAAAATGGCTTATAGTCCTGGTAAAGCCAAAAAGAGTATTGGGTACAGGAATAACCCTAAAAAGTCAGGCCCAGGAGATGGTGTGTGCTGTAAGAAAATACTTTGAAAAAGAAAAGGGAAATGGTGGACCTCTTGTTAAGGTGGAACCACTGGTCACAGGCAGTCAGCGAAAAAGTGACAACGCTGTGACAGCAACCAGCAGCAGCTGTAATGTCAAGTTCCAGATTAATTCTCCCAGGGTATAGTCTGAACACACTGTTTAGCCTGCATCTGGTGAAATGTCTTTCTACTTTTCTCTGTCTCTTGTGGTCTTGGTCCACTGGAAACCAGCTACCTTTTGGTCCTCTGCAGGTGTCCTCTGCTCCTTTTTACTATTGGCGGTTCCCATATAGTTGCGGCATAGGACCATCTGACCTGGTTTATCCTGCTAAGTCTGCTTGGTTTTACTATGCTAAGTTACAAGGTTGACAGTCCATCTGGGTCACCTTTCTTGTAACTCTGTCTTTCGCCCCAATCTTGCTCACCATCTGCATAACACGACTATATCCTGCCCAAGCGATATTTGGTTCCACAAATACTTGATCACGGTCTCTGCTTGCCTACTGTAGAGCAGTTTTCTCTTGGCCACTTTGCTCCTTGCCAACTTCAACATGCATATTTCTACCTGGAGCTTTCAGGCTATGCTAAGGTAGCTACCCTGCAATTGTTGTATTGCCAACTGTTCACAGAACTTCTGGGCCGCAAACAGATTTACACCCTGGTGTTTACCAATAGGTCCCAGATGGGTGGAGCTATGGGATATAGTTTTGTGTATTATGGCGAGTCTCACCAATACCGACTTGCAGACTACAGTTCAGTTTTTACTGCCGAGCTGTTTGTGATATTTTACTTTTTATCTCCAGCTGACTTCCCAGTAATTTTATGATCTGCTCAGACTCTGTCATTCAATCTTTGCAACAGTTTATCAGCATTTCAGCATTGTAAAAATATACACTTGTCTCCACTTGCTCTCTAGTGGATACTAGTTGGTTTTTACCTCCCAGGCAATGTAGCTATTCCCGGAATTGTGGATGTGGCTAAGACTGCATGCCGTTTGCTGGATGTTGCTCCACACTCTGCCTTATGTCAATATGCAGCAGCATTTGCATCACCATTTTTATTGGTCTGGCAGCAGTCATGGGAAGCATTCTCCAGCACTCAATTGCGGACAATGGACAGTGTACAACCATAGATGACATCCTGCAGGGATTCCAGGTGAGCAGAAGTTATTCTCACCTGCCTGAGGATAGGTCACATGCGGGTGACCCATGTGCACCTTTTATGCGGGAACCTAGTGCCTGTATGTCCTACATGTAACATTCAACTTTCTGTGGTCCTATCCTTATAGGCTGGAGTGTCAGTCAATTGGCCTGGGATGTACACTTGCCTCAATTTTGGGCAACAACCCAGTGAGTGTCTAAGGCACCGTGGTTCATTGCCCAAATTGGGTTTGCTAAGCAATTATAACTTTGAGAGGTAGAATTGGAACTGAAAAATTCATTGCCTCAGCTGGGATTTGAGTCACAGACCCTCCACTTATTAGGCAGGTGCTGTATCCATTAACCCGTTCAGTCCCGGTGTGTATTGTAAGAAACATAGGCTTTTTTTTACCAATTTGTAATACTTTTAACGGTTTTTTCTGTTATATTGTCCGTCACCAATTAAACATATGTATTTGAGATGTTCTGAATTGTAGAAAATTATTTTTTTTTACAATTTAAATAGTGTTTTTTTATACATAAGAAAAGAGGCAAAATCCATGCAACCGCAGTCAAATGATACCCCATCATCATCCATGCGCACCACACCGATTATTTTACGTGGGCCCTCCCCGTCCTTTACCACAGGCACATTTGACTGCTGTTGCCCAGACTCGAACTCAAGACCTCAGGCTTTGAGTGCATGGCCAGTGCACTACGTGTTGCCTTAACGATCATGGCTATTTGAGCCAGTGGGCTGAAGGTGTTCCAGACCGCTTAATCTAAACCGGTTTCGAATTAGAGGAAGAACGACATAAGTTGCAAAATAATTCAGGACTGAAAGGGTTAAGCTACTATGACAACCTGCCAGAATGATATTGAACTCTCCAACCAATTCGTATTTCTTCCGGTAAAGCACGACGCAGTCTCACATCAGAGACAATTACCCCAATGGTGGCTTACTGTCATAAAGTACTTTGTCCCAAGATTAAATAACCTTCAGATGGTAGTTATTTATGCCAACAGTGAGTTTGTTGGCATAAATAATTATAAAGTTAGCACACTCATGTGCCATTTGGTGCTTTTTACCTGTTTAAGCTTTTCTCTTTTAACCTTCACCTTTTAGCCAGCTAACTGCAGGTTTTAGTTTTTATGTTTTGACCTGAGACCCAAATGACCTAGCTGTCAAATGGCCTTAAATGCCATCCATCCATCCATCCATCTTGGCTACATGTCCTCCCCAGTGCCATTTGGTCTGTTTCATCCTGCTTGCTGCATCTTCCATTCTGCTCTTCCTTCTCACTTCATTCCCTACCTTGTTGCTGATTTTGATGCCCAATACCCTTCTCTCCATTTTACATTGGCACATTTGGATTTTGTTTGTCCTTTATTAGTGTCTTAACAACAGAACCTGCAAAATCCATGTAGTGGGCATGTGTGCGTATGAGTCATTCCATGTCAAATCACACAATATTTGACCTTCATATCTCCGATTTCATTAATATTAAATTTACGTGTTCTGTGAATGAAAAAAAGGGTACCCCTATTCTTTTGTTTGTCTGTAAATTATTTTGGTAAATATAAAGCATTAAATTTTCGGATATTTTGCGCACACCATTCTGCATAAACATAAATATCTCTGGTATTATTTTTCAGATAAATATTATCTGTAGCTCATTTTCAACAATTAAATGTGTGCTTTATTTATACGTTACACAAAAAACAGTTTGATATTTCCTATTTTTACAAGGCCATTAACATTACAAACATCATTAACGATACTTTTAATTAAAAGTTTCCGGGAAAATTTGTAAAACGTAGCTTGATGATGCCATGTAATCCTAGAAAAAGTTCAGAATGGGATTCTAAATGCATGAGAGAAATTAAATAAGTTACTAAGCCATGCAGACTGGAGTAACGCTGCATTCACGGCCAGAAGGTATACACACCGTGTGCAGCTGATTGCGTCTCATATGTTGCACTTCCGTCAAAGTCAAACTGTCAGCATAAACGCTGAAAAAGGTCATTTCACGTCACATCTAACATTTCTGAAACTTGACATATGTAATATTTTCAATTTCTTTAATCTTATAAATAGATGAGATTAAATAATCCGTATGTTTTCTTTTTGGTGTGACACGCTTATTTTGCGCTTTATTAATATTATAAGTTCACTCAAAATATAAAATAGGCCCCTTTTAGGGGATAGTATTTTTCAAATATATTTTAATTACTAAATGCTTGCTTTTAAAAAACTGAAAAAAATATAATTATAGTCAGAAGTATTGTGCATTGAACTACGCTCGTTTCAGAATGGGATTCGAATAATGATATAAATAGTTTACTAATGACGTGTGCGTGGTGAGTCACTTGGATCGATTGAGGAAAGTGCTATGAACACGTGGGCAAGATGTCGTTGCACATCCAGTGTTTATTGTTTGCAAAATATACTTTTATCACTAGTTCACCTTTAGTGTGAGCTGTGGTGTTGATTGTGCTTGTGTATAATCTTGGCTGATTTGGTGCAACAGAGTTACGGCTACTGTTTTAACCCATTCAAATTAATCACAGAGTTCATAATAAAAACCTGAGACCAGTGACATCAGCAATGCTAATTAAGCTTAAATTAGAACACTTAAACTTATCTCGCGATTTGAAAGTTTGTGATAATTGTCGCATAACATTTTCAAAACTTCCAAAGGAACAAACCACCACCAAGTTACGTGTGTTTAGTGCTAGCGAAAGTTTGGTAGAAGAACAGACAGTGATAGCTCATCCTCTAGTGACGCAGTAAGTATGGGGTAAATTGAACGACAGTTTGGCTGCAATAGGAGAATCTCCAATGAAAAGAAAACTGTCGCAAAAATGCTACCCTAGGGAGAAGTTGCAGAAAATATCACAGACAATGAAGCAGAAAATATTTCATATTACAGACTCTGCTTTGTATGAAACTTCAAGTAATTGTGAAATAATACAAAAATTAACAGATTCTTTCCCTGAGACGGATGACAAAAATCTTAAAATAAAAATACCATTTTTGACAGCTGGTCGTACAATAAAATGAACCTTTTTGATGTCTTCAATTCACCTGATATGAATATCCAAACAGGTGTCCAAAGAAAGGGAAATTTTAGTAACCCCGGAACCCAAGTCCAGAAAACGTTTAGACTTTACAAAAGGTTTCTGAATTTTATTCAGCGTTTAGTAATTAAAATATATTTTAAAAATACTACCCCCTAAAAGGGGCCAATTTTATATTTTAAGTGAACCTGAAACAATGGCATGCAAAACTGCTTTTTTTTAATTTTATTTTTTTTATACTGCTGCAACCACGAAAATTCAAATAATATACGGTATAATGATTTTTATATAATAGAGTATGCGAATATACCGTAAAAATAATATCAACAAAGCGCAAAATAAGCGTGTCACACCAAAAAGAAAACATACGGATTATTTAATCTCATCTATTAATAAGCTTAAAGAAATTGGAGAAAATATTACATATGTCAAGTTTCAGAAGTGTTCGATTTAAAGTTAAATGACCTATTTCAGTGTTTATGCTGACAGTTTGACCTTGACGGAAGTGCAACGCATGACACGCAATCAGCTGCACGCGGTGTGTATACCTTCTGGCCGTGAATGCAGCGTTACTCCAGTCTGCACGGCGTGGTAAGCTAAACTGATTTTATCCGGGCTTGTGGGCCTTGGTCTAGTCAGGAAACTCCTTCCAGACGTTTCGTCTCGGCGAGACTAAGACAGTGTTAAGCGAACGCCACTGAGGATGTTCGACGCAGCTTCGGACGAAACGTCTGGAAGGAGTTTCCTGACTAGACCACGGCCCACAAGCCCGGATAATCAGTTTCTATATAATGACACCGGCCGTGAAAGCCTACGCAGTTTGATCAAGTATTGTTAATGATGTTTGTAATGTAAATGGCCTTGTAAAAATAGGAAATATCAAACTAATTGTTTTTTGTTTAACGTATAAATAAAGTACACAGTTCAATGTTCAAAATGGGCTACAGATCATATCTGAAAAATAATACCAGAGATATTTATGTTTATGTAGAACTGTGTGCGCAAAATATCCGAAAATTTAATGCTTTATATTTACCAAAATAATTAATTTACAGACAAACAAAAGAATAGGGGTGTAATTTTTCATTCACAGAACACGTAAATTTAATATTAACGAAATCGGAGACATGTAGGTCAAATTTTGTGCGATTTGACATGGAATTACTCATATATGTAAATAGCTTGTCAGATGCATTGTGTCGCTGTAACAAACTGGTGTCGCACATCCTTGTTTGTACTTCTGATTTTGTTGACAAATTGACAAGAGTATACTCAGCGTCAATTAAGAAGGAGATTGACAGATGTTAAGCACGTTGCGATAAAGCATAAATGAACGGGAGGAGATGAATGCATCTTAGTAGTTGTCATATCAACAAAAAGAAAGACTAATTAGTAGGGCTCGAAAGTTCAAGCCCTAAAAACACTGAAATATGCTAATTATTATTTATTTATGCTAACAAACTTACTGTTGGTGTTTTTAAACACACAAGCCGTGTGTGGGCAAAGTTTGAGAAGTAGAACTGGAACTTAAAAATGCAATGCCACAACTGGGATTTGAACCACAGACCTTCCGCTTACCGGGTGGCTGCTCTAATCACTGAGCTATTGTGACAAACTGCCAGAATGGCATTAAATCCTCAATCCAGTTCGTATTTCTCCTGGTAAACCACAAAGGCAGTCTCACATCAGAGACAAATTACCCCAATGGTGACTTACTATTGTAAGTACTTTATGTCCCAGGATTAAATAACCTTCAGATGGTAATTATTATTATTGTTATTATTATTATTATTTATTAACTGAAAGACGAAACCGCTGTTCAACAGTTAACAGACGATACCGAAAATGTTTACTTCTCGATTGTTGCGTCGAAAACCACCAGCTCAGTTTGGGTCTTTGTCAACAGAGATATGGAAAATAGGCCTCGAGTTTCTTTTAAGATACCATGCCGTGTGCTCATAATAGTGTAAATCTCAGTTGCATTTCCCTGAAATTTAATACATATAACTGCGAATTACGTATAAATAAGGCATTAATACATTTCTACATTAAATTCCCCCAGGGGGTCCTACTACGGTAGGTACGGGTTTGGCGTACCCGGGGCCCCGAGCCACTCGCCATCATTTCACCCTCTTCATGTCCATCAACTGTACCACGTAATAGTTGCTTCTGTTGCTATTATTCATAACCCTCTTCTAGGTTTATCCTGATTATTAGTTTGTAAGGTCCTAGATTTATAACTCCTGTCTCCGTGGTCCTGTCCCACCGGTCAGTGCCGTACAACAAAACGATCTTCGGCTTCTTTTGGCACAGATTCCGCCACCGCTCCTCTTTCTGGGTGATGTCAATGCCAAAAATACCCTTTGGAATTCTGACACTGACGATGCTCGTGGCTGCCTTATAGCAGACGTTTGTGATATGTCCGGCTTATTTTTGTTAAACACTGGTGTCCCTACCTTTCTATTATCTGCCTACGGTACACACTCCGCCCTAGGCGTTTCTTTTTGCTGCCCGTCCTTGGTACCTCTTCTTGATTGGTCGCTACTTTCCGACTTAGTACCTGGGCGAACGAGCTTCGCTCGGCGTTTTTCTTCTCTGTTTTTGTGATTTTTTTTTTTTTTTTTTTTTTTTTTTTTTTTTTTTTTGTGTGTGTGTGGGAGAAGATACTTCGATAAACCTGGAAGGCAAAACGTTAACTAAATAAAAATGTTTGTCGCAATTGTTAAGAGGCATTTCCGAGACACAAGAGATATAGAAATACATACAAATATTTCATAAACACCATCATTTCAGCTGAAAAAGTCTACTCCTGAACGCAGGCCTGCCCCATAAATATCCACCTAGTTTGAGGTTTTCGTCGAGCATTTGTTCCATTATGGAGTTCGGTTCTTTGGTGTTGCGATTGACTCCAGGGCGTTAACACATTCGCCAAGGTCCTTCATATTTCCGTTGAGTTCTTTCATGGCTTGCTTAAGCCAGGCCAGTTGCTCGTTAGTATTCCCCGATAGATCTATCTTCATATTGGACATTCCCGCCTTCATCTTTTCCGTTTCGAAGTTTACATTTTCAATTTGGCTTCCATTTTTGTTTCCATTTTGTCCATTTTTGTTCCCATATTTTCTATTCCGTAGTTTACATTTTTCCAATTCGGCTTTCATATTTGTTTCCTCTGCCGCATTCCGGAATTCATTTCATTCCCCATCTTGGCTAACATTTGTTTCATCAACCGTTCCATAACATGCTTTTCTTCGCACTCCTGACACCAACTTTGATTACTTTACTTTTTTGACTATTTCTTTATTTTTCATTAAAACACCGGAGCGACAATAAGCAAAAGCACTGTTGAAGAATAAAGACTACAGGAAGAAAAGCTGGTTGATAAAGCCATGTGAATGTACTGCGCATTTCTGTTGCAATCAAATAGAAAATTGTATGAATTGTTCGTGAAAGCGGCAGTAGTGAAAGAAATGTGATTGAGTTTTACTAAAGAAAAATGAGTAGAAAAACCGTGTGCATGCTGCACTTATATTTCAAATGAATGGAAAAATGTACGGACTGTTTGTAGAAGAGGGAGTAGTATGTTAGGTAAAAACAAATGGAGTAGAGAAAACCATGTGAACATAATGCGTTGCGTGCTAAAATGCATTCCATAAAAACCTTCGACATGAAAACACTTAGATATGTCAATTTTCACGGTGATCGGTCAACCGGTTTTGGAGTTTACTCACTCTTCAACATACCATATGTATAGGCGTTGGTATGTATGAAGTTGATAAATGATAGGAATAACATGTGAATTGTTTTACGTAAAATAAAAGTGAATAGAGAAAATAGCATGAATGCAATACGTTGTATTTCTGTTTCAAACATATAGCAAATTGTATGAATTGTATGTTGAAGGGCGAGTAGTGAAAGAAGACTGATCGTGTCTCGTAAAGGGAGAATTAGTAGAGGAAATCGTGCGCATTTATATTTTAATCATAGAAAATTATATGAATTGTATGTTGAAGGGCAAACAGAGAATACTGAATGTGCTACGTAAAAGAAAAGAGAGTAGAAAACCATTTGAAAGTAATATACTGTGTAATAAAATTGTTGCCATAAAAACTTTCTCCATGAAAAAATACATATACGTGCCGAATTTCGCGGTGATCGATAAAGCGGTTTTAGAGATTAACAGTTACATATATACAAACATCGAATCTATTATATATAGATGATAGAAATTGTTTGTAGAAGAGTAGGGAAAGAGATGCGAATGTGTTACCTAAAAGTAAGTAGAGAAATCACTGTGAATGTAATATGCAGCATTTCTATTTCAAACATACAAAAAATTGTATGACTTATTTGTAGAAGAGTGAGTAGGGAAAGAGATGTGAATGTGTTACCTAAACGTAAGAGGAGAAAACAGTATGGATGTAAAAGGATTTCTATTTCAAACATACAGAACATAATATGACTTATTTTAAAAGCGAGGATAACATTTTTTGGGATGCAAAATCACGTTTTTATGGAAAATTGTTCATAGAAGAGTGAGTAGAGAAAGAGGTGTGAATGTGTTACCTAAAAGTACTTAAGTAGAGAAAACACTGTGAATGTAATATGCAGCATTTCTATTTTAAACGTACAGAAAATAGTATGACTTATTTCTAAAATAGTAAGTAGAGAAACAGTCATGAATGTGTTACCCAAAAGTAAATAGAGAAACCAGTATGAATGTAATACGTAGCATTTCTATTTCAAACACACAGAAAATTGTATGACTTATTTCTAGAAGAGTGAGTAGAGAAACAGTTATGAATGTGTTGCCCAAAAGTAAGTAGAGAAAACGGTGTGAATGTAATACGTAGCCTTTCTATTTCAAATATGCAAGAAATTGTATGACTTCTTTGTAAAGTATTAGTGAATATATTTGATTTTTTATGGTATGAATATACGTACTATATATATACACAGAGAGAAAATGTCAACATGAGACCTGTTATTGTTCACCTTTTGCCAACTGGACTGTACAGGAGGACGGGCAAGTAATCTATGGGCAAGCCATAACGTGTACAAGTGGCGCCCTCCGAAGCAGGACTGCACTGGCCTTGGTCGGGTTATATACAAAAATTTAACCAAATCTTTAGAGCCGTTTCTGAAATACCGGGAATATATACAAGAATTGCTCGTTTAAATATATAAGATATGGCAGTGATCATTATCCCTTTAACATTCACCTATCCGACCACCATCCTGTGCCAACACGACACCATCACTGGATTATTTCCAAGGCTGATTGGGGGAAATTTCGCTCCCTCATTTACCTACACGACAATGGTTTTGACACCATTGATGAAGTGGCGGAATACTTTATCTGCTCTATCTTGCTCGCGGCGGATTCCAGCGTTCCTTGAAGTTCTACCCCACGACACGTTCCTGTACCGAGGAATGCCGTTTGGCTATTAAAGTACGTAGGCGTACTCTGCGTGCATTCCGCCTACATCCTATGGAGGCAAATTTTATTTCTTTTAAACGCTTTCGTGGGAAGGCACGTTTTGTACTTCATAGTGCAAAATGTAGCTCCTGGGAATCTTACGTCTCTTCCCTTTCCCGTCGCAGCTCTGGGCTGCTTTTCGGTGTATGTACGGCAAGTGTCGCCGGACGATAATACCCGGTCTTGCCGTACAAGGCTGCTCTTACACCCGCGAGCAGGATATCGCCGACGCCCTCGCAGACTCATTCACTGCTGATAGCCAAACCGAAAGCTACAATATCGCTTTTCTATCCATCAAGGAATCTGCGGAGCGGGTAGTCCTCAATTTAAAAGTGACTCTAGTGAACTGTACAACGCTCTTTTACGGAAGCGGAGCTGGCCCATTCTTTATGTCTCGCGAAGCACTCTTCTCGTGGTCCTGATGACATCCACCGACAAATGCTGCTTCATCTTCCACCTGAGGTTTTCTCCTTCCTGCTGAACATCTACAACCGTATCTGACTTCAGCAGGTTTTCCCTTCTTCCTGGCGCGAGGGTATTGTCACCCCTATCCCTCGGTCCGAGAAGGACCAGACACGTCCCTAGCTACCGCCCTATCTGCCTGACGAGTGTCGTTTGTAAGACCTTGGAACGGATGAATAGCACTCGCTTAGTGTGGTGGCTAGAGACGAATAACCTGCTGAGCAATGTTCAGTGCGGTTTTGGTCGCCATCGCTCCAGTGTCGACAACCTGACACGCATGAAGGCTTACATCCAGAATGCCTTTTTCATGAAGCAGCATGTCGCGGGTGTCTTCTTCGACCCGCAGAAGACCTACGACACTACATGACGCTATGGTACCCTCCGTAATTTACACGACGACGGTTTACGCGGCCATCTATCTTTGTTTTTAATGTTTTACAACTTCGCCGATTTTGTCTGCATTGTCCATACGCTCTCACATGAACGGATCCAGGAGAATGGTGTATCCCAGGGGTCGATTCTCAGTGTAACGCTTTTCGCCGTGGCCATCAACGGCATCGCCAGTGTTCATAGCGGAATCCCAATGTCACTAAAAATAAATAAATAAAATCTGAAAAACTACCATCCCGGTACCTGATGTCTAAAACTGGGATGTGGTTTCTAAATTTATTGAAACTTACAATACAATTTTTACATAGATATTATATCAGATAACAATATACATAAAAACCAAAGAAAAGTAAAAGAAAGTTTGTTCTGATTGATTAATCTTGATGCAGGACATCATTGTTGATAGCCAATCTTGCAGATATTCCGGGTGGTTGGACAGTTGAATCAATACTAGTTGGTGACATATAATTTCCTATAGTTTTATTCCAAGCCAATTCACTGATTTTAGTTGCGAGTATCTCTATATGTTTATACAACTCTTGATTTCTTAGAATATCGCAGCTTGGAAACCTCTCATCTTCTTCAGCTGCATTCCCATATTTGACGCATTAAAATAATGTGTTCTCTGGAGTACCTGGAACTTTACAACAGCTACAGTTATCGTCAGCTTGTTTATTTATTTCATCCAGTATGTTCCATATGGGCTGTGTCCTGACAGATAGTGGATAGGACCTTTTGTTGGTTTTAAATATTATAATCTAAGTCTTTCACTTATGTTCGGGAATAACTCATAGGTTCTCCTTCCTTGTTTGGCGTCATCCCATTCTTTTTGCCAGTCTAATTTTAGTCTTGCTTTGACATCTCTTAATGTGTAAATTTTCCTGCCCATTATTTCTTGTACTTTTTCGATATTATTCTTTTAAAGCCAAAAACTTGCCTCTCTTAACTTGATTAACAAATCAATTGGCTAGGTTCCAGTTGTTACAAATAGTGCCAATGTCGGTGTTGTGCAGACTGCTCCGGTATGACATAATAGAATCTTTTGTTGTGTCCTCCTAATTTGGTGTTTTAATCTTATGTTGTTCATCCTCGCAGCCCATACACCTGCACCGTAAGTTACTATGGAGGCAAAAATTGTGTGATGATTAAGTCATTATTGTCTGCAAGGAGATTTTAAATTTAGACTGAATTAACCTTGATAATTTGAACATAATCTTTTCTGATTTGGTTCTTATATACTCAACATGTTGACTAAAATTTAATTTTTCATCCAAGAGAAGACCTAAATATTTAGCTTCTTTTTACGGTTTATGTTTTGATTGTTGAACTTAAGAATTGGATCTTTTTTTAAAGTTCCTTTTAATAAAATATAACTGGATTTTTGTGGTGCAACACACATTTTGGATTTCTTGCACCATTGGTCTAATTTGTCTAGTATTATCACAGACTTCTTTTCCAGTTCACGCCGAGAGTTGGCTTCAATTAGAAAGATTGCATCGTCAGCGTAGGCTATAATATTCTTAATTGCTGGATCCTCTTCTAAGGCTTCGAGTAATGTTTCCATTACTATGTCCAAAAATGTGGACCCGAGGATTGAACCTTGGGGACAGTCTTTGGTTATGTCTTTCGTAATGAATTAATCAATTCCTTGAATATAAACTTTCCTGTTACAGCAGTATATTTGAGTATGTAGTACAGTGTCCTGGGAAAGTTTTGATGTCTTAGCCTTCCGGAAAAAAAAAGCCACCACAAGTTATCAAAGGCATGAGAGATGTCAACAAAGATACCAACTAAGTACTTGTTAGTAGTGTAAAGAATTTGAGTGGCTGCATCCTCAGTAGACCTTCCTTTTCTGAAACCATATTGCTTGTCATTTAAGCCAACCATTGGTCTAAATTCTTTTATACGCTTGTTTATTAAGCTTTCAAATATCTTTCCAGTTGTACTTAATAAACAAATTGGTCTATATGACTTTGGTTGCATTGGATCTTCGTCATTACATTTTTTCAATATTACTATCCTTGCCACTTTCCAGCAATCTGGAAAGTGACCTGTCCATAAACAATCATTAAACAATTTATATATAAAAGGTGTTAGTTTCTCTTCCAAGTAGTAAAGAACTTCGTTTGGTATGTCATCTGGTCCACATGCTTTCTTTCTGTTTGTCTTCAATTTATTGATTTCTAATCGAATTTCCGATTTATCGAAAAGTCATATTATTATTCATAAATGGTCTGGTCAATTTAATTCCATTAATTCTGTTCTGAACACTGTCAGATTCCATTTTAGCACCTGGTACCAGGGTATGAAGTAGCACTTCTGACGCATCTTTCCAGTTAGTTGTCATCATTCCATTGTTCCTCATTCTCCATTACAATTTTGTAAGGAATCCCCTAGATGTTGGTGTTTAAATTAGTTTCTATGGAATGTTCCCACGGCTTATTTCATGGTTCATTCAATTGCCTTTTGAACTACTCTTTGGCATGTCTATATCTAGATGAGTGGTGTTGTCTTAACTCTTCTATATTACATCGTTGATAAATTTTTCTTAATTTCCTCAACTTCCTTTGTAATAAATCCATGGTATCAGTCCAACTGTGGTCGGTGTATTTTTTGTTCCGCAATTTTGGAGCTGAAAAATGTATTGCATTTGTAATTTTCTGTATGAAACTCTGCATCTGAATCTACTGATATACTCGTACCATTGTATGTAATCGTTTGTCAAATATTTATTTCAGTTTCTTCCAGTTAGCCTGTGAAAAATTTCTTTTATTAATTGTTAATTTTGAATCTTTTATGAGCCATGTATCAATTTTGTAATTAAAGTAAATAAAACGATGGTCACTGGAGGTGACATCTTGCCCTACTTTTCAATGAAAGATTTTGTGTAATATTCTCGAATTTGCTAAAGTTAGGTCAAGTACCTGGGCTACCAAGCTTCGCTCGTCGTTTTTTGCCTCTGTTTTTTGTGAAATCTTGTTTTTGTGGGACAACATACTTATTTAGATAAACCTGACAAGCAAAACGTTAACTAAATAAAAATGTTTACAAAATACAAGAGATATAGAAATACATACAAATATTTCATAAACACCATCATTTCAGCTGTAAAATGTCTACAGCTGAACGCAGGCCTCCCCCATAGATATCCACCTAGTGTGAGATTTTCGTCGAGCATTTGTTCCATTGTGGAGTTCAGTTCTTTGGTGCTGCCGTCCACTGTATCTTTCAGGGCGTTAACACATTGGCCAAGGTCCTTCATATTTTCATCGGGTTCTTCCATGGCTTCCTTAAACCCGGCCAGTCGCTCGTTAGTATTCCCCGATAGATCTATCTTCATATTGGGCATTCCCATTTTCATATTTTCTGTTTTGGAGATTACGTTTTCAATTTGGCTTCCATTTTTGTTCCCATATTTTCTATTCCATCGTTTACATTTTTCCAATTCGGCTTTCATATTTGTTTCCTCTGCCGGAATTAATTTCATTTCCCATTATGTCCATCGTGGCTAACATTTGTTTCAACTATTCCATAATGTGCTTTTTGTCGCACTCCTGACACCAATTGTGATTACTTTACTTTTTTAAGTATTTCTTTATTTTTTATTAAAACACCGGAGTGACACTAAGCAAAAGCACTGTTGAATAACAACAAATACTACAGGAAGAAAAGCTGGTTGATAAAGTCATGTGAATGTACTACACATTTCTGTTTCAATCATATAGCAAATTTTATGAATTGTTGGTCGAAACGGGAGTAGTGAAAGAAATGTGATTGTGTTTAGTAAAAGAAAAATGAGTAGAAAAATCGTGTGAATGTTATACGTCGAACTTATATTTCAAGTGTATGGAAAAATGCATGGATTGTTTGTAGAAGAGGGAGTAGAGAAAACCGTGTGAACGTAATACGTTGCGTGGTAAACTAAATTGCATAAAAACCTTCGACATAAAAACACTTAGATATGTCAATTTTTATGGTGATGAATCAACCTGTTTTGTAGCTTACTCACTCTTCAACATACCATATTTATAAGCGTTGGTATGTATGGTATGTAAATCGTTACATAAAACAAAAGTGAGTAGAGAAAATAGTATTAATGCAATACGTTGTATTTCAATTTCAAACATATAGCAAATTGTATGTTAAAGAGCGAGTAGCGAAAGAAGACTGGTTGTGCCTCGTAAAGGAAGAATTAGTAGAGGAAATTGTGTGAATGTAATAAGTCGCATTTATATTTCAATCATAGAAAATTATATGAATTGTATATTTAAGGACAAACAGAGGACACATGAATGTGCTACGTAAAAGAAAAGAGAGTAGAAAACCATTTGAAAGTAATATACTGTGTAGTAAAATTGTTGCCATGAAAACATACATATACGTGCTGAATTTGCGATGATCGGTTAAGCAGTTTTCGAGATTAATAGTTACATATATACAATATATATGAATTGTCTGTAGAAGAGTGAGTAGAGAAAGAGATGTGAATGTGTTAACTAAAGGTAAGTAGAGAAACCACTGTGAATGTAATATGCAGCATTTCTATTTCAAATATACAGAACATTGTGTGATTTATTTGTAGAAGAGTGAGCAGAGAAAGAGATGTGAATCTGTTACCTAAAAGTGAGAGGAGAAAGCAGTGTGAATGTAATAGCATTTCTATTTCAAACATACAGAACATGGCATGAGTTATTTTAGAAGCGAGGATAAACAGCTTTTTGGGTGTAAAATCACTTTTTTTTATGGAAAATTGTTTAAAGAAGAGTGAATAGAGAAAGAGATGTGAATGTGTTACCTAAAAATGAGAGGAGAAAACAGTGTGAATGTCAAACATACAAAAGTAAACAGGACTACATTGGCTATAGCCAGAAAATTCAAAATACATATTTCATTTGTCATAAAAATGTCTTAAACATATGGCATTTTAATCAAAATCGTTAGTCATTTTCAAGAAAATCAAAATTTTCGAATGATCTTCTATGTAAAGGGTAGTGGTGCAGTTTTTATAATTAATCTTTGTTGGGTCTTTGAGCTATTGAAATCTTTGTGATCTCAGGGCGTGGTAACGGATGGAATGAAAAATCACACAATGTTTCTTCACCACAATGTATTATTTTATTAACACTTTTTCTATATTTTACATTAAAATAAATCCTCCTAGCACCGTTTTAAATGATTTAAGTCTTTTCACTTTTACAAAAAGTGGAACAAAAGCCTGATGAAAGTCTGGTAAAAGTTCTACAATGCTCCCACGTTACATCAACACGTCCTTACACCTAGAATATACACACGCTAGTGGGAAGATTATGGCATCACCTCACGTGACACTGCCTTTTTCGTATACATCCGCTTATGCGTCCATCAAATAGTTTTCTTGTTAGGGAAGCAATCCCTAACCATCCTCCCTTACTTTTATTATGGAACACATATAATTCTAATATTTATACATATATATTAAAATCAAATATGGAAATATTTATGACGTCTTTAAACTAACTTAGTTGTTCGTAACAATGAACATTTGCAACACGTTTTCGTCATTTAACCAACTCATACCAACATCAAAAAGCAAATTACACTTTTAACAAATATTCACATAAACGATTTTCTTTTGGGGTCTTCTAATATTCTGTCTCAGTAGTTTAGGGTGGGGCTATTTTCTTCAAAAACTTCGTGTCGTATCCTTGAAAGACTTTAAATTTAAATACCAACTTTGGTTCTTAACCAGCTTCATTTTTGACTTATGTTGTCCACAGACACATACACACTTGCACGCATACACACACACACACACACACACACACACACAGAAAGAGACCTTTTTCTAAAAATACTTTTTTTTTATTCAGGGGCTCAAAACATATATTTCCAATGAAATCTCGACATCGAATTTTTGGGTCGAATACAATACTTCCTCTACTTACCAGTACAGAAAGTAAAAATAATCGCTCTTAATTATTGCTGCTGGGAGATAGGTGATGGCATGCCGAAATGAAGGAGTGTCATTCGAAAATTTCTCATTTAATGAGAATGCTTTTATTTCTTCATGAAAATATTTCCTCTTTTACATTTTCTTTGGATTCCACTCATCCTCTATTCTTTCCAGGTGTCCCACCATCTAAGTCTCCGGGATTTCATATAACAGTATCTTGACCTATTAAATAATTTATTCTCTTGATTGTTTCTTACTGTTCCAATTGTGTGCACCACAATGTACAGACCCTAACATTTTTCTGAGTATTTTTCTCTCGAAAGATCGCAAACCTTTTAATCATTCAGTCCCATAGGTTACTACTGGCTTATTAATGGTTTATAAATTCTGAGTTTAATATTTCTGGTTATTATTCCATTAGAGAAAATCTTTTTATTTGCATAATAAGCTCATTCCCTACCTGTATTCTTTCTCTTATTGTGTCACTCAAACTATCAGATTTAATATGAAACCTGCACTTATTCATTATTTATTTCCTTACCTTTATTCTGCTTATTGTATTTGTTGTATTTTAATGTTAATATCAATTCAACTTATGTTTATAATAATTCAATTGCATGTAGCTGTTTCAAGTGCTTATTCATTATTTAGTTGTTTGTAAGCTGCTAGTTATGCTTGAGCTATCTCATTTAAGTGAAAACGAAGTTCTCAGCGTGTACCTACTATTGCAGATTATGCAAGGATAAATAATAGTTAAACACACTTGAAACAAAAAGTTTAAACACTAGTTAAACGAAAAATTACAAGGCGACACAAATTAAATTAAGCATGCACTTATGAAGAAAGAAAGAAGGGAGGAAGGAAGGAAGAAACAAAGGAAAGAAGGAAGGGTGGGAGAGGGGGGGGGGGGAAGGAAGAAAGGAAAGAAAGAGAGAGAAAGAGAAAACAAGAGATAAAGAGAGAAATAGAGAGAAAGAGAGAGAAAGATACAAAGAGAGAGAGAACGAAAGAGAGAAAAAGAGAAGGAAGGAAAGAGCAAAAGAGAGAGAAAGAGAAAGAAAGAGAGAAAGAGGATAAAAATATCAGCTGATGGGTATTTGAACCTGCACTTTAATAGGTGCGTATCTTGGCATGGTGGCACCATATCCACTACTAAAGAGGCAGGCTACGGAGTTCGCCTACTTGCTCTGAACGTTGCAAGTTCAAATCCCAGAAACTGCAGTCAAATGTGTCTGTGCTAAAGGCAGGAGAGGGCCCAAATAAAATAATCAGTGTAATGTCATGCTTGGAAGCTGACACTAACATTTCACTGCAGTTGCGTGGATTTTGCTTCTTATACTTAAAAAGAGCACTATAGTTTTATTGAAAAAATTTAATATTTTTACAATATGAGACAGCTACAAATGCTCGAATCCCATTCATTTAGGTCAGCATAAACAAGAAATTACAAAGAAAGAGCCAATGAAGTATCTCAAAAGTTAACAAATTTATATTATCTTATAAGCTAACAACCCCACTAAATGACCAGTGCGTGCCACTATATAAAGAAAATTACTTTTTAAAGCGTGAAGCCTTAATTAATAACGCACGCCATGAAAGCTTTAAAACCTACAAAACTACTTTTGTTCGTGGCGCAATCATGCAAAAAATACTGAATATATTGATATTGGACTATGACCTTTTGAAGTGGAAATGTTCATAGATGGTTCTAGGCTACTTAATTTTTGGATTCCATGGATCCTTTTGTCATTTTTCCTGTATTTGTGTTTTTGTTAAATGTTTAGTCATTGATTTATAGGTTAAAATTAGTGCACAATGCAGCAGGTGGGTGACAGCTAGTTATCATACCTTCACATGGGCAGAGTGCGACAGCATAATATACTCTGTGTCTCAAATGTGTTCACTAGTTCCACACAGTAAGATGTCTGCAGCATGAAAATCAAAATATTCATGAATTGCTCAACTTGTATACAACAATTTGAGAGTGAATATTTTACTACAATTTTCATACTTCAAGTGCACTTTTCTCAAAAAGTATTATAGATATGTGCACCAACTTTTCACTTTCTCTTCTATATACTTACAGGAAGTGGAAGTATTATAAGTATTATATGGCACCAAATATTCCACGCTAAGATTTCACCCCAAAAAAAAAAAAAAAAAAAAAAAAGCGCTATTACAAAAAATCTGATGTGTTGCACTCACATGACTTTCTCTACTCTTATACTAACCATTCTTACAAACTCTTATTCCTATATCTTCTTCGTGTTAGTTAAAATAAACGTTTGTACAAATTATCTTATTGCTTATTTCCTTGTAGGTGCAAGGGGAATATTGGAATACAGTAGGCTTTGTGCGATAGTCAAATCTTTTAAAGCTTTGAGATTCCGTTCTCTTTGTACACGTAACATATAAAAAAATGAACAACGATGACCCATTTCATGAAAGTTCCAAGTTTTCTGAAACTCACACACATAACAAGGTATATCTCCAAAATGGTTCACCCTACAAGAAAATTTATTGAGACATAAATTGTGTATTTTAGCAAGATCTACATTTTTTGTATAGTATAATTTGGTCTATCTCTAACGGTTTACCAGTTATGCAAAAGTCGTCCAGAGTAAATATGACTACAGGGGCTATAGCCAGAAAATTCAAGATATACATTTCATTTGTCATAAAAATATCTCAAACATATGACATTTTAATCAAAATCGTTAGAGCCATTTTCAAGAAAATCAAAATTGTCGAAAAATTTTCCATGTAAAGGGTAGTTTAGGGTGGGGCTATTTTCTTCAAAATCTTCGTGTCAAATCCTTGAACGACATTAAACTTAAATACCAACTTTGGTTTTTAATTGACTTTTCGTTTTTGAGCTATGCTGTCCACAGACTGACAGACTGACAGACACACAGACACACACACAGACCTTTTTCTAAAAATGCTTTTTTTGGATTTAGGGGGCCTCAAAACATGTATTTCCGGTGAAATCTCGACTTCGAATTTTTGGGTGGAATACAATACTTCCCCTACTTACCAGTAGAGAAAGTAAAAAGGTCCATGTATGTCTGGATCAGCATTACTGAAAAACAAAAGTTTGGTTAGATACCAAACTTGGTGTTAAGTTAGGCATCTTCCCAAGAATGTGACAGGAAGATTTCCAAGAAAATTTCGTCTGCTATAGACTGCATTTTACTTGGAAATTATTTTGAAAACTTTTATTTCCTCAAAAATGGATTAAAATACCATATATTTACAGTATTTTCTTGCCAAATGAAATTTATATCCTGAATTTTCGGGGAATGCCCTCAAGTACTCTTTGTTCTGGATGACTTTTGCATAATTGGTAAACTATAAGAGATAGACAAATGTTACTGCATATAAAAATATACCTAGATCTTTGAGAAGTAGAATCTGGACTGATTCATGTGATCACTCACATGGCTGTACATTGGACAAGAATGAGTGAACCAACCAGACCACATCAGAAATGAGCTCCACTAACTGGGAGCAAAAGCGGCATATGGTTTGTTTCCGGGACAGATAGTTGCACTTGTTGAAAGGTTAAAGATGGTTACAACCTCTATCGATAGTTTCTGTAGCAGGTTGCTACAGCTCGTTGAAAGGTTGTGTATAGGTATAGTCTCTATCATTTGTTTCTCTAGCACATTGTTGCTGTATTTTTGTGAAGGCTGTTTTAAAGTTTGTCGCATGCTTCAACTGTGAGTAGCAAAAAGCGACAAAAGTGACTGTAGCTTAAACCCTGCTTTATGTTACTATGTCAAAAGTGTGGCATTTTAATCACAACATATTAATGAAGTTTTATGTATTGCTTGTGGTGGGAAGATTTTGTGCAGATATTTGTTATGCTTCCTTTAAACAATTCTGGGCTAAGAGAAAGAAAAAGATAAACAGAGTTGTATGCACAAGAAAATGTGCATTTTGAATGGAATTTTAATTAAAATTACCTGGAGTAAAATATGAGGGTTGTCAGTAAAACAAGGTTCCGAAGGATCTGCAGTCACAAGGAACGCTGTTACAGGAGATCCGGCAACACTGGCATGTAGCTTGGTTCTCCCTCTCCTAGTACCCTGCCCTGCCAGCTGTCTATGACATTCAGTCTTGGTTTGGCAGCTGTTAGAAATGGAAATTCCACTGACTTCTCCCACCAGGTGCAAATTACGCTTTGTGATGCATTTTTTGTGTGCAAAAAGACTGCACTGGTAGACATTCATTCCCAGCAGTGTGAAGTGTATGGAGAGCAGTGTATTAGCATACAACACATGCAAATGGTGCAGAGAATTCAAAGGTGGACATACAGACATCCAGGATGACCAGGGTACTGGATTGCCATCGGTTTCGGAAAAAACGATTGTGAAAATGGAAGAAGCAATGCTGAAAGATCGAAGGGTGCAGTTCGGGAGACTTGCGAGATGATCTCTGATGTCAGCAAGAGCTACATTCACAATTTCCCCCAGGGGTCCTTCTATAATAGGTATGGGTTTGGCATAACCCGGGGCCCTGGGCCGCTCACCATCATTTCACCCTCTCCATGATCATTAATTCTGCCACGGGCAGCATTTTTATGCTGCTATTTTATATCACCTTCTTCCTCTTCTAGGTTTATTATAAGTACTAATTTGTAAGGTCATAGGTTTATAACTCCTGTCTCACCAGCAAGGATCTTTCCTATCTCCGTGGTCGTGTACCACAGTTTCAGTGCAGCCCCGACTTGTGTGCTCTTCAGAGGTCTCAGGCGCGAAGGTTGGGTGGACCCTTCACACTGCCCCCATCTGTAGCCTTAGGTGTGGAGACCATCCACATGCCATGTACAACCACGTAGCTCCCTGAGGGCACGGCCTGTGTTAATTCCCTGACGGCCCTGTGCCATCAGGTTAGTATCACCGGCCAGACATATTACCGCTGACGGAACCGTGGTGTAATCGACCACAAGTCCCCTGAATCCATGCTGACTCCGTTGAGACAGTATGGCCTAAAATGGGGAGCCATAGGTGGTTATTCCTGTGGTGAGGAAATAAAGCCAGGGTGTGTATGGTGAACGGTTCACCTATGTGTACAAGCAGTGGAGGGTAGCCCCTCTGAAGTATGCCTTGAGGTCAGTCATGGAGGGGTCTCCATGGTGGCACAGACCGTGGAGATTTTGGTGTTTTTTCTTCTTTGACCCCCGGATGGCAGGCTGACGCCGACGGTTCCGGATGGAATTCCAATTCATCATGCATCTGCACAAACCCTCTCATTTTGACAGTTACAGTGAGCACCACAGACCAGTGCCAGAAATTGTTAAAAGCGACTTTGTTGGGCTCCTAACCCATCCGGGTTGTCCCACACAAATCGCTAAACTCATGCAGAGGAGTTGTCACCACCTCCAGTGTGGACGGTCTGTCAAACAAGGAAATTGTAAGCTGCCTATCTGACCAATGGTGTGTTAAGCCTATTGCCTCACTCAGAAGCAGGATGGTGAAGAGTTTCCTTTATGCATGGGGTTCCTCACGTTTAAGGGCACACAGTTGCCATTTTTTAAATTTTTAAAAATTTTTCTTTATAATTAATGTCCTCCAAAGTAATGTCATATCGGATGGTGAATGAATGAAACGGGTGAAATGGTTCTCAAATGAGCCCTAGGTCCATGGAGCTTTAAGTTAACCAACATTCGTCTTCTCAGGATAAGGGAAAAGCTTGGAAAAAACCTTACCTGGATAACTTACCCTAAGTGAGATTCGAACTCGCAACCTCTTGAATGTGAGGCAGACACGCTAACCATCATGTTACCGAGGCGGGGCTCTGTTGCCAGAATATATACATACGGTATGTCAGTATGTTCTGAACCCTATGTGCTGTTTTCAGTGTCAGAAGTTCAGACATACTAAGACATCATGTAACAATCCTGCCATTTGTGAGCGTTGTGGTTCACCAGCTCATGAGGACACAACATGTACCTGTGACCCTTGCTGTGTGAACTGTGGAGGGAGTCATCCATCCAGCTTGTGTCTGTGTTCGAAGTTTTTGGACGAGAATGCAATAAAGGAGTTGCAGTCAAAGAACGCCTAACCCTTCCAGAAGCATGTTGCCACTTCGAG
The DNA here is from genome assembly GCA_030765045.1 of Tenodera sinensis. NCBI lineage: Eukaryota > Metazoa > Arthropoda > Insecta > Mantodea > Mantidae > Tenodera > Tenodera sinensis. The sequence continues at coordinate 16,144,161 of CM060970.1, forward strand.
CAACTTGTATCTGCTACCACCACAAGTTATGCGTCTGCAGTTCGCTGCACTCCTGTCAACATTGTTGCTATCCAACATGTTCCGTCTCCGATTCTTCCACACAGACAGACTTACCAGCTAGTGCCACAACTGCACTGGCAACTACATCTTCTGCCATGCAGACTCCAGCTCGCAAGACAGCTAGCCGTAGCCAACCTGTCGCTAGCCACAGTTCTAGATCTACTGTTCGCACCAGCAGCCGCACATATTTCATGAAGTCCCACACCCGCGCCCATTCCGCGAGCCGCAGGGGATCTTCAGACTCCCGAACATCTGAGGAGTCACCAGAGGATGGCGAAACTCAAATCCCGCGTTTGAAGTATGTTAAGGTTAAGATGAAACAGAAAAAGATAAAGACAATGCAGTAATCATTGTTTACTATGGAAATAATCCAATGGAATGTTAATGGGTTCCAGGCATGTGTTCCGGACATACAGTATCTAGTTTCTCAATGCACTCCATAAATCGTCTGTCTACACGAAACCCATTTGCACCCTAGCCACGCTCTCTGTCTTCATGGTTTTTCAGAATATAGACATGACTCTGCAGCTGATGGGCGAGCATGTGGTGGTGTGGCTATTTTGGTAGCGCATAACATCTCTGCCACCAGCATAACACTTAACATGCCACTGCAAGGAGTAGCGGTACGTGTACAGCTGCAGAGTGTCTGTTTCTCTGTTTGTAATGTTTATCTGCCACCCACCAGTGTCGTACATGAGAACGATCTTCGGGCTCTCTTGGCACAGATTCCACTACCGATCATCTTTCTAGGCAATCTGAATGCCAAGCACACTCACTGTGGCTCCGACACTGACGATGCTCGTGGGTGCCTTGTAAAAGATGTTTGTGATACATCCGGCCTAATTCTGTTAAACACTGGTATCTCTAAATTCTTCTCACCTGCCTATGGTACACACTATACTCTAGATCTTTTCTTTTGCAGCCCATCATTGGTACCACTTTTTGATTGGTCAGTACTTTCCAACTTATTTGGCAGTGACCATTACCCCATTAACATTTACCTATCTGGTAGCCAATCTGCGCAGACACGGCATCCTCACTTGATTATTTCCAAGGCTGACTGGGGAAAATTTCGCTCCCTCATTCACCTTCGCAACAATGATTTTGAAACCATTGATGAAATGGTGGAATATTTTACCTGTTTTATCTTGCTCGCAGCGGATTACAGCATTCCTTGAGGTTCTTCTACCCCACGACATGTTCCTGTATCTTGGTGGACCAAGGAATGCCATTTGGCTATTAAAGTACACAAGCGTGCTCTACGTATTTTACACTTACATCCAACGGAGGCAAACTTTGTTTCTTTAAACACTGTCTTGCAAGGATGTGTTTTATACTTCGCAGTGCAAAGTGGAGCTCCTGGGAGTCTTATATTTCTTCCCTTTCCAGTCGCAGTTCTGCACAACAGGTGTGGAGTGCTGTGCGGCGTATGTACGGTAAGTGTTGCCAGACGATAATTCCCGGTCTTGCCGTACAGGGCTCCACTTACACCAGTGAGCAGGATATTACCGACACCCTTGCCGACTCTTTCGCTGCCTATAGAGAAAACGCAAAGTCAATACTGCCTTTTTAGTCATCAAGGAATCTGCGGAGCGGATAGTCCTCAATTTTAACACTGACTATAGTGAACTATACAACGCTCTTTTTACGGAAGCGGAACTGGCCCATGCTTTGTCTATCGCAAAGGACTCTTCCCCTGGTCCTGATGAGATCCACCGACCAATGCTGCTTCATCTTCCACCTGAGGCTCTCTCCTTCTTGTTGGGCATGGATCTGGCTTCAGCAGGTTGTCCCATCTTTCTGGCATGAGGGTGTCATCTGTGTCCCTCAGTCCGGGAAAGACCGGATACTTCCCTCTAGCTACCGCCCTATTTGCTTAACGAGTGTCGTTTGCAAGACCTTGGAGCAAATGATTAACACTTGTTTAGTGTGGTGGCTGGAGACGAATAACCTGCTGAGCAATGTTCAGTGCAGTTTTCGTCGCCATCACTCCAGTGTAGACAACCTGACACGCTTGGAGGCTTATATTCAGAATGCCTTTCTCATCAAAGAGAATGTCATGGGGGTCTTCTTCGATCCGCAGAAGGCCTACGATACTACTTGGCCTTATGGTATCCTCCATAATTTGCATGACTATGGTTTATGCGGTCATCTAGCGATTTTCGTTTTTAACTTTTTAAAACTTCAATGATTTCGTGTACGCATTGTTCATACGCTCTCACAAGAACCGATCCAGGAGAATAGTGTAACCCAGGGGTCGATTCTCAGTGTAACGCTTTTAGCCATGGCCATTAACGGCATCGCCAGTGTTGTTTGTAGTGGAATCCCGATGTCATTGTACGTTGATGACTTCGTGATTTACTACCGCTCTTATAATCTAGAGCACCTCAAGCGTCAACGCAGCTGACCATAACCTCCATCACTGACTGGGCCATTTGCACCAGGTTTCAGTTCTCCGCTACAAAAATGCAATGTATCCACTTTCATTGACTCCGTGGTGTACACCCTCTGCCTGATCTTTATTTGCATGGTACACGTCTGCGGTTTGTTCTGCATGTTAAGTTTCTGGGCCTTCACCTCGACTGCAAGCTAACTTGGGAGTTCCATGTCGTCAGCTTCGGGCTTCCTGGGGTCGTTCACTTCAGGTACTAATGGTTTTATCTGGGGCCTCTTGGGGTGGTGATCGCACTGTTAGGTTGAGGCTTTATCGCTCACTGGTGCTGTCCAAACTGGACTATGGCAGTTTTATCCATGGCGCAGTGTCTGCCCCTAAGCTCCACCTTTTAAACACTGTCCACCATTCTGGTATCCATCTAGTTACTTGAGCTTTTCGCACTAGTCGTGTTGAGTGTCTGCATGTTGATTCCGGGGAACCTCCTGTCTATTCGGCACTCGTTTTTATTATGTTCCTATGTGGCCAGGTTGGCAGCTCACCCTGGTCACCCTTCCTTTAAATCTGTATTGCGCCCAGAACACACCCACCGTTATCTCCGGAATACGACTATATCCTGTCCAAGCGGCATTGGCTTTCGCAAACTGCTCGCTACACATGAGCTCCGAATGCTTGCTGTAGAGCAGTTTTCTTTTCCTCACTCTCCCCCTTGGCAACTCCAACATGCCCAGTTTGCCTTTCGGGCAGTGCTAAGGTAGCCACTCCCCAGTTGGTGTTCTGTGAACTTTTCACCGAACTACTGGGATGTTACCGGACTTACTCTCTGGTATTCCAGTTCCCAATTGGGTGATGCTACAGGATGTAGTTTCACATATAATGGTGAGGCACATCAATACCGCCTCCCGGACTTAAATTCTATTTATACTGGCGAGCTGCGTGCTATATTTTACTGCTTAATTTTTATTTCCAACTTACTTCCCGGAGGTTTTATAGTATGCTCCGACTCTCTGAGTGCAATGGAGACCCTGCAGCAGTTCCTCGGCACGTTCACACTTGTTTTTAAAATTCAGACACTCATATTTCAATTGCTCTCATGTGGATACCAGTTAGTGTTTACATGGATCCCAGGCCATACGGGAATTCCGGGTAATGAAGCTGCGGATGCGGCAACTAAGTCTGCATGCCGTTTGCTGCAGTCTTCTACCATCACTGTACTATACACGGATGCTCAGCGGTACTTCTGTCACCAGCTTCTATCAGTTTGGCAACAGTCTTGGTAAACGTTGGCTGGCACACAGCTGCGGACAATGAAAGGCAGCGTGCAACCCTGGCTGACCTCCTACAGGGATTCCAGTCGGGCTGAAGTTATTCTTGCCCAACTGAGGATAGGTCACACGCGAGCCACTCATGGCCATCTGCTGCGTGGTGACCCAACACCTGTCTGTCAGACATGCGATGTCTCAACGTCGCACACATGCTCCTGGATTGTCCAAGACATACTCATGTGCACCAGTTAATTGGTCTGGGATCTACAGTAACCTCAATTTTGGGTGACAACCCAGAGTCTGTGGCCAAGACTCTCCGGTTAGTTGCCCAGATTGGTTTTGCTATGCAAGTCTAACATGTTTTAAGTTCTTTTAGGAGGTTTTAACCCTTAAGGTCTCACGTTGTTTTTAACTCTGATACATTTTACTTTTTAATGTTTTAACTGTTTCGTATTTTAGGTTTTAACTTTCACCTTTTACCCTTTTTAGCACATTGTTCTTTTGGATTTTAATTTAGCATACTAATTTGTAGTTTGATGTTTTTAGCTGTTTATGTTCTTAGTTGTCTATTTTAACATTCTACTTTTGGCCCGAGAAGTTTGCGAGTGTTTTTAGATTTTAAATTTTGACCTAGGGCCCAAATGACCTAGCTGTCAACGAGCCCTTAAATCCACTCACTCACTTCACAAAATTTTGACAGATCATTTAGGGTATACCAAGGTGGGTGTAGACAAGCTCACAAAGGGAGTGCATTTCCATCAGGACAGTGCTCATCCACACACTGCCCATGTGACAACCAATTTCATCAACAAATTTGAATGGGATACTGTCATACACCCTCCCTGCAGCCCAAACCTAGCCCAAAGTGACTGCTATCTCTTCCCTGACCTGAAGAAACACCTGCGTGGAACACATTTCAGAACCAGAGAGGAACTGAAAGAAACTGTTTTAAGCTATGTTCGCTGAGTGGCTCAAGAGTTCTACGATGCAGGCATACAAAAGTTGGTACACCACATGCAAAAATGCCTTGATCAGAACAGTGATTATGTCCAAAAATAGGAAAAACTCTAAGCTTTCCAAAAATGTATTATTCAATGTCAATAAATATGTTTTTCATTGTGAAAAAAATTGGGAACCTTATTTTAAGGACAACCCTCGTATATTTTCTATCTACCATATGTAAGTAATGAAGTAACATTATCTATATAAATAAAAATGAATGGCTAAATGTGTTGCTAAGTACAAAACTCCAGAATGGCTGGACCAGTTTGGAGAGAAAAAAGAGGAAAAATGTAAAAATCACATTTTTCTTTTTTCCAACAAAACTGTTCGCAGCTGTCAATTCTAGGGATGGCGATCTGAGATAAATTAATCAAAAAATTAATTTTGGGGGTTTGTAAAGATTGATTTGAGCAATGAATCAATTAAGTGAATCAATCTCAGACATGCTAAAATTGCCTTTTGAGTCATTTCCTTACTGTTTTGCTTTTATTCAAATAAACCAAGAGTAACTAATCATAATATAAAGGAAAAACATTTGAAATGTAATTAGTAACCTTGAGAAGTAGAATTGGAAATAAAAAATTCAATGCCACATCCAGGATTTGAATCACAGGCCTTCCACTTTCAGTTCCGATTCTATGTCTCAAACATTGTCCACACATGGCTTGTGTGCTTAAAAACACCAGCAGTAAGTTTGTTGGCATAAATAATGAAAATGGAAATACCCTAAAATGTCCCATGAAGGGCAAAGGCCTCCTACCTAAAGGGAAAGCTAATTTTTACTCATGCAGTGAGCTACTCCACATTAAGTGGAGTATATTTATGAATACAACCTTAAAATTAATATGAACTACTTGAATGCATGACCAGAAAAAGTAAGTTTGTGGTACACAGTCCAGTAGCTTTTGCAGGACGATGTCTGTTGGATCAGCTAGTTTTCAATAAATGAAAAAACAGAACTTTAGTTTAGAATGCTGCTTTTATTAAAAATAAATGTGTGTATTCATTATTTACACTGAACTTTGTTATTGGAAACAAGTTTCACTGTCTATTTAACTGTTGCTGTTTTAAAGCAGTAACATGAGAAAAGGAACACTAAGCACCACTTGTGATCTTTGCAATACTTGCAACTTCGTTTTCATGAATTAGAGCTGGAGAGAATTTCCTTTGTTCTGAATTTGTCTCTTTTAATAAACGAGTACACTGCAGCATATTGTTGACTATGTGCTCCAATGTCCAATGCTTCCTTAGAAGTGAGTGTTCCAGCGTGAAACAGTCATAGCGGATACACTGCACACCCATACATGTGGCCGCACTTCGAGCTTTCATGCCTAGATCGTGTATCAATGCTCCAAAATATTCTTCATATTCATTAATACATTGCATTTCTGTCAACATAATAAAAACATATATTAATACATGACTTACAAAATTATTAACTTGAGACAGAATATATGGTTAGTCCCCAAAAAGAACATATTTATATCAAAAATATTGTAAATTTACCTTACTTTTCATGTTGGTAATGATTTGGTTAGTGTTAAATGTGTTACACCATTGTTTCATTGTTGAGAATATTATTTGTTTACTAGCATCATTAATGTTGAGTATTATGTTCCAATTTAATATACATAATTATAAGAATTATTTTAAATGTAATATTACAAGTGTGGGGAGGATAGATTGAGATCGCTTCCTCAACATTTTGAGAACTATATAATATATATGCAAGATGACGTCATAGCGGACACCGTAAAATATGCATATACATGTATGAATAAAAATGCATAGTAAAGGAATGCGGCAGATTCAATCTCTCTTAGCGTCCAATGCCCAAAGGGGCAAGATGTGTTTTTAATGTGTGCGGGTTAGGACACTCTTAAGTGAAATTTCCATTGACAAGATACAATGAAAACATTGAGGAAGTCAATCCGCATGCATAAAATGTCTATTAATGTGACACGTGTGTAATTTACAGTAAAAAAAAAAAAAAGGTGCGAATAAAACATTGTAAAAGAGTTCATTCCATCTCCAAGTTATCACCCTGTACCTCGACCCGAGATAACTACAAAGTCAAAAGCTCTTAACCAACAATGTCATTTTATTTGAAAAAATGCACCAAATGGCTTGCCCAAATGTGTGGTTTGAATAAGTGCAAAATAAAAGACAGTAAAAAGTGGACTTGCAAGAAATCAAGCTGACGCCGATGCTGGAACCAACGGGAGATGCCACAAACCGAAGTCAACACTGGAACCAACGAGAGACACCATTAAGGAGTTCACCAGCGTGCAAATCATCGAGGGACGCCACCTGAAATCTACTGTCAAGGGAATTGATACAAGGGACAAAAACCAACGAAAAAAGTAGGACCAAACATTTTTATTTAATATTTACTTTGTTTTTGCATGTTGTTGAAGAGTATTAAGAGAGTAGGAGTTTTAAGTGAATATGTGAATATGTCGCGAAAATGAAAGGAGATAGAAACAGGAGTGGGGGAAGGGGCAGATAAGCCTAGTATTCAAACAGAAACAGAAAATGAGGAAGTAAGAGTGATAGGGAAAGATAAAAAATTAATGATGATCATGTTTGAAAGACTAGAACTGAATAAAAAAGAAATAGGTCAGAAAATGGAGGAAGTAAGGCAGGACTTAAGAGGAGAATAAAAAAGATTTAAGGCAGGACTTAGAACAGAGCTTAGGGCAGAAAATAGAGCACAATAGGAAAGAATCAGAGTTAGATTTGGGAAAGACGATAGAATTAGGAAGGCAGAAATGCAAGGAAACAATGAAAGTACTGGAGAATAATTTGAAATTAGTACATAAAAACATAAATGAAACAAAGGAGGTTTTAGAAGCTAAGATAGAAACCATAGGAGATAGAATGGGAAAATTAGAAATGGAGATGAAAGAAAACAAGATTGTATTGGAGGGAGAAATTGGTAGAGGTAGGGATGAAATAACAGAGTGTAAAACAAATGTAGAGTGTAAGATTACAAATGTAAAAGTAGAACTAACTGAGGAATTAAGAAAACAAATTTAGGTAGTGAAGAAAGAAATTATGAGTGAAACTGTAGAACAAATAGTTTTTCTTAAAATTAAGACTGTGGCTGATGTAGTACAATCACAACAAGATGCTGTGAATGACATAAAACAAAGTCATTTAGGAATGAAGAATGATTTAAAATCAATTTGTGAAGAAATGTGAAAAGGAAAAGAAAGTTTGGCTAACGTAAATGATGTTGCGAATGCACTACAAAGGCAAAATTATAATTTAGACATAAGAGATGTTTGGTGACTTAAGTGATGTACAAAATGATGACTAACCATATAGAGGTAGAGGTCCACAACACACAACACATGTTACACCAACAGCATACTACACGAAATTACACCCCCCACATTTGATGAGGATAAGGGAGATGATCCAAAGCTATTTATTAAAGAAATGGAGGAATATTTCAAAGTGAAAAGGATACCAAACGAGCTTAGAGTAATGATAGTGAAGAAGAGCTTGAAAAACAAAGCATTAGAATGGCTAAGATTAACAGTAGCTGGTCATGAAACTATATCTCATTTAGGAATCTATTCCTGTCAAGGTATTGGGGTCCAGCTAAACGAATCGGACAAGGGTAGAGCTAGTGACAGGAAGATACGATCCAACCAAGGGATTGTCACTACTTGACTACTTTATGAAAATAGCTAACAAAGGGAAGCTATTAGATGCTAACCTGTCGGAGGCATAGTTAATCACCAGTATTATGAGACACTTCCCAGATACAGTGAGTACTGGGTTAATTGTTGCGAGGCCAGCAGATTTTACCAACATGATAGAACTGCTGACAGCCTTTAAAACACAGAGTAGTCGACCCAATGAACAAAGACACAGAAATAGTAACCCGAACTTACTGACTTAAATAGAAGCATGGCCACAAACAACCAAAGCGAGAGGGAAGATAGGAATACTAGAAGCATCCACAACAGGGGAAGAGGGGCACACCATTTCCCAAATCAATCACACAATCATAGTGAGAGAACGGAAAACACGAGGCAATGGTACCATGACACAATATCAAGGGGCAAATCGAGATACCGAACAACTAGGTACGATTGTGGGAGACCAGGAGACCGTACCCATCAAGTAAATCACATACAGTTCTGCCGAGAATACATTAACAGCCAAAGACCAAAGTAACAAACTGTTATCTTTGTACATTCTTGTGGAATTACGCATCCAATTTGGAACAAAAGCCATGTATTTTTTTGAAATTGGCTTATCAAAGAACAAAATGCTATTAGGCTTTTTCATTTGTAATGTTTCCATGAAGGAATGTAATAAGTTCCCTTCCATTCTGTATATATATATATATATATATATATATATATATACATGTTTCACCCACAACTGTGGTGGATATCATCAGTGGCGTCACCTAAGTCTGATGGAAAAATTCAGTTGCGCCTGGACCCAGTTACTCCAGCAGACCACAGCAAATCAGCCCGGAAGTTTCTTCTAGAATTATCAACTCCGATCATGAAAGCCTACGCTTACTAATGCTTCTAATGTTTAAAAAATGCCTCTGCTACCACACATTTTATGGGCAAACTAAAAGTTATGAGGTAGGGAAACCTTTCACAAGAAAGTAATGGGTTTAGAGAAGCAATCTTATATATTATTCAATTTATATGTTAAAAAATGCATCAACTATATGTTAGCAATGCTGTTTGTTCAGAAAGTTACAAATTTTTAAAATGTATCCTTTAAAGTAAGTTTATTTAGTGGCCATACCTAATGTAAAGTCTGGTGGTTCAAAATGAACACATTTGATGCCATAAAGAATAGGAATTTTGGATTCTACTGGCTTTATAGGTCCTTGAACTGCCAGTTCATATGCTGTTTGTGTCTGTATATCCACACCACATTGCCTGAAAAAAAGTTCAAATAATTAACACACTTTCCTACAGTAACTACTAGAGTTAACAAATGAATGTCCTATTTTCCTTTTCACTTTCTCCTGGACCTATATACTGTATTACATCACATGATCATCACCATTACATAATGGTTGCACCTTGATTTATATACAAGCAATCAGGACTTAAGCATTTCACTGCATAAGCATCACATTACTATTCTAGATATTCACTATCCAGAAATATTGAAAAATAACATGCCCAAAGCATGTGAATTAGCAGATGTGACTAAGTGATAAGTAAATGAAGCAGCAAGGACTGTGAACCATTTGATTAGTACGTACAAAGTCAATAACAATCTTATTCTTCAATTGTGTATGACTTTCTGTAGTTATTCTAACAAATGCTTATGTATACTAAATGTTCATGCTTATCTGTTACAATGATCTGCACTTATTATTTGCCTATTTTAGCTTTTTTCCAGGCCAAATTATGGACTTCAGTAGTTGAATAAAATCACCTCCAGTTAAAAGGTACATGCGATTAAATAGTATCATAAATACTTTCATAAATAATAAGAGTTTTAATTCAATAAATTGTACAAGCTGAGGCTTTCATGGCTCATACTAACCAGGCTTATAGGCCATGGTCTAGTCTGTTTGCAGGTTCCTGACGTTTCATCAAGGACTACACTTGGCATCTTCACAGGTGATTCAGTGGCTGGTCAGAGCTCGAATGAGTTTACCATTAAGGATAAATCACTTGTTATATGGCCGGTGGGCCAGACCTATCCAGTATCATGTTCTGATTGGTCAATGTCAATTGGCAGATTGTCCAAAGGAATACCTTTATTCTTGGCTTCTTGTTTCTTTTGTAGTACTGGTATCCAGGCTTTGTTAAGGCGAAGGCTTCTTCTTTGAGGCTGAAGTTATTTTATGTTTATGAATTCCTATTGCCTCTTTGTAATCGAGCCAGGTAGCTAATGGAGGCAGACAAAATTTGGATGTCTTTGTAGTGTACATCATGTCCACATAATAGGGAATATTCTACCACGACGGATTTATTTGTTTATCCTACTCTGCTGTGTCTATCATGTTCTTTTATTCTTGTTGCCTTGCGGCACATAGAGGTAATGATGTAAACTTACGAATAACTTCAACCGCAAAGAATCCCTTCGCCTTAACAAAATCTGGATACCAGTATTTTTTTTTCTTAACGTCCACCAACGTAATGTCATATCAGACGGTGAGTGAATGAAATGGGTGAAATGATGCTCAAATGAGCTTGAAGTCCATGGAGCTTTAAGTTACCCGACATTCGTCTTCTCAGGATAAGGGAAAACCTCGGAAAAAAACCTTACCCGGATAACTTACCCTAAGCATTTGGACTTGCGGTCTCTTGAACGCGAGGCAGACACGCTAACCATCACACTACCGAGGCAGGCCCTCGATACCAGTACTACAAAAGAAACAAGAAGCCAAGAATAAAGGTATTCCTTTGGACAATCTGCCAATTGACATTGACCAAACAGACCGTATACTGGACAGGCACCACCCACTAGTCATATTAAAAGTGATTTAATCTTGTAGCAAGAATGAGAAAACTAATGAGAAAATTCATGTTAAGATTTCATGTGTCAAGTTGTATCCATTGAATATGTGTAAATTTCCTGTGTAATGTGAGTATCGAGACTATATTTTATAACTATTTGACGGAATAAAACATGGCCAATGTCGATCGTAAGAGAAAGTTACAATCGATAACAAAGAGGAACAACAGTTGTTAGCCAAGTAACTAGGACAAGTAAATAGGAGACCCTATATACAACATTAATTGAAATGTTGTATAAGAAAGATATGTACTCGAGTGATTACATATAACAAGCTATGTATCGGCAATCCGTAATCATGGATTGCATTGCCGAGATATTCTGTGACGCATTGTACAATAGTATTTGCCATGTGCAATCATATCTAAAATGTTAAATAATATTTACGAGAGATCCTACATTGAGTTTAGCGTACCCAAAAATCACAATAAATATCTAACAACGTCAAACCAAACAGCTTCAGAAATTTAACACAGTTATGTGTGTAAAAAGTGAAGTAATTTGTTATAACATTGCTACTTCATTGTAATAAGCAGAGTTAGGATTTTTAGGTGCAAATTTCATATGAAAAAAGGGAAAAGGTGCTCAAATAAGGCAAAGAAAGGGACAAAAATGTGTTGGTTTATTCAACTAATTCAACCATTTCTCTTTCCTCTATTCTAATTTATTGAATTGCAAACAAGTACATCAAATTATCACTCATCAGAAGAATGAAATCACATGAAGCTGTTATACTTCAAGACATTGAGCATCTCTACATTTTTAAAAGTAAGTCTGTATGTACTGGGAGATAGGATGTCATTGTAGATGCTAGAGCAGGCATGTCAAACATCGCTCCCAGGGTGTGAAGAGAGGGGTCTACCCCTCCTTAACTGCAGTAGCATGCGCTAGTAGAACCGGTTTTTGCTTTGTTTTTCTCGTTTTGCGATTTGATCATCACGGAGGGAGGGAAAATAGGGGAAAATTTTTCACGCCTGGTGAGTGCTGTTTGACACCCCTGTGCTAGAGCTTCTTTTGAAATCCACAGAAACCAGTGGGGCAAATCTTGTTTTCACTTGGAATGGCAATTCTACAGATGTGGCAAAATCCTCAATGTCCTGATTTTTCTGAAGACTAAACTCAAGTTTGTCTTTGACAAAGCCATCTTACTGCTCCTTCACAGAAGTAAAAATATGTCACTGTTTCTCCTTTTCCAAACCTTGTTCTTTAATAGTTTAATAGCTGTAGTCGGGTACTTGTAACTATGGACACAATATAGTTCTGTCTGCAAATTATGTATTTTCTCCACTAACAGAAGTTGCTGTGCCTTGGAAATTGCACCTGTGTTGGCTGGATCTAAAGAAAGCACAAACTCTTTAATTTTGTCAAAATTCTCACACAACATAGCAGCACGCTCGATCCAAGATCCCCAGCGAGTAATGACCAGGAAATTTGGAAGGGACAGGCCAGTGGTTTCCTTGTAGACCACAACACGATTCCGAGCTTTCAGCAGACTTCTTCAGGGCAGAGATGAACGATTTGCAATGTTGTATGGGTTCACAAACTCTGTGAAGGGCTGAACCACGCATGTCACATGCTTCAGCTTAGGAAATAAAGGCTTCAAATGGTTAACAGCTGAAACCATGTATGGAGCTGAAACCACAAGAAGAAGCTTTTCAAACTCAATACCAGCAAGCCAGAGTTTTTGACAAAAGTCCATGGTTGATTGCATTACTGTATTGGCATTGGCTTTCTGCGGCTCATACATTTTTAACAACATAGGCTTAACTTTCTCCTCTGCTAAGGGAAAAGCTAAAATGTTCAAAACATATCGTTCCATTGAGTCTATGGTTTCATCCACAATGATTCCCATACCGCAATCAGACACTTTCTCCTCGATTCTTTGTATGGTTTCTTGGTAAACAGGCTCCATGTAGCTTTTCTTAAAGTACTCTCATTCAGCACTGACATCTTTGTGTATTTTTCAAGAAATCCCTTGAAGGCTGGGTGGCTCACCTTATTGAGAGGAATTCCTGCTTGTGTATGAGCTGCACACAACTCAATGTTGATTTCCTTAAAATTTTGGCTTTTTGAAGAACTCTGTTGAAACGCAATTTGTAATAGAGGCTGCAGCGATTTGTTTGCCTGAAGAGTCTTGTTCATTTGATGTGAGACAGAATATTAGACCCCAATAGAAAATCGTTCATATAAATGTTTGTTAAAAGTGTATAAATTTCTAGTTCTTGTTTGGGTGTATCAGGAACTTATTTTTAATATTCAGGATAGCCAATGTTTTCTTGTTACTAGATAGTCCGGTTGATAAGGGAGGAAAGTTAACCTTCGAAACGCGTCCCGGAAAAATATGTTGTAAGTGTTGTTCAGTGTTATTAATTAACTCACCTTTTAAATTAAATGCTTTGTATGCTTGTATTAAAATTGTGCAATTAGTCTCTTACCAAAGGGAAATATAATGCCTCACACAAGGCAAATCTATTGAAGCAGCCTGCAAACTCAAGACTTGGAGTTCAATCCTAGACCAGAATGGTTACCTTCGAATTGGAGGGAGATTACAGAATGCAGCAATTCAATATGAAGCCAAGCATCAACTCATACTTCATCCTCATCATTTTACAAAACTTGTCATACTGAGTGAACATCTACATTTGTTGCAAGCAGGTCCTCAACTACTCATTTCATTGTTGTAGTTAAGATATCCAGGGTTCGCCAAGTGATGAAGAAATGCATTAATTCATGTCTAACATGCCTTAAACTGAGGACAGCAATAGCTCAACAGAAAATGGTGGACCTTCCTATACCTAGAGTTACAACTTCTAGACCCTTCATGAACGTGGGAGTTGATTATGCTGGCCCATTTTTCATCAGAATTGCCACTCAGTGAAGCAAGACAACTGGAAAGGCATACGTTGGAGTATTCACGTGTTTTGCCACCAGAGCTATACACCATGAAGTCATCTCTGAGATCTCCACGAATGCTTTCATGGCAGCACTTTGTCGGTTTACTTCACGTCGAGGTTGCCCTTCCAACATCTATAGTGATAATGACACCAACTTCATTGGTGCATCCAGGGAACTGAAGGAGCTTCAGGCATTTCTAGGAGACAAGGAGCGGGAGAGAGAAATTGCAGACGGCGCAGGAGGTATGGGCATCACTTGGCACTTCATCCCTCCCTCTGCTCCTCATTTTGGTGGTGTTTGGGAGACAATTGTCAAGGCATTTAAGTACCACCTCCAAAGAACCATGGGGAGTATGATACTCACCTTCGAGGAACTAACCACCCTATCCTCTCAAATCGAAGCCTGCATAAATAGTCACCCTCTGTGCAGACTTAATGTTGATCCAACCGCCTCATCCTATCTGACACCATCCCACTTCCTGATTGGCAAACCCCTCACTGTTATTCCAGACTACAACCTTGAATCTTGTCCCATCAGTAGCTTTCCTAGATGGAAACACATTCAAAAGATGACCCAAGACCTCTGGCGAATGGGGCAGAAGGATTACCTTAACACATTACAACAGCATTACAAATGGTCACAAGAGCATCCTAATCTATGCCCCGGCAAACTTGTGCTCATAAAGGACGACAACCTACCCCTCCTTCGATGGAGAAGAGGCTTGATAGAAGCAGTCCATATTGGTGATGATGGTCCTGCCAGGGTTGCCACTGTCAGAACCAATTCCGGTGCCATAGTAAGTCCTATCCAGAAATTGTATGTGCTACCGATTCCTATCTAGAAGTGACTAAAGATAAGCTTATGAACATTATCATTATATATAATATTATATCAACTTTATTTGCACTATTGGTGTAAATTTTAATTATCTTTGCATTAAATAAACAATTGCAAAAGGCCACTGCCTTTTGGAGGGGCGGTACGTTAGGAAAATTCAACTTGTGAAATGTTGTTGCTAGCTAATGCTGGATTTCTGACAATGAAGTCATTAATCCTCTTGCTCTCCAATATTTTTCACTGATGGATGGGGCACTAGAAGTGGCTGGGCATATTTGAAGGAGGTCTCGGTCCATTTCCTCTTGCAGATCACTTAGAGGACAGAGTGGTGAAGAATATATCCCAATATATATATAGCAATTTGCACGAAAAACTTGCAACATTACTAAGATAAGTGAAGTTTTTAGTTTCTAATTTGTTCTTACTTTAGAATATATCCCCATTCTGTTTAAATGTTTTGCCAGATAATAATATATAGAAAATCACCATTAATGAATAACAACACACACTTCTTGATTTTACAATTTTTGCGTGTGTTAATCGATTCTCACTATTGGAATGCATTTCGCTTTGTCTCCGCTATGTGCGCATAGCGTGCAAACTAATCAGCATAGCCAACATGCATCGCTTAATATTCCTCTGCAAGCAGCAACTTTAAATGAACTTGATGTTTTATGCCTATGCTTTTTTTTTTATTGTGCAGCTTTCCAGTAATTTTGCCGCTCCCTAAAATGTGCCGCCCTGGGCAGTTGCCCGGTTTGCCCTTACGTAAATACAGCCCTGAATATATCCCAATTCTGTTTAAATGTTTTGCCAGACAATCATGTCCTGTAATCAACCTGAAGGTTGCAACTGCTGTTTTTCGAGGATACTCAGGAATTACTGTTTGAATGTTTGTTAATTCCCATCTTTTATTCTTTGATTTTTCATAGTAATATTTTGCAATAATTTTTTTGAATTCAGAGTTGACTAATCTTTTAGCTGCATAAAATGGCAGATTAAATATAGATTTTTGTACACTGCTGGTACCCTTTTTTTCAAGAAAATCAGCTTTCTCATTACCACTCAGTCCACAGTGAGCTGGTATCCATTGGAAGACTAGGTGTTTTTGAAGTGCAGTTAGATGGGTAAGCATTTTCCAACATTCTATAATTGTTTGGTTTTTTGGTGACAACTTAGAAGTAATTGCTATAATTGCTGCCCTGGAATCTGAGAGAATAACTGCTTGATGAAAATATGAAATTCTGTACAAAAGATTTTGTAGGGCCATTCGAATTGCTTCAATTTCTCCATCAAAGTTAGTAGTTCCATAACTTAAAGATTTGTAATAGGAAAAGAGGTGACATGTGACTCCAGCACCTGCTCCATCTTGGTTTGATATCAATGATCCATCAGTATAAATATGGAGCCATTGGTGTTCTGGAAATCTAGTATGGATTGTCTCTAATGCCAATAATTTTAGAACACTAGTTGGAGTATCACTTTTCTTAACTTCTGTCAGGTGTAAGTAATATGTGATGTAGAATGTTTATGCTGGATTGACTTTATATATGAAGTTTTCCTTTGAATTAGGAAGGTATACATTCTTCTTGATGTCTTGAATTTTGTAAAGAAAGCTCTCCTGAGTCTTTAGTGTATGTGTAAAATTTCTCTTGTTCCATGCATTGAATGGGAGTCTGATCAACTTTTTGTGTTGAATAAGAGCTGCCTTTTCTATTTCATATTCAATGGGGTATTGGTTGGTTTTGATAGCACATGTAATTAGTCTCAGACTTTGGTTTTGAAAGATTTGAATTTTTTTTGTGTTTGCTGTTACAAGAACTTCGCTGCAGTAAGTAAATAATGGCTTTATATATACACTGTATGTTGTGTTAAGAGTTGCTCTGGAGCTGTGACCAGAACTAGGGTCTTCTATAACTTGGTTTTTAATTTTTGAAACAATATCAGTTGTAGGTAACAAGAGGTCTGGGTTACTGCCTGCTCCAGAGTAATGTATGAAGGTTGTCGGATCTTCTTTACTATAAATCAGTTCAAAAGTTGTGGTATTCAAAAACTCCTCCACTATCTTCCCTGTAGAATCTACTTTTTCATAACCCCATCTTTTGGAAGGGCCATTGAAATCCCCAATTACAATTGTTTTATTTAATTGGTCAATAAGTGAGAGATCTGGTTCATTCCTGGGAGGATTGTAAATACTGTAGACATGTAGACATGTTTTGTTATCCCAAAAATTTAGCTTTATTAATTCACTTTTATCTGTGTTATCCATTTCTTTAACAATTTCAAAGGAGGATTTAATATCCTTTTTGACTCCAACTAATATTCCACTACTTATCTGTCTATTTTTGGGTAGTAGGTGTAGTAGAAAACCATTAAAATTGAAATATTTAAGTTGATCATTTGTTAGATTTGCTTCTTGTACGAAAAATACATCTATGTTATAGTCAAATATAATTTTATTGAGTTCTATTCTTTTTGTTTGGGTGAGACCATCTGCGTTCCATTGTAGAAGTCTGATGTTAGATCTTCTATCAATATAATGTTTTGGTTCTCGAGAAGTAATCCCCGCCCGGAAATCCGAATAGAGGACTATTATAACTCCGGAACATTTTACCCCTCGAGTCATATTTCATAATTTGATATTGAAGAGAGCAATAGCATTAATAGTAACCACTTTTTAGAGAGCACCATATTTTTATGTTTTGGTGGTCACATCGCTCTCTCACAACCCCCAGAATGTCTGGAGGACCACACCTGTCGTTGGTTTACGGGTCTCACCGACCTGACCGGGAGAGTTATCAAAATAAATTCACTGACCATATCCTCTGATTACCAATCAGAGGACGTATTACATGCCATGACAGGTCAGCATGTTAAGGGTTAAGATTTTATAGAGAAATTAGAGAAATGGAGAGATTGGAAAAATAAAGACTCCCTAGCCCTCGGGAACCCTAATAGCATCGGGGTCGGAAGAGAACAAGAGATGACCAAGGTAAGGTCAGATAGAAAAGTTACAGTGAGGAGCAAAACACCAGTAAGTGGAAGTAATGTTCTGCTCAGCTTGGGTACCTTGTGGTCGCCATCCACATATCCCCTAGATGGGGAACCCTGAGGTAGTAAGTTAAAATATAATATTATGTTAATGCTATTCAAGGAAAAACAAAATCATAACAGTATTAATTCCTAATCTGCATCGTGAAGAAGCGGATGAATCACACTCATTTCATCTTTACTGCCATCCATCTTATTGGTAATTGGGTCACTGTAGCTGTCACTGTTATTTTCTAAACTTATTAATGCTGGTGGCAATCTTTTGCGTCAGCAAGGTCTTTGCAACATTGTGTTTAAATGTAACACTCTTCTGTGCTAAGTAATCTTTCAACTGGAACAAATCACTTCAATCGGATTTAAATTTGGGTGATAGTAGTTGTAGACTACTTCCATGATCTCCAAGAAGACTGTCGATTCTGTAGGCTTACAGAAAGATTTGCAGGCATCAAGAAGAACTTAGACCTTCCTAATTCAAAGGAAAACTTCATATATAAAGCCAATCTGACACAAACATTAGACATCACATATTATTTACACATGGCAGAAGAAGTTAAGAAAAGTGATACTCCAACTAGTGTTCTGAAATTATTGGCATTAGAGATAATCCATACTAGATTTCTGGAACATGAATGACTCCATATTTATACTGATGGATCACTGATGTCACACCGAGATGGAGCAGGGGCTGGAGTCACATGACATTTCTTTTCCTATTACAAATCTTTAAGTTATGGAACTACAAACTTTGATGGGGAAATTGAAGCAATTCGAATGGCCCTACAAGATCTTTTGTATAGAATCTCACATTTTCATCAAGCAGTTATTCTCTCAGATTCTAGGGCGGTGATTAGAGCAGTTACTTCCAAGTCGTCACCAAAAAACCAAACAATTATAGAATATTGGAAAATCCTTACTCATCTAACAGCACTTCAAAAACACCTAGTCTTCCAATGGATATCAGCTCACTGTGGACTGAGTGGTAATGACAAAGCTGATTTTCTCGCAAAAAAGGGTACAGGCAACGTGCAGATATCTATATTTAATCTACCATTTTATGCATTTTATGACTAAAAGATTAGTCAACTCTAAATTCACAAAAATTATTGAAAAATATTACTATGAAAAATAAAAAAATAAATGGTGGGAACTACCAAACATTCAAACAGTAATTCCTGAGTATCCTAGAAAAATAGCAGTTGCAACCTTCAGGTTGATTACAGGACGTGGTTGTCTGGCAAAACATTTAAACAGAATTAGGATATATTCTTCACCACTCTGTCCTCTATGTGATCTGCAAGAGGAAATGGACCGAGACCACCTTCAAATATGCCCAGCCATTTCTAGCGCCCTATCCATCAGTGAAAAATATTGGAGAGCAAGAGGATTAATGACTTCATTGTCAGAAATCCAGCATTAGCTAACAATATTTTTTATGAAGTAATATTTTTTATCTACTGCATGGTAAATGCAATGCAAATGAAAAGCTTAAGAAGAATATTAAGGTAGACATGAAGAGATACTATAAGGAATGGAAGTATAGGAGACAAACTTCAAGTGCCGTCTATAAGTAAAAGGATAGAAGACAACTTGCATGGTATGTACATGTAAAGAGGATGTGTACAAACTGAAAGGTACAAGCAAGACCACTGGGAAGGAACCCAAGAGGAAGGCCAAGGATAAGAAGGGATTAAAAGAGTGGTGGCTAATAAAGGAAAGACTTGGGACCAATTCAACAGACTAGCAGAGGATAGGATTGAGTTTAGAAAATGGATTTGAGGTAAACCCCTGATGTCACGATAGTGGTAGAACAGGAAAGTTGAAGAAGAAGAAAAAGAATTTTTTATCTATTACTTACAGTTTACAAGCTATACAAAATTCATTCTGAATGAAAAGAACTTCACAGGCTATTCCCAGAAATTTCCAGATATACATTTTATTTGCCATGTAAATATCTTGAACATAAAGTGCTTTAATCAAAATCATTGGAACCATTTTTGTGCAAATAAAAAATAATGAACCTTTTTTAATGGGGTAGGCAGATTTTCTTGA
Source organism: Tenodera sinensis (assembly GCA_030765045.1). Lineage (NCBI taxonomy): Eukaryota > Metazoa > Arthropoda > Insecta > Mantodea > Mantidae > Tenodera > Tenodera sinensis. Next base: position 16,164,231 of record CM060970.1, read on the forward strand.
AAATCTTCATGTTGCATTCCTGGAAGGCACTGAAATAAAAAACAAGTTTGGTAATTATTATTTATTTATGCCAACAAACTTACTGTTGGTGTTTTTAAACACACAAGCCGTGTGTGGGCAAAGTTTGAGAGGTAGAACTGGAACTTAAAAATTCAATGCCACAACTGGGATTTGAACCACAGACCTTCCGCTTACCGGGTGGACGCTCTAACCACTGAGCTATTGTGACAAACTACCAGAATGGCATTAAATTCTCAAACCAGTTCGTATTTCTCCTGGTAAACCACAAAGGCAGTCTCACATCAGAGACAAATTACCCCAATGGTGACTTACTATTGTAAGTACTTTATATCCCAGGATTAAATAACCTTCAGAATGGTAATTATTATTTATTTATGCCAACAAACTTACTGTTGGTGTTTTTAAACACACAAGCCGTGTGTGGGCAAAGTTTGAGAGGTAGAACTGGAACTTAAAAATTCAATGCCACAACTGGGATTTGAACCACAGACCTTCCGCTTACCGGGCGGACGCTCTAACCACTGAGCTATTTTGACAAACTACCAGAATGGCATTAAATTCTCAAACCAGTTCGTATTTCTCCTGGTAAACCACAAAGACAGTCTCACATCAGAGACTGAATTTTTAAGTTCCAGTTCTACCTCTCAAACAAGTTTGGTGTTTATACTTGACGCCAAATTAGAAGGGGATTGACTGTTGCTACCCACGTGGTGGAAGGGTCTAAATGAACAGGAGGGGATGGAGCATCATGATCGTCATGGCAACGAAAAGAGCAAAGATGTTTCCATAGCAACGCTAAATGCTAAACTAGTGTTATTGATATTTAACACGTAATTAGCATGTGCCTGACCTGCAATCTAGCAGTAATATAAACTGTGCATCTTATCTTGTTTTTCCTGCAATATATATTATGATGTCTCCTTCCAGCTCCACCTTGCAATGTTTGTATCAGTTTGTGTGTCTGCTGACAAGTTCATTTGCATCCTTCTATTTATTGTGGTTATTTGCCTTGTATTTACATGTGTCTGAATCTGTGTATCTGTGCGTATGTTGTGAGCATTTACAACTGTCTCACTCTTTTAATGAATAATTATGTCCAAAAATATTGACAAAGACAGCGCAGCCAAACGAAAAACTTTATGTACTCGGGAAGTGAATGAAATTGTGTTTGGTAAGGTACGTATTCCAATTAAAGGATTATGCAGTTGATGGTATTGCTGAAGAAAATGGTCGCAAAATTGTTTGGTTTTGCCGTTTCCTAGTGTACTCCGATTTAATTAATTTGGGCCAAGTAAAGGGTTACGTTGTGTGAAACAAAGATTTCACTGTGTCATCTGTAATAAAGCTACACCAATAAAAAGCTGAAAACTGTGAACAAATGGTTACCGATACAAAGGGCGTAATAACTGCAACATGGGAAAATGGAGTCTTAGAGGCAAGGATAGAACAGTTTGTCATTTCATTGAACTAATTTCTGGAATCACCACCAGCTTCACCACCCAAGATCAGTCGATGTCCAGTTAGGGTTGCCAACTCTCCTGTATTACACGGGAACTCCCTTATTTTATGAATTTTTTAAGCTATCTCCCATCTCCCATTTTGATTTAGCTCAAATGTACTGTATTTCAGAAAATGAAACTAAGTTGACACTTAAACCTGTGCACAGTTTCTAAAAGCATCACTTACGGATATTTTGTGCCCTATATTCATATTTGTTGAAATATATAAACATTTCTGGCGATGTAAACATCCAATCCTTGCTCCCATTGATCTTCAACAGTAATGTCAATTTTAAAGATTTTCAAAATGTTCTTGTTCACTTTGAGGTTGACATAAATGAGGATAACCTGTATGATGAATTCTGTTCTTTAAAAGATGTAATAAGTTCAGTAATTTCTATTCAGGGTACAGTTGTGTGAGAATGTGGGTAACTATAATGACTGAGGCAAAATCCAAAGGTATTAAAATTCACGATATAAATAAAATTCTTGGCTTTATTCTCAGTATACCAGCATCTAACGCTCATACTGAACAAATATTTTCGTTGATGAACAGCAAATGGTCTGATGATAGGAACCATTGTATTCTAAACCTAATAAAATCTGAGTTACAAATTAGTGTCAATTTTGATTATATACTTGTCAAGAATTTGTAAAGTACACAAAATGTAATCGTAAACTTCAAGCTAATGCCAAAAGTGTACAAAAATGCACTTTCAAATAAGATCCATGGATACTTTGTAATAATTAATGTTGGTTTTTGTTTATTTGATGTGCAACTAATTTAGAGATATATTAAAAACGAAATATTTATAAACTTAACTAGTCTCCCTTATTTTGAAAAAAAGAAGTTGCAACCGTATGTCCAGTTGACAATAGAAGCAAATAGGCTCCAAAATATGTTCCAGGAGATTTAAAAATTAGTGTCATTAATTTCTCAGTTTTAACCCTTAAAGGGTTCCAACTACACTGTCAACAACTTATGGGATTAAAAAGCTATATAGGACACTTATACGAGGGTGAGTTAGGTGAAAACAGAACATTTAAACTTCTCGTACTGCAGTCAGACTGGTATGTGTATTTATGGACTTTCCTGCCATCAATTGGCATTGGTCCTGTGACCCCGTGTGACCCAGCAGCACAATACGGGAGTTTCCAATATGTCTGCCTGTAGGGATGCACCAAAGAACAGCAGCACAGTGATCCATTTCCTATACAGTGAAGGCATGAAACCAATAGAAATCCATCAAGCATGTTGGTACAGTATTGGGCTGCATGTTTATTGCATACTCAGCAGCAGCACAACAAATTTGGTGGATGCATTGAGGCCAGGCCAGGCACATAAAGTTATGACAGCCGAGGAGATTGCAAGGGCAGAGGAGATGATTCTGCAAGATAGATGGGTCACCATTGATGACAGTGCAGATTACAGGTTAGTCATGGTTCTGCTCACCATATTGTCCATGATGAGTTGAAGTGCCAGAAAATGGCGACAAGATGGGTACCTCATCAGCTGACTCCCGAAATGAAGGTTAGGCAAGTCGATGCCTGTCAGGGACTGCTGCGCTGCTACAAACTTGAAGGTGGCACATGTACCAAAGCCCAAAAAGTTCTGCAGCCAGCCATCAGCAAAAAAGGTGATGCTGACCTCGTTCTGGGACCAGAAGGGTCCCATATGGAACATTATATAGAAAATTTTTCTGGTTTTCATTTGACTCACCCTCGTATAAAGATGAGGTTCACACTTCTCCATGGCATTATCAGAATGTACTTACGTAAACATTTGTTTTTGATGTGCTGCCTGTAGTGAGGCCAGTAATGCATCAAATTTTGTGCGCTTGATGTGGTGAAAGGTGGCCTTCTCAACTATCTTTCCTGTATCAAAGTAATTTTCAGTGGCCTGTCCCAACTTCCCTTTCACGCGATACACTCTGCTTGGCCTCTGTTGATACAGTTCTAGAGCTGTTTTGGCTCCCTTATTTATTCCTATAACTGAACATAAACATAGTAATAACCAAATGAGAACTGATGTGATCAAGTACATTATAGTTATTTATGTAACAAGGATATAATGATTAAGTCAGAGGATGACATGATTACAAACCCAAAGGGCTCTGACTCAAGGATTCATAACTTGTCCAAGGGCAACAATTCTGTTCCTACTTCATATTGAAAAACAAACTAGAATGCCATAAAAGTTAATTATGCAACTGGTGGGATATGACCACTATTAGCACTTGAATGTGTTTTGCAAGAATAGTCCTAAGCCCAATTCTGTAATTACATGAATGAATCAATGAATTAATTTGTACTACTTGCTTTACATAATTTTTTCATTTATTTAATCTACATTACTGAGACAAATGATAACTCTGGTTACCTTTAATGTTATTTTATTTCTTGTAAAACTGAATCATAAAACACAGTTCTCTGTTTTACCATTAACACAAATTAAATTAATTCATCATGACCTTACAACTCACTGCTGTTCTGTCCTCTCATAACCTTGATACATAACTTTACTGTTCTGACAACCATTCAATTGAACACAACTCTAAAAGCTGATTCTGATTGTTCACACAAACAACATCTCCAACGATTAACTAAACTGACAATACACTCACTAAAACTGCTTCAACACTCACTATCCTGTCCAGGCCAACTCGCTTATGTAACTGTGAATTAGGTTCCATCAATTTCTCTGGAAATACACGTTTCCTCAAAGCTTCTCGTATTGTCTAGAACTGGCCTTTGTTACTTCTGTAACTGGAATCAGGCCCTTGTTCTTGCCATTCTCATTGTCGTCCTTGTTTACTAGTCATGGGTTGCCTAGCAATGTAGTGGTGTGAGGTAGCCAACCTCAAGCATCCTTAGAGGCACGTGGTGGCCATAACACTATGTTCAAATTGATGAACTGCTTTGTTTCTACCTCGGCTTACATGGCACCCAGGTCTTTCACTCCACCAGGTAGCCCTTGTTGTCCCTTTCCCTTGATGTTATTTATCCCTTTCTTCCCTTTGTCCTCTATTGTTGAACACAGGTAGTTTTAGACGTGGTGAATGGCTGATAGCTGTGCAGTGGTTTATGGTTCAGTTCACTTTTGTATTTATAAGACCATACGAGTGCCAGGTTAGTATGTCTCCAACTCCTGTGTAGTAAACTGTGATTAAGTACAGTGTGCACTTGGATTATCAGCAGGGTCTTGTTTATTTCAAGGAAGGAAACAGAGACACCCTACCATCAATTTGCATGACATCACTTGCACATATCCTAGCAATATCATTCGCCATATCTGAACAATACCTCTGTACTCTTTACTTTCCTTGTCCATTTTGCTTTTGTTTTCTGTAAAAACCCACCTATGATTTTAAACTTCCTTTCTTCTTTTCCTGTTAACATTTTTATAGTGGCAATTTTCTCTCATATTTTTTCTCCATAATGCTACCTCCTTACATTCAGTCATGTAATCTGCTACACTTTCTTTCTAACAGCATATTTCACATGTTTCTTTTTCACTATCTCTTATATCTCTTAGATCAACCTCCGACCAGGGTTGCCAATGTTTAAAAGTGAAATTATCGTACCAGCCACTCAAAACTATAGATTTGGATTCAAAATTATCGTACCTCATAAACCAAATGCTACAACAATAAATGTAACAGCGTAACACTTATGAGAATGTAATAGTATTGATGCTTATGATATCCACTTACAAGATTGATGGCCTCAACCAGTACTGCAACTTTAGTACTTATGCTTCTCACACTATTCATCTGAAACTTCATTTTCTACTGTTGCAGCATTATACAAATTTGTTGTTGAGATAAACTTTAACATTTCGCTTGCAGATTTTCGGATCCACCACATTCTTCCATAAGCTGAGATGACCGAATAAGTCCATTTACAATATCTAGTGCCAATCTGTTTCTAATTTTGGATTTTTTTCAACCTAGTTTGGAAAAAAACTCTTTAACTAGAAGTACTTCTATGGGGCAAGGAAATCACTGATAATGCAAATTCTGCCAGTTCTTTGAAATCAAGTATCTCCACCAAGGTGACATGTATTTAACAGCACTCCAGAAACTGCCAGGTTCAGGCAAGTTCTTTATTTCACATGAAATGTCACGTATTCTGATTTTTCTCCATTGATCATCAATTTTCTGAACAGTGCCTTCTTCATTGAGATTAACAGTTCTGGGCACACTAGCAACAAGAGGATAAAGAGTAGAAGGGTTAGTAGGATATGAAATGGTTGCCTTAGAGGGGTGGAGAGAGGCCATGAGGGCAAAAATGGCATCACTATTTGTAATTAATTTGATTTTGCTGATGTGTCAAACCAGTGAAAATGATATTTTGCCAGTATCAAAATTATTGTACACCCCCATAATTATCGTACGGGTTGACAAGCATGAGTACATACATTCAAATTATTGTACACCCCATAATTATCGTACGGGTTGACAAGCATGAGTACATACATTCAAATTATCGTACGGGTTGACAAGCATGAGTACATACATTCAAATTATCGTACACCCCATAATTATCGTACGGGTTGACAAGCATGAGTACATACATTCAAATTATCGTACACCCCATAATTATCGTACGGGTTGACAAGCATGAGTACATACATTCAAATTATCGTACGGGTTGACAAGCATGAGTACATACATTCAAATTATTGTACACCCCCATAATTATCGTACGGGTTGACAAGCATGGTTCTGGCTCTCATTCAAGCCAGCCCTTCCTGTTCTTGTCTGTTACAGTACTCAACAAATGGTTTTCGTCCCCAGCTTCTTTCTATTTGTTTATAAAATTGTAATGATTTCTTATTCTCTAAACTTCCCCATATCTGCTGACTTTCTGTCATCTATTCTACTTTCTAGTAGTTACTCACATCACTTTCACTTCTTTCTTCTAAGCTCCATATGTCTCCCATTCCTATTTTTCCCATTACTTTTCCTAACCTGCCTACCAACATTTTGTGCTCTCGAAACTTTTTTGCTACTTCATACATTACTTTTAAGATATCCCCCTCTTCTTTGACCAAACATCTCCACCAAAATGTTATTATTCTCACCATTATTATTCCTTACCTTCTTGTTTTTTCTAGTTCTACGAAAGCTTCTTTCCTTGATGCTGATCTTGGTAAATAGTTCTTCACAAAACATTATGTGCATGTGATCTACCTTTTTTCTTCCAATTGTGCCCCCCAAATCTCAACTGCATAAAGCATTCTTGATTCCATTAATGCATTGTACATTCCTTCCAACCACCAGGTTGTCATTTCTAGTTTGTATTTACATATTCTTATTCCCGTCATTGCTGTTTTTCCTTTTGCTTCTATTTGTTTACCATGTGTCTCCCATTCTCCACTGTTATTCAACCTCACTCTAAGTATTCAAATACTTTGATCACTTCTAATCCTTTCCCATTTAGTACCACTTATCTTCCTTTCTTAATTTGGTTCCTTTTTTAAAGGCGATAACTTTCGACTTGTTTATATTTACTCTAATTCCCCATTCTTCACAGAATTTCTAAACATCATTTATTACCCTTTGTAACCCAACTAGCATTATAAAGTAACAATAAATTGAAAAGAATGCATACGTCAGTGAAGAATGGATCGGGATACAGAGTAGAATAACTGCAGCCAACAAAGCTTATTATGCACTGATAGGAATATTAAGGTTGGGCTGTGTACACAGAAAACTAAAATTAGATTATATAAATCTATAGGGTCTCCCATATAAACCAAGACCATCCAAGTGGTGTGTTTACTCTCTGAAACCTAAGCCACAGTATTGGAGGTGTATGTATACTTCTTCACCTTGCAAGCATCAGTCACTAGTTTACATATCAGCTGTTACTGTATCTTTGTATGTAAGTTATTTTAAGTATGAATTGGCTCGACTGGTATGCGATGCATTTGTTTCGCAATTTCCTGGTGAAGTGTCACGTTCACAGAATTATAAATAACTTTCTCAGTGCTTAATAAAAAACACACGTGCACACGAACAGTTTTAACAGAGGAATGTTAGTTGACATTGGTATGAATCTTAAACAGTCACTGAATAAATCACTTGCAAAATTAGCGTAACAAGTATGAGTTTCGGTTTCTTCTGCACACAGAATTGCCTTGTTCTTCAGATCTAACAGTGTGTGATTTTTATTTGTGGGGTACCTACAGTGAAAGAAAAAGTGTATCGAATAAATCTGCACACATTGGAAAAACTGAAAGAAAACATCACAAATGAAATCAGAGTGGTAGAACTCACTTGTGTCAGCCAGATGCAGTAGCTATATAACCTAGGAAGAATGACACTTTCAGCATCTTTTATAAGGTATGTATACAGTCTTAGTTTATATGGGAGACCTTGTGTTATCAGACTTGTGCTATGTTAGCTGTGACACCTGAGTCATGACAAGAACGTAAGAATGTGTGCTGGGATTTTCTGAACAGGAGGTACTGAGAAGGATTTTTGACCAATTCAGGAGAAAACAATCAGAAGAGAACTTGTTGCTACAGTGAACTGTACAAGGAGTGGCATGTTGCCATTTATTTACTGTACTCCACTGCATTATCATCACATGTTTTATGCTTTCTTCATACAGTAAAAAGCATGGTATGACCATTATGCAAGGAATAAATTATTTAAGACTAGTCAGGTTAACTTTCAGTGATTAAGGAAAGGGTAACAGGAGTAAGAGCAAGTCTGAGTGTATTCAAGCATGGCCACATTACCCTCTTCATAGCTCAAAAGAAATGAGAAAGGTAGGAGGGGAAGCAAAAGTGATGTTAATACAACAATGCAAACACCTACTCCAGTAAATAATAAAAAACGTGACTTTGGATTTATTGAATTAAGGCTCCTCTATTATTTAAAATGGCATTTACCATATTGTTGGATCGTGTGTACTTTTTAACTGGAGTTGATTGTATTGGACTACTGAACAAGTCCATAATTTGGCTAAATCCCTTTCTGCACTCTTAGTTTAAAACTTATAAGTTCTAAGAGGTAGAACTGGAACTTAAAAATTCAATGCCACAACTGGGATTTGAACCACAGACCTTCCGCTTACCGGGCGGACGCTCTAACCACTGAGCTATTGTGACAAACTGCCAGAATGGCATTAAATTCTTAAACTTTGCCCACACACCAGGCGGAACTGGTTTGAGAATTCAATGCCATTCTGGCCGTTTGTCACAGTAGCTCAATGGTTAGAGCAGCCACCTGGTAAGCAGAAGGTCTGTGGTTCAAATCCCAGCTGTGGCATTGAATTTTTAAGTTCCAGTTCTACCTCTCAAACATTGCCCACACATGGCTTGTGTGTTTAAAAACACCAACAGTAAGTTTGTTGGCATAAATAAATAATAATTATAAGTTCTGTATTTGCCCATATTGGTGTTTTACAAAATAAGCACTTAGAAGAACTATAGCAGGTATGGGCACAAGAGAAGAGGTAGCAATTGAACCTGCCTCACTCACCCCACATTCTCTTGCCAAGTGACAAAAGGTTGTTTGGATACAACAAGCAAAGTGGTGGCTTCTTTCCACCTGAACGGTAGTAATAATTTCTCTACTGTTATCAACTATTTTGTTTATATAAAACATAGTTTGCATACAATAATTATTACAGCCACCTACTGTGGTTAGACAAATTACATAATCTTGAAGTTTATAACCTTCGTTTATCTTATGTACATAATATTCTTACACTGTTTGAAAGGTAGAACTGGAACTTAAAAATTCAATGCCACAACTGGGATTTGAACCATAGACCTTCCGCTTACCAGGCGGATGCTCTACTTTTCAAACTTTGCCCACACACGGCTTGTGTGTTTAAAAACACCAACAGTAAGTTTGTTGGCATAAATAAATAATTCTTACACTGTGTTACGATTAACATATTAAATTGTTTCTCTTTTGCAATAAATAAAGCAGTGAAGTTCCATTGTGATTAAACCCTAAAAATATTTTAAAACTATTTGATCGACACAAATTGTTTGGTTTTATACTTAATAATGTGTTCAAACTTTGAAACACAAAATACAATAGTTTATATTAAACTGATAAAAGAATAATAAAAAATAAAAGATGGGAACTACCAAACATTCAAACAGTAATTCCTGAGTATCCTCGAAGAACAGCAGTTGCAACCTTCAGGTTGATTACAGGACATGATTGTCTGTCAAAACATTTAAACAGAATTGGGATATATTCTTCACCACTCTGTCCTCTATGTGATCTGCAAGAGGAAATGGATCGACACCACCTTCAAATATGCCCGGCCACTTCTAGTGCCCCATCCATCAGTGAAAAATATTGGAGAGCAAGAGGATTAATGACTTCATTGTCAGAAATCCAGCATTAGCTGACAACATATTAAAATAATAAGAAACTACACTCCTAACAAGCGGAATCATATCGTCCCCTTTAAGTACTTTTTGAAATAGTAAATAAATACCTGTAAGATCATCAAAGTTTGATTTATGCTTCTGATCAAAGTGACGTTTGATATTGTAACACTTTATATCTGCAAATTGAAATCTGCATATTAAACAGCAAACTTTCCTGTTCTTGTAACTTACAACAAATTCTACCACTCTGCATGAAATAGTCATACTTGCCACGAATGAGGTGTGTCAATACCTGAACAGCAATGAAGAGGAGGGATGGCGAGTACATGAGTGGCCCAGCTGAGTCAATTTTGCCCATACCTGAACTATAGAAACAAACAACCATACACAATTGAAGAATAAGTGCTTATTGAATTGACACATGTTAACCAAATGGTTCATATCCCTTGCTGCTCATTTGCTTATTCCTTAAGTCATGTCTGCTAATTCCCTTGCTTTAGAAATTTGAACCAATCAGATTCATTGATGCACTGGCCACCATCTCAGATGTTGGAAAACTTATGGCATCAACAATGAGAACTATATTACAATACACTGCATACCCTGTACTCTCTCCCATGGACCTAAACAGGTTGCGGTGGTGACACATTATTTTTCAATATTTCTTGATAGTGAACATCCGGAAATTTAATGGGACGATTACGCGATGAGAGTCCTAATTGATGGAGACCTAATTGCTTGCCTATAAATTATTGCAACAATTATACGATTAAATACATTAAAACTAGACTTATGGTCATATACAACAGATTTGAAATCAGAGAATCCCAAAAGATATGGAATACAACTCAGAGAAGGACCTGGAAGTACAAGATTAGAGACAGTAATAGCATATGCAAAACAACTGGGAACAGGAGCTAGTTATGAACAGAAAAGAATGGAGGAACAAACCAGAGGAGGCTAAAGCTTAATTTTAATACTTCTAGAAATTTTGAATGCAGTATTTATTATAACTTAATTTAATTTGAATCATTTAACACACTTTTGATTGAGCTGACAAGTTGGCAATCCCACCTGCGAGTAGCAGGCTTTCCACAGAGAATTTCTTGGCAAAAGGAGCAACTACTATATTTCACTGCATAACCTTCACCACTGCATAATGGTTGCACCTTGATTTATATACAAGCAATCAGGATTTAAGCATTTCACTGCATAATCATCACATTAACATTTAAGGTGTTCACTATGAGGTGCTGCCACATGGCAGAGAGTACAGAGTATACAGTATACTGTAATATATTCCTCACTCAACTTAATATATAGTACCTGGCGACCAAGCTTCGCTCAGCTTTTCTTTTCCTTTTTTTAATCATGTTTTTTTTTTGGGGGGGGGGAGAAGATATTTAGATAAACTTGAAAAGCAAAATGTTAACTAAATATAAATTTTCATTCTAAATGTTGGAGCTGTTTCCGTGACGAGACCTCTAATATCCTGGCTTGTTTGTTGAAATTGGCCCATTAACATAGACATTATGGCCAAAATAAGGTTTTGAATAATTGTGACTGTTACATGTAGACTAAGATAGCTAAGTCAACTTTCTTTAGGTTTTCTGGAAGCTCTTGATGTTACCTTTAATATCCTGGCTTGTTTATTGAAATTGGCCCATTAACACAGACATTTTGGTCAAAATAGGGTTTTGACTAATTGTGACTGTTACGCGTAGACTAAGATAGTTAAGTCAACTTTCTTTACGTTTTCTGAAAGCTCTTGATGAGACCTTTAATACCCTGGCTTGTTTGTTGAAATTGGCCCATTAACAGAGAAATTATGGCCAAAATAAGGTTTAGAGTAATTGTGACTGTTACGCATAAAATCACGTTTTCACGTTTTTCAGGAATGACACCTAATAGATAAACTTAATAAGCAAAACCCTATCTGAATACAACATTTGATCAAAATCGTTAGAGCCATTACCAAGTTGTGCAGAATATATTTATATACAAGAATTGCTTGTTTAAATACATAAGATA